>OY856186.1:348532846-348640040 GCA_963693315.1 Diogma glabrata
TTAACGTAGTGATTGGAATAGTGCCCATAATCGTCGGTATATGATTTAATCGTGTTAATTATATAGAATATCTCAAGGCCCAAACAATCAGTTGTTGTTGTTATTCTTTAAACAAAACTAATTTAAATCTTTCATTAAAAAATATATCTACATTATAAACTGAAAAACAACACAACCAATCTAATCACACAGTTTCACTAAATTAAAATTTCTACCATTAGAACATCTATTTCTTCCGTAGGAGGGTTCAATGAATTAATTTACTAGACGAAAAAATATCTAAAATGAATTATGATAGATTTATTAACAAAATACATTTTGTTTTCTATTGTAAATTCCATAACCCAAAAATTTAACCAAAGAAAACTATATAAAAAATTCTGGATAGATATAATAATAGGCAACACGAAAACTAATAGATTTCATGTTTGAATATGATCCCAATCGCCGTCAATATATAAACATCTGTCATAAAATCCACAGGAAAATTATAATCGAAATTTGTAATTTTTTCTATATCTTTTGTTGGAAAGGAAACTAGAAATAATCAAAAAAAAATTATATGATTCAGCAAAATCATGTTATGAAAGATATTGAATTCAAACAGTCGATTAAATCAATTTATAAAAATGTTGTAAAGTATGTTATTACTTGAGCTTTTAGTAATAAGTGATAAAAAAGCATAAAATTTTATTAATTTAAAATTTTAAAACAATCCGCACTTTTTTTAATACGGCTTGATATAAAAATAATCGCAGAAGTAAATTATTAATAAAAAGGAAGCTACAAACTTTTTCGCAGCCCATTGTATAAAGAACTATAGATTTTCCTGAATATAAAAAAATTACCAGCATTTTTCTTCTACATAAATTTCATTATTTTCTTCATTCACACAAATTGTGATTATCATCGCTATCAAAAATTTCATATTAGGAATCATTTTTTTTTGATTTTGGATAAAATGGAAATGGATGAGAACCACAAAATGGAGATGAAAGATTGTTTTCATTATTTATTTAAAAAATTTATTTTTATATTTAAAATAAGTTGAAGAGGAGTAATGGTAGGTCAAAAATATAGAAGCTTTTTTTTTTTGATATTTTTGATATTTGTTTTAGAATTTGGTGATACATGAAGGGCAGGTTGCACTTCTTAGGTACTCTAACTTTTGAATAAATAAAACAAAAAAGTCAACAATCATTTCGGTTAGTTTTGATCCTACAAATTGTTAATTAAAACCAACAACTGATTTCTGTTTATTTATTTTATCAAAAAATGTTTAACATACAGTCAGACGATTTAATAGACATGTCTGTTGATATTTACGAACAAGAATAACAACCTGACGGTTAAAATAAGAAAAGTGATTATTGAAATATTAAAGAAATATGTTATAAAATAATATAATGATTTATTTGAAATAAATTTATTATAAAATCCTAACAACAACTTATATTCAATAATATTTTTGAAGTGTTTCAAACATTAAATGTTCATTTTCAAAAGTTTCAAATATTATACAAAAATAAAAAAAAATAAATAAACATTATTAAAATAACTCACGTTTTTGTTAATTCCATTAATTTCATACTTTATATACTAAAAACTATAGAAAAATGACATTTCAACGAAGAATTTGTAATTTTGTTAAAAACTATAACAGAAACGGTTATTAAAAACTGGGAATCAACATACTTGCCGTTGAAACGATTAAATTCAAACATCATTTCACTTAAAAAAAATCGACAGACACATGTTTATTAAAATTTACCTACATTTTTTATATTGTCAACGGTGCTGAGTTCGACTTCCGATTGAGTCTACTTTTCCTATATACATTCTTCAAAATAATTGTAAATAAAACATCTTGTTGTAGTATTTCGCAATTGAGTTTTTATTATTTATAAATTAACTAATTTTTTTATATTTCATTTCATCATCAGGAGCTTACAAAACTGTTTTTGTAAGCTCCTGAGGATGATATGATAATCGAAATCGGATCGAGCACATAAATTAAATATAGTAAAATTAGTTAATTTATAAATAATAAAAACTCAATTGCGAAATACTACAACAAGAAGTTTTATTTGCAATTATTCATCATTTTTTGCCAAGTACCAGCGGTAAAATCCATTGAATTTATTCTTCAAAATGTGCGGTTTCAGACTTGTTTGTTAATTAAACATACTAACATACACCGGAGGAGTTTCAAAGCTATTGAGTTAATTGTTGCAATTCAATGCTAAAAGTATGTAGACTGTGATGTAGTTCAATGCTAAAAGAAGGCTGTACTGTAGTTGAGTTATAAAAGTAGTCTGTTCGTAAAAAAGGCGAAAATTGTACACTGGAATTGAATAATTTAGTACAAGATGCAGAACTATAATTCTACGTCCATGGGATTTATAGCTTACGATATAATCGATATAATACAAAAACCATTTCGTATTGTCGTCAGTTAATAATTAATATACTTGGCACCAGAAAATAATCAAAGCTTTTGAAAGATATTTAGAAAGTTTAATATCTCAAGTAAAGCACTTCAACATTTCGTTTTTCATTGATTTTCTATGTTCTGTTTATTTTCTGTTATTATTCAAAACTTGATTGATGAATAACTAATCAATCACGTACATACATAAGTAAAGAAAGTTCAATTAATTTAATCTTTAAAATATTGGCTGCTGTAATTTTTTCGATTTTATATCCTAAATCTAAACTAAAATTTAAGGTGAAACTATCAATGTCAATTTTATTAACATTATTCGCGTTTGAAGATTTATGAAAACACAACTACATTACATTATATAGATAAGTAAAGTTTTTGGTATTATCCCAAGCAGGGTTTGCCCGGTCTATCGATCGGACAATCTATGGTTTATAGAAAATAAAAAGTGCTCTTTATTTTAAATGATCAAGCTATGGCACATTAGGCTCTGTGCGGAAGCGCGAAGTAATGACAAATATTGACAGATTAATTGTCAAAATTTTATCCTTTGAAGTTTTTATTTACCATAACGAAACATCAGAATTTGGTATAGCTATTTAGCATCATCTAATATGACCCTTCGATCAGTTTACTCTAGCTACAAATAATTAAAAAATTTAGAAATACAATCTAACCCCACCTTATGTATACCGCTCTAATATGACGAATCCATTCAGTTTATATATAAATTTTCTATTAATCCGGGTTTTATTGTGCTGAATTAAGTATAAAAGTAAAGAATTTGCAAATATTTTTGGTTAATATAGTTCATTATATAGAATTATAATTTTTAAAAAATTTATTTTTGCAAATCTCAAAATAGTTTTCGTTCTGCACAGTAAAATTAAAAAGTTTTTGGCCGTATGTCTTGTGTTTTCACCAATAATTTTGTTCTGTCAAATATTTGTCGATTCGCCCACAACCTTAATGATTAACATTAATTGGATATTACCAGTGGCGTAGCTAGCATGGGTGGCACCCGGGGCGGATATTGTGGTGTCACCCCAAGAATGAAAACTGTCAAAATTAATAAAAAGCCAATAAACGTGGGGGGGAGGGGATCAATATAAAGCAACAAACATTTTCATAGAACGAAAAAATTATATTGTAATATGTAAAACATTTCCATAATATGGAGTCAACTTAAAATTCAACTTAAGTAAATTAAATAAGTGATGCAGAAGTTTCAACTTCGAAATTATTATCACCTCAACGGCGTTATCGATAGCGTGTCGGCCTAAGGATTCGAACCAGGCACTGAGGAGGAAGGTTCAAATTCATCCGAAACACGAAAAATGCGAAGTGGAGTTTTTTTCTGAGAAATTTCCAACCATACCTTTGAATTGAAAACATTTCAATTACTTCTTTACTTACTTGAGTTAAATTGACCTCAAAAAATCCCCAATATTGTAATATATTTTTTTTTAAATACAAGAAAAGTGCAACGTAAAATATAATAAATAAAAAAAATTATGTATAGTATTATTTCATTCTTCGGAATATTTCTTTTTTGCGTAAATTTTTTTAGGAGGTTACTATTGTGGTTAAAAAGGTCATGAAATATTCCACAAGAATTTGTTAATTATTTTTCACACATTAAATGGCTTTTAATGTCTTAAGTAGAGTTTCTGCTCAAAAAATTCGGTCGAGAAAGATTTGTTATCTTGGACTAATGATTTGTTATCTTGTCCTGGAGTACGCTGGGCTTGTCACTCCCGTAGGCCAAAAATAAAACAACTTACAGATCTATAAAATTAAAAACTTTACGTATGAACGTAAAACTCAAGTTAAAACAACTAAACTTTGACGGATTATTTTATTTTTTAAATTTTATATATAATTAAAATGTATGAATAAGTTTATATTATATAATCTTAATTACAATTTCAATAGAAGACAAAGTGGAACTCAATTAATGTTTAGTGTTAACTACAATATTGATATTGATTGTCATATAATTCGAATTTATTTATATATATTTAAACAAAAGAAAATGTTTTATTTAGCATAAATAAATTGCCTAAATTTAGTTTTGGGTAATGAAATCCTTTTTTCATTTAAATAACGAAATTCTGTTTTTTTTTTAAATCGGGACATTTTTAAAATGAAGCGGGACGCGGGACAAATTGATAAAAATTTGGACTGTCCCGCCAAAAGCGGGACGTCTAGTCACCTTATTTAAATCTCTTCTTTCTAGCTTTAACAGCTGCAAACTTAGAAATCACATCTTCAAAACTTATATTTTCTGTTGCCTCATGTTCTATTGTTAATATGCCAAGATTGTTAAGCCTCGTTTGGGTCATTGTTGCCAGCATGTAATTTTTAATTAATTTTAATTTGCTGAAACTCCTCTCACTCGAAGCCACTGATACGCAAATAGTCATAAATAACTTTAGTGCGACCATAAGAATCGGAAGAGATTTTGTAAAATCCCATTCCACGATCAATTTCAAAATGTCTATAGGCACCGCACACCCAGTTAGAAATTGTTACATTGCCGCTTTTAAATGCTTTCTCAACCTTAGTATCTCTATGACGAGTTCTGTTTCTGATACCTCATCATAAAAACCGGTAAATTTTGATTCTGATAACTCCAACTCTTCACTGTGCGCCAAAAGCCCAGTGTTTGTCAGCACAACCTCGAACAATGAAGCTACATCTTGGACTGACTTTAATCTTGTTCGGAGTTCAACATTGAATCGTCGTAGTACTCCGATTTTTTCACAGCAAAATCTATTGTCTCTTCTACAATATGACTAGGTTTCAATATAAAGACGAAATGTTACTGTATTTTTATAACTAATTGATCAATATTCAAGCTTGTGCTTTGCAATACAATCCAAGCACAATTTATTCGCCTTAAAACATCATTCCAAAACAAAAGATAGCAAAGATATGTAAAATCATACACAATCACCACGCATAAGGTTCTGTGCAGCGCCTCTAGTGTCTACATTTTCGTGTTGATCACTTAATTTCTCAATTGCAGCCACAATCCCATTGAAATTTTCATCCAATACTTTAACTGAAGCAGAATGAGCATCCCAACGCGTTGTTGAGAGTCTTTTAAAAGTTGCTTTACTGTGTTTAACAAGCACTTCCCAGCAGCTAGTCGAAGCAGAAAAAATGTAAAAATTCCAATGTTCCGAAAAATGTTACAAAAGCTACATTTTGTGCAAATGAGTGTTGGTCACATAAATTAACTGAATGATCTATACACCAACAAATATTGCTTTGTTGTTTTTTGCTTTAATAATAGCTTAACTCCTTCATGTATACCACTCATATACATCATACTTTGACAGTAGTTTGATTAGTTCTAAGAAATTGCCTTTATTTAAAGGCTATTTCCTTTAACATATCCACGAAATGCTAGGTTTTCTTTAAATAAAAACAATGTTATATGCAATAATCTGGATAAAAGATGTTTCCACTTCTGTTTTTTCATTATCTATTAATAGCAAGACTGCGTCTCCTATCGTTTTATGAACCTCGTTTCCAAAGTTTTTCGCTTTTTAAAATTGGGTTGTTCTAAAAATTGCGAAACTGTTTTTCAATAAAATTAAGATACATAAATGTGAAGTTCATGAAAATTGGCATTATGGAATTTTAACTTACAATTAAAACGAATTGAAAAAACTAAAGTCAGTGTTCATCCTCAATAATGATAATATGCCCAAAAACCTAAAATTCGTTTAGAAATTTCGTTTTTTCTACTAATATTTTTTTTTTTTTTTTTTAATAAAATGTGTTGTGTAGTAGGAATTACAATATGTGTCACAATAACACATAAAAACCTTTTAAGACCAAGGTCCCACAACAACATACGTTCAAAGGTGTTGATGGACGTAAATCTTTCTTTTTTTTTGTTTTTTTTTTATATTTTTTGTTAAAGAATGGATAACTAAATAAAAAATCCTATCACTGACAAAATATGACATAGGCCAATATTTTATGATAGAATAGAGAAAATAAAAGTAAATTAAAAGGTAAATAGCAAATTTTTACAAAAATTTGCTGAAACAAAACAAAAATGTAGTTGCCAATAATCCAGCCGGTTGCATATTCCTTGATCCTGTGACGCACAGTCTTTCTTAATGATTGAAGCCCACACATAGTTGTATGAAGGCTCGTTTCTTCAAGAAAGCAATAGCGTCTCATTATCAAGGATTTTTTCACAGCTAAGATTGAGGGTGCTACCGTTGACTGAATACAGTTCATCCGCCACCACCCCTAAGATGTCATCTTGGCTAGTGATATCTCACTGCTATTGCCAGTGGTATGTGATATCTTACGTTAACTCGTATGTCAATAGCAGGGACTGGAGTACGCGGGGTTGTGACACCCGTAGATCAAAAATAAAAAATAAAATTTCAAAACAATAAAAATTTATCCCTCCATGCGGGAGGACTCTTCTTATAATATAGTCAAGAACGTAAACGAAATATATCTTATAAAACCTTCTATGTAAAATGTTCAAAATGTTACCATTTACAACCAGTAAGACGAATATCGCAGAAAAAATCCAATTACAATTCGAAATTATTAGAGGTACGTTTTACTCCAGACAACGGACAAAAATCCAATGATGCCCAGGTTTTGTACAATGTGTACAATCCATCCTTTTAAATTCGTCATATTGGACAGATGTCCAAGATCCGGAATCATATCCATCATATAATTGACAAAATGGAAATTAATACCAGATTTTGTCCAATTAGTCCCATATCTTCTTATGTATCACAATTAAAAAATAGATTTGATTAATAAATTCAATTTTTTTTTATTTTGCCAAAGCAATACACTTATGTATTTCAGAAATGATTTATTTATTGCAATATTGCAATGTTATTAAATATTTTTGTCTTATTAAATTTTATCATTAATATTATAAAACTGAAAACAAACAGGATGAGTATGTATCTACCTATAAAAATTTGCAAAACTATAGTAATTGCATAACTACCATTTTATTCCACAGTAATTATTTATGTGTCCATTCGAAAACGATCCATTCCAATTTACGAGTTTCAAGATAAAAGGAGATTATTTACAAACATGGTGATTTGATTGTTTATTAGTTTTCTTAGGTGCTTGCAATTAAGTTGTTTGAAATGCAAAACATATTAGGTAGTAAGTTTAAGCTGCTATTTTAGAAATAATTTTGGAACAGAGACATAATTTTGGAATAGAACAGAGCTCAAGGGTACCACCCTATCGACACAGGGTGCCACATTATCGACGGAGACCACTTTTTCTATGCATTATTCAGCATACGTTTTCAGACTTAGTCGTTAAAGAATCATTCTTGCATACTAAATAATGTACCGTAAAAGAAAACGGTTAATATGGTATCTATAGGAATATTCAAAGCTATTGAGTAATTGTGATGATGGTATTCAATGCTCAACATGTTGATTCGATTAAAAAAAAAGAAATACACACATATTGTTGAAATTTTATTTTACGTAATAACTCAAAAATTTTAAAAAGTAGAATAGATCCTTTTTGAACCAATAGGACACATTTATAGAACACATTATAAGTTATCACAATTTATAAATCAAAATTAAATGGATAACCTGGCTAAAATGGTTTCTAAGTGATTTATCGTTGAAAACGATTGAAACGTTGAAAATCATTGGGATGGTTTGTTTAAGTTTTTTTACGGTCGGGTGTCACCCCAAAACGGGTGACACCCGGGGCGGACCGCCCCCCTCGCCCCCCCTAGCTACGCCTCTGGATATTACAACCATGAATTGGCTAATCTATACCATTTGGTTAAAATTCAGAAGAGCTAAATCCATTTTAGAAATATATAGTTTGAAAAATTTCGCTCCTCGGCTGTAATTCTATGGTAATATTGATGAGCTTTGGTATAAGTTTTAAATTTATTTTTACTACACTTTTTAATTTAATTTTAATTTTTTGTATTTCATTTATTTAAATTTACGTATTCTAATATTTTATATTTTAATAACCCAGTCATGGCCAGCACTCAAGCATTACTGAAATACTAGTCATTATTATTGATCCACTACTGAGCCAACACGTACAACCGTGTACTGGCCATTTCTATTTTTATCTCTGGAAATTATCATCCATTAAAACTATGTAAATGACCCAGTCATGGTTACCAGTATTCGACCATCAATTTATTCTAAAAATAGACCTGTACAGTTAGAGGCTCCTGAGCTCCAACAAAACAGCTTGCAAAAAAAATTATTTTTGAAACAACTGGCACTCTCACGGTTGCATTTGTAGAGCCAGATCCAAAACCTTTTTTAAAAATGTGTGTTTTATGAATATCTTGGACAAGTTCGTAAATCAGAAAAATCCAACACATTGTTAAGAAACTAAAGGCTTTATACTAGAAAAAAAATTGGTTTAAATCCGTTATAACGGCCTGTTATACTAATATTTTTAAAAACTTCATAAATTTAGAATCAGTGGAAACATTTGAAACCGTTTCTTATAAATATTAACCTCTGCAGTTAGAGGTTTTTGTCTTGTCGGTTTCAACAAAAAAGTTTACCACAATCCCCAACAACAACAATTTGCAAAAACCTTATAACAGTTAAAGAAAAAAAAAATAGATTTGAAGAAATTATTTTTTTTCTTAGATATAAACTATTTTGATATTTTGCAGTAATTGAACGACATATGATATAGAGTAGTTTGCTTTTTTTTCATATTGTATCATAAATTGTCACACACGTGCTCTGTGGTAGATTTTATATTTGTTTGTTGCAAAATTGGATAGATGTAGTTTTGCCTATAAGAAGCTAATTTTCTTTTTAAAATTTGTTCGATATCTATTTGTAATTAGTTTGTTTGTTTAAACTAATCTGATACATCAGATTCTACTTGTACACAAATCTGTCTGATCTCGAAATCTACCTATTTCTACGGAAATCCTGCCGCTCGGAATTTTTTTTTGTTCTTACGAGCACACTGAATAAGTAAATAAATTAATTAATTTTTCGATGCACATATATTAATTTTTTTCTACCGATGTTTCAACTTGCAAGCTTGTTAGTGGAGTCAAATTAGTAAAAAAAAGTGATATATTTGATGTAAGAGCAAAGTTGAATTTTTTTTTTGTTTTACGTTAAGGACATAAAAGTTAGTGGGCATGTAATTATTTAGCAAATTTGGAGGTCCGAAAGTGCCTCAAAAATGGTAAAATCTGGTTTTTTGGTGTTTTTGGGCTCTAATGATCATAAAAAAAAAAAAAAGATGAAAAATGTTTGTGATTAAATTTCAAATTCATCTATGGGGGTTAGATACTTTAAAAGTGTAACCTAACCTCAAAAAACCGAATCGCGTGACTTTTTTTTTTTTTTACTAAATTTATGATAAGGGGCGGAAAAATCGTCGAATTTTCATGAAAATTTCAGGAAACATGTATTTTAATAGTCTTAATATGGGATTTAATTTTTATGGAAAAATTTTAATTTTTTCGGCCACAATTGGCATTTTTCGTTAAATTTGGCAAATGGTGCCATTTTATGAGAAGTCATCCAAAATAAATTTTTTTTTTTTAATCTGTACTTCTTTTTATCTACTTTAACCTAAGTATAAATAAAATTATGTTGCCTTAATTTAAATGCCCATTTTTGGGCATGAAAAAAAAACATTAATTTTTGCATTTTTTTGACATTTTACCATATATACGGTATTATTTATACTATTATCATGTATTTTGCATAAAAGTGAAATATGCAATTCAAATTAATAAAAAATATTTTTTTAAATTATACATAACCTACAAAACTTTTTTTTCTTGCAATGCCCTAAATTGCTTTTGGTAAATAATTAAAATGTTATTACAATTATTGTAAATATTTGATATAAGATTTTGAAAAAATGTAATATTCAATTTTTTTCAAACATTTTTCAAACATATAAAATACACAGCATAAATAATTTTACGCCAATTATGTTTTCAATTGAAAATTCTATATGCGTTATTATGGTTTTCCATATTATTCACTGTTTGTGTGCTTTTGTCACTTTTGAATTAAAATGCAATATTTAAAAATATACTTTTTGCTGTTTATTTTTAAAACTTTTATTTTATTAATAATAATATAAACTTCCTTATAGTAACAATTTGAATTTGATTTTTTATTTTATTGAATATCGATTTCGACTCACGTCATCCTCAGTTTAAATTATTATTACAATTTTCGCTTAAACTATTACTTATATACTACTTCAACTGCTATTTTTTATTATTATGTCATATATTTTGTTAGTTTAATTTTAATTATTTACCAAGAGCAATTTAGGGCATTGCAAGAAAAAAAAGTTTTGTAGGTTATGTATAATTTAAAAAAATATTTTTTATTAATTTGAATTGCATGTTTCACTTTTATGCAAAATACATGATAATAGCATTAATAATACCGTATATATGGTAAAATGTCAAAAAAATGCAAAAATTATTGTTTTTTTTTCATGCCCAAAAATGGGCATTTAAATTAAGGCAACATAATTTTATTTATTCTTAGGTTAAAGTAGATAAAAAGAAGTACAGATTAAAAAAAAAATTTATTTTGGATGACTTCTCATAAAATGGCACCATTTGCCAAATTTAACGAAAAATGCCGATTGTGGCCGAAAAAGTTAAAATTTTTTCATAAAAATTAAATCCCATATTAAGACTATTAAAGTACATGTTTCCTGAAATTTTCATGAAAATTCGACGATTTTTCCGCCCCTTATCATAAATTTAGTAAAAAAAAAAAAAGTCACGCGATTCGGTTTTTTGAGGTTAGGTTACACTTTTAAAGTATCTAACCCCCATAGATGAATTTGAAATTTAATCACAAACATTTTTCATCTTTTTTTTTTTTTATGATCATTATAGCCCGAAATATTTCAAAAATAGTGAAGCGACCTACTCGAAAAACACCAAAAAACCAGTTTTTGCCATTTTTGAGGCACTTCCGGACCTCCAAATTGGCTAAATAATTACATGCCCACTAACTTTTATGTCCTTAACATAAACAAAAAAAAATTCAACTTTGCTCTTACATCAATATAAAATGCTAATATGACTCCACTATGTATTATAATAAGAAAATTATTTTTACTTTTTGCCGCCAACCAAATGATGGAAAATGTTCCATTGAACTAAATTGGGTTTCCGATTTTGAATTGATTAAATAAATTAATTTGTCGTATGGCCACTCATACGGCGTGAATATGATTAAGGCGTGAATATGATTAAGTTTTAGCAAAGTTCGAAAATGGTTCATATCATGAGTATATAAGTGATCGTTTTTATTTGTAGAGATTAATTATTTAGCTACAGTACTCCGTTCGTAGATGAAAGCCCCCGTTTAGTGTGTTTGTTCAAAATGAACAGCTTTGTGTGTTCGAGAAGCTGGTGAACGATCAGCTGAACACAAAATACCATACGCTGGCGTTAATCTGTCGATCGATGCTGATTGTTGTTTGCTTTTAATGTCAATTACGAACTGTTTACGTAGGCATCGTTTGATTTTGAATGGTCCTTCATATTGGGTTTGTAGACTTGTGCGTATCCTATCAACCCTAACAAAAACGTAGTCGCAGTTTTCTAGCGACTTTGGAACAAATATGTCGTTTTGTTTGGTTTGGCGTGTAGCTGTTGGAATTAAGTTGTGCATTGTATTTGTAGTTAGTTGATCAATGACTGTATCGTGACTTGGCAGTTGTGAAAGAGAATTTTCGACGAAGAATTCACAGGGCAGTTTCAGTGTTTGTCCGTAGACAAGTTCTGCGGGTGAGCACTTCAGATCTTCTTGCTCTGTAGCTCCAATACCTATGAAGAATGATTGGTATTTCGTTCGGAGCTCCATTGATTGGTGTTGCCTCTGTTCTATCATCCCGTTCGCTTGTGGATGGTAGGCGGTTGTACGTATACGATGTGAACCTAAAAGTTTAGTTAATCTGGTGAAGATTTTAGACTCGAATTGTGTTTCCTGATCAGTCGTGATATGCAGTGGGACACCAAATCGTGATACATAATTGTTGACCAATATCGTGGCTATGGTAGCAGCAGACATGTCAGTCATAGTAAAAACTTCTGGCCATCGAATGGATCGAAGCAAGTTAAGTTATAAGAACATCCATTAGAAGGAGGAAGCGGATAATATTTATATGGATGTGTTTGAATTGAGATTGTGGAATTTCAAATTGTCCAGTAGGACTTTTTATGTGCCGTTGGACTTTAGAGCGTTGGCAGGATAAACAAGATTTTATCCAGTGATTAGTATCTTTATATATACTGAACCCAAAATATCGAGCTGTAATCAATTTACGAGTACCGTTGACACCAGGATGTGACAAGTTGTGTAAAGTGTTAAAGATTGTTTTGCGTAATGGTTCTGCGATGTATGGGCGATTGTTACCCGTTGATGTTTCGCATACTATTTTGAAACCTGGAAGTTTAAAAAGCTCTAGTTTCATTGATGAACTAGCGTGACATATGGAACCAGAAAGCAAATTCTGAAGTTCTAAGTCTGCTTTTCGTGCAGTGATGCAGTTTCGTTGTCGGATGCACGAAACACTGCGTCCGCGACTGTGTTGTCTTTACCTTGCACATGCTGGATATCGGTAGTAAATTGACTTATAAAATCCAAATTATGAGATAGCAGTGGATTTCGTTCCGTTTTAGATTGTATTGCACGTGTTAGAAGCTTGAGGTCGATATAAATTGTGAATTCACGACCTTCGACAAAATACCTGATGTGTTTTATAGCAATGTAAATTTCGAGTAGCTCTCGATAAAATGCAGGGTATTTAGTTTCAGCGTCTGAAAGTTTATTTGAGAAAGAACTCAGCGACTCCCAACAATCATTATTACGCGTTGTTGTAACACTGCTCTAACAGCAATTTTTGATGCACACGTAGTGATACTGCACGCATAATCGTTACATGGATGCACTAACAATGTTATATTCCCCAATTCCGTTTTTAACTTGGTGAATACGAGTAGACATTCGTTTGACAAACTGAAACTTTTGGAGTCTTGGGCTTCTTTAGTAAAGCGGCCAAGTGTGTATTGGAGTGAGTGTTTCATCTAGTTTCGGTATGAATCGATGGTAATAATTTATCATACCGACGAATTGCTGAATACGTTTGATTGATGTTGATGCTGTGAATTCTGTAATGGCATTCATTCGTTCTTAAGTAGCTAGAATACCATTAGGTGTTATTGTGTGGCTGAGGAATTCAAAAGTGCTTACGCCGAAAACGCGTTTTGACACGTTTCTTAATATGAACACCAAGCTCGTTTAGTTTCTAGAATAGTTGTTCCAGATGAAGTTTGTATGGTTCCCCATTTATCGATGCCATATTAAGATATCGTCGATGGCGACAAATACGAAGCTTAAATGTCAAACGATTTCGTTTATGAAACGCTGAAACGCTTGTGCAGCATTACATAAGCCGAATGGCAGAGGCCAAGAGGCCAAATGGAGTGGTAATTGCAGTTTTGAGAATATATTTATTCGCAACCGGAATGAAATGATGGGCTTGTTAGGCAAGATCTATTTTAGAAAAAATTTTGCAGCCATACAAGTTCATCGAGTTGATCGTATGTGCAGTACCGGATAGCGATCAGGAATCGTGACCACGTTTAACCTGCGATAATCTCCGTATGGTCTCCAGTCGAGATCTTTCTTTCGAACCATGTGAAGCGGACAAGCAACTGAAGAAGAAGAAATACGACAAATTCCAAGTTCAACCATATGTTGAAATTCAGTGATCGCAGCTTTTTGACGAATTGGATCTATATTCGCCATGGTCTAGAAACAGGCAAGTGACAGGTGGTAACAATATGTTGTACCACATTATGTTTGACCGGTAAATTGTAATTTGGTTCTGCTGTTAGGGAAGAAAACTTCTTTAATAGCAGGCCGTAATTGTTGTCGATCGTGAAATGAATAGGAGTAGGCGTATCTACGTTAACCATCGTGGCATTGATTGACAACTGGGTAGCTGAATCAATTAGTCGTTTTCTTTTAAGATCAACAAGTAGGCCAAACTTACTGAGAAAATCAGCGCCAATGATTGGACGATTCACTTGCGCTAGTGTGAAAGTATGTGTGAATGTTCGTATAAGTCCAATGTCTACCTTTGGGAGTTTTGTTCCGTAGATATTAATGCTGTTGATTTTGAGCTATTTGTTAATCGAAAAGTCTGCTCCCGTATCTATTAAAAAGGTCTGTCGATTCGTTTTGTCATAGATAAATAGAAGGCTAGATTTGTTTGTTTCAATAACAGCCGTTGCGCTGCCGAGCTTTACCCGTTTTTTGAAATTATAGTTTGGTGTACATCCATGGCAGCTTGCGATGTAGATTGACGAGCAACGATTGACGATGCAACCGAGCTAGTTGGTTTAGTTGTCTCTATAGTTTTGCCAGACGGTCGGTCATCTACGGCTGCCGTGTTTGAAGGTGAAGCTTGACGTCGATTTAAATATCCCGTCCGCGTTGTTGAGCGAAATAGACGATCGTCACTTATTTTATTGCGGAATGTGTTGAGGAACATTGCCTCGAACATCTTGTCGGCCATCTTCGACATCACTTATGTTGAGGTTGAATCCGGTTGAGCATCCAAAGCTATTCGGATTATTTCCGGCATGTTAGTTTTTAGAAATAGAAATAGTTCTTAGAAATTAGTTAGTTTTTTAATATTACGCAGAGCCTCGGATGGTAATTGATCTCCGAGATCTTGTCCCGTCAGGGGGGCTTTTAAACGCCGCTCATCTGATGGTGCCAGCCGTTCCAGCAACGTTGGTTTCAATGACTCGTATTTGTTCTGCTCCGGCAAAGAATCGATGACGTCGGAAACTGATTCGCACATCTCTGGCGGTAGCGCGTGTAAGACATGCAGGTATTCCTGCTTATCCTGTTTAATATTTTGGAGTTCAAACGTTTGTGTTGAAGCAGGTCTGTGTTTGTGTGGGCCATAGTGAATGCAATTTTAAATTAGTCAAGGCGCCGAGCTCTAGAGGGGTTTCATCTTTAATACCTCGAGCCGCATCCGCATTGTCGTCATCGGACATTTGTGGTTGGCGATAAAGTAAAAACAATCAGTTCAATGAGCACAAACAAAAAAAGTTAAGTAAACGCGAGTAAAAATTGTTCGAAATGAAGAAATTGAAAGCACCATTTTCTTTCTTTTTTAAATTAAAACGCGAATTATTTCTTCGTAGTGATAATATAATAATCGTAAATACGCTTGCTATATAGAAAAAAATGACTAACAATAATTGCCTATAGTAATATATCAATATGAGAAAACCAAAACAAATAATCTGCTGGTCAACCGACCGACAAGTTTGTGCGTGTGTGCCATGAAATTGTGGCAAAGCCATATTGCTCGACCGATTTAATTGTTTTTTAGCACAGCTTCCCTTCATGACAGGTTTTCGATGAAGCTTGGGTATGTAGTCAAATTCTGTTAGAGAATTGATTAGCTTTTTGGCATTATATGGGCGGTTTTACACTTCAATAATTTTAAACCTAAATATCTATTTTTAATGTTACTCGATATGTAAGGTTTTGGAAAGACTCACAATTATCTTGCATATCAATTTTTGTTTGCATAGATGAAATTGAACGTAGTCAATTCTAATTTGATTATATATTTGACCATACTTGATGCTATTTTTATTACAACTAATGCATCTACTAAAAGTGTCTTTAATATATGTTTGAATGAGAAATTCCACCATTTAGAACTTGCTTGTGTTATATTGCCACACAGAAAAAATTAGCGTGTATGTTAAAGCGTGGCTTATGTGTATTTCTACGTCCTTTTAATAGCTCTTTGCTGGAGCTGGTGCTTACTACCAAGTGCTACACCTCCATCTTCATTAATTTAAATTTATTTCCGACTAAGTATTGATGGCGCAGTACCGAATGGGTTGAACTTGAATATAACCTCTAAAACAATTATGAAAAAATGCGTGAAAGTGCATGTTACAAAATCTCCATGCACAAAATTGAGCATAATACATGTCATGCACATGATGTGCACCATACCGTGCACATTTTATAAAACATCTTAGCACATATTTGCACACAAATGTTAGCCGTATGTTTCACGAATAATAAAAACCAAAACGAAATTTATTTAATGATATAAGAATAATAAACAAAAAAAATGCATTTTTTTTCTTTGTTTGTTATTGTTATCATTGAGTGCGAAAGCAGTTTAAGATTTTCTAAAATGACTGGTTTAACTTTGATGATTTTCGTAATAATAATAATTTGATGAATTTCATCTTATTTCCATCTAAAATTATGTATTAAGCCAATAAAGTATATTATACTTGAAAACCATCGAACAAATGTTTATCTGGATCTGGAAAAGCACCAAAGTGATGATCTAAAGAGCCCAGTAAAATAGGCTGAGAGGTATAGAATTGCTCTGCAACAAGTTAGACAGCCAATAATCAGAAAACAAAATTTGGATAGTCACTCTTTGTAGTGGTCATTCTTCACGTAGAGACTTTGGTACTGTCGTTCTTGTGAATGCACGAATGTAAACTTGAAGCTGTAATGAAATACATTCCGGTCAATGTGAAGATTTGCAAAAATTTTAGACGTTTGTCTGAAAAGAAACAAACAGTGGTGAATTTCGATATGTTTCCTCACATTTTTATTATATCTATATTTATATTAGACTCTATCTGCCGTCTGCCAGCATAAAGTTATTGAATAATAAAATTTTCGAAAATGCCGAAAGTGGAGAGACTCTTGAAAAATAGAGTAAGACTGATAAATGACGGATATATATCGTACCATCACATAAAAATTCAATTGTATTTCAAAATTTGAGTGAGAATCGAGAAATAACAAGTCACGTTTAACTTCTATTCTATCTGGACTAAAATCTAAAAATTCAGATCAATTTCACCCTCGCTTACTCTCGTACTTTTAAGCTAAGGTAGTATATATTATATATATTATTATTATTTCATATATTATTTCTACATATTATTTCATCGGAAATTAGGATTTTGTGGTGAATATAATACTTCCATTACTGATTGGATAATGCTTTCACTTGATTACTGATTACCCATAACCGATTGTTTTGAGAACAAACATTTTAATTTTTCATTACAAATTTACGTGAAAAACAAAATTTATTTTCACTTTGAAATATTAAAAATTTATTCACATTGATAATGCACAAAAATTGTCATGAAAAATAAATCAAAAAGTTTGATTTAATATTTTATTGTTTTCTAAATTATTTAAATAAATAACAATCGTTTCAAAAGTTATCATTCACTCAGTTATCATTCAATTCGGACAAAGCAGGTTGTAGTACCGATTTTTTGTCTGTGTAGAAGGAATATGGTTTATTTTTGTCCTTAATACCCCAACGCAGTTAAAACCGAACGTTCTTGTTTCCACCTAATCAACAGGCTGGAAAAAATTAATTGTCTGTGTTCTTTAAGGACTTTCATTAATTACAATCAGCATCCAAATTACCTGGCTACTCTGGTCGATAGAACTCTTTTCTTTAAATTTCACCTAAAGAATATGTTAAATAAATAAAAAACATCAAACACGATTCTGCACAAACTGGAAGGTTCGACAAAGGGTGCTACTCCAACTACCCTCCGCATTACTGCTCTAAGTCTGGTGTACTCTGTGACTGAGTAGGGAGCACGAGTCTACAAACTCTAAAAAATTAACTGCCAGCTTCATGACACGATACGCACTATAAGTGTTACTCCCAGGTTCCCGCTCTTACCCTAGTATCTTGTGCTGAGGAGCGCTTGTACGTTTCTACGTGAAAATAGAATGGTAACCAACAACATCATTTTACCCTTGCATCAATAAAATGGCGACCATTCTTTTGCTGACTAAAATCAATATACCCTCTGATGGCTTCTAATTTTAATATCTTGAATGCCCGGGATGATTCCTGGCATCACTTCAACACATCAGACTTTGGAATTGATAACTCGACTTTTCTTTAGCCTGGTTTTGATCTATGACGTCATGTTTGGACTACACTAAAACGAATAAAAACCAATCACGGACGTTGTGCTGACTTTATATGTACGGCAATTCAGAGTCCCGCTACAATAAACCATAAAACATATTGCAACTGTATTTCTAAAAAGACGATACTATGACGACATCTTAGATTTCCATTTGCCCACTCGCGATGTAAAAAATGGATAAACTCACTCACCGATACCAAAATCTAAGGCCCAATGTTCAAATATATATCTTTATTTTTTATTTGTTTGCTGTTCTAATTTTTTATGTTCATTTATCAAAAAAATTTAAATATATTAATAGTCTTCTGTAATTATTGTTTGGCTGGTAAAGAAGTTGTTCTAAAATTCTACTGAGTTTAATTGATTTTGTTTTGCTTAAAACTAGTTGTGCCTGTTGAAATTAAAACTGCTGGAATCTGGGATTTATTTGCTAATTTTCTTTCCGAAAGTAAACAGCCAGCAGTTGGAATGTAGAAATTGTTTCGCTAGAATTGATTGATAATACCTAGAGTTACTGAAGTCCTCTAAGGGGTCAAACACACCCATCTCCACCTCCACCTTTTTCTAATTCTTAAAAGAAGCCAGACAACGACATTTTCGCACTCATTTATTACAGAACAATAAATTCAAACTAATGCGCACGTTACTTTCTAAAATAATAAAAATCGTGGAGTTTGATTAAAATTTCGAATTAAATTTCCAATATAAAAAAAATTAATTTTATTTGATTGTTTTTTGGCTTCTCATCTGCTTGGTTACTCTAGTCTCATTATTTTTGTACTTTTACAAAAAAATTACTAAATTTACAAAAACGAATTGTTAAATTTAACCAGTTTCTTTTTAGGGGATGCATGAGATATTATTTTCAATATTTGCTTGTTGTACATATATAAAATGTTATTTAATAATTTGTTGGTGTCATTCGAAAAAAACTTCGGTCACTGCAACCTATTTTGTGACAACTGAATATCGCTGTTTTGTTTTCATTCAAGGCAAGACAACCCAATATGAAAATTAATGTGAATGCTGTTGGCACAAAAGAGGTTGTAATGATCAAATTATTTTTTAAGTATCGAGTACTTAGTAAAACAAACTATTTTGAACAAGATTTTAATGCAAAGATTTTTGGTAAAATTTGTTTTTTTTATCTATAATTGTAACCTATTTTACCCATAGTAACCCAAATTAATAATCATTTTTGTTGTTAAGAAAGAAGAAAAATTTTGATTCGATTTATAGAAATTGTTAAATTACGCATGTTGTTAAATTTCTGCTAATCAGAGTTATTTAATTGTGATTAAAGTAAGGTCGTACAAAACATCACGTGGGAACAAATAATTGATAACGATGAAGTCTTTTTAGCATAGTGGATCCTAGATACTCTCCTTCGATTCATAGCGATTGAATTTGTTAAAATGATGTTTTATTCTCCAAATGGCAAACTTCAATGACATCCTTACCATTTTTGTTATTTTTGCCTATACCATCGTTTTACTTTTCTAAAGTTTAAGAAAACATTAAACGACAGATGTTTATAGGAATATTTTGTTCCCTTTTAAAAGTTATCTTCCATGAAATATATGAAGAATTTAATATAAAGAAAATCATTCAAATAGAAAGGAGATAGAGTAAGGAAATAGACTGAAATAAAAAACCCTCCCATATTGAAGAAATTTGTTTGATAAAAACATTTTTTCAGCCCTTATTCATACATTCAATTTGGGCAAATATTTTTCAGAGGGGTTGGTTGGTTGGTTGGTTGTTATTTTTATAAAAATGAAAGATGATAATAAAAATTAAAATTTTTGGGTGTATTTTCGGTTAGATATATACTGTTTTAAAAAATAAAGATACATATATCATGGGATGATATGTAACAAATTATGGCTTAGCTTGGGTTTTCATTTAGAATTTTACTAAATAAAATGAAAACAAAAAGGGACGTTATTATTTAATTTATGTGTGTAAAATTTTGTTGAAATCTGCGCACACGAAATATTGTTACGAAAAAATATTTGAATTTAGACTTTAATTAAATTAAAAGAAATATAATTTTTACGGTTGTATTAGATGTATTTATTATGAATTGAATTAAATTGAAATCGTTGTGTCAAAAGGATTGCTGAATGATTTAATGTTTGTTTTATTTAGTTTTGAATTTAGATGTTATTCTGTAAATGTTGTTTGGTTATGGGATCAAATTATTAGATGGAACGAATTCTCTATTATGGGAAGAATTAAAGTTTTTGCATTTTTATTTTACATTTTATTTTCTGAACCCCTTATCCCATCTATGATTAGTACGAAAAGCAAGAGAATTGGAATCGGTAAACAATAGTGGTATCAACCCATAGAAGTATTCACTTTTTTGCAAACAACAAACATAGCAGATATTTACTTTTGTTTGAAGCGATTTAGAAAAAATATCTTTAAATGGACCTCATTCTAGAAAGCAAGAGTTGGATGAGAGTTTAAAGTATTGTAACGACTCTGCGTTGGTTCTTTTCGATTATTGAGCAAATACGACAGTAAAAAGACGGATCTTTAGTTAACAAAATCTCAAACTTTATTTATCAACCAATTACAGCAACTTCCGATTTTAATTACAATAAATTCTCGGGTCTCCAATTTATGTACGATAAGTTTTACCGCTTTTCCACAATTTGAATCAATGATATTCGGAATCGTAAAATCTGTATCTACTATTCCACTAGGTTCAAATTCTTTCACTATTAGTACCCAGGCCAAAGTACCACCCGATTATTCCTTAACTTGCGAATATTTGTAAACACTTTTAATTGCAAAATTAAACTGACTATCTGATATTTTGTTCGCTTATTTATATTCAAAAATAAATAAGTAGAAACTTCTCTAATCCACTTTACTTTCTAGAAATCAATATTACGTAGTACGTACATCTTGAATAGGCCACACCTATTTGCATTCATAAATGTAAACATTTGTATGGGAGAAATTGTGAATAGTTAAACTCAAATAACTGGATGAATAATAGGAATTTTTCAATTCTGAAACCAGTTTTGGAATCTTCTAATTAAACCTTACATGTTTTAATCAGAAAAAATTTTACGTGTTTCGTGGCGGTATCGAACCCCATGCATCAGTAACACAAATTTGATACCTTGTGTTATACACGTTTTATCAACTGAGCCATTCAATTGACATGTTTTTATGGAAATTTTAGTTAGTGAATTGAAACGTCATCAACAATTACAATGAAGTTAACAATTTCACAAAGATTGCCGACCTAACGACATGATATATTCAATTAATTATTTCTAATTGATTATCTATCTAATTTTTATAGAGTTATTTCGATTAATTCTCAAGACGCTACTATTCCATTGAGTATGGTAAGTTAATGATATCCATTATTTTACGTACACATTCTCAATGTGGTAGAATCATTACAATTAGTTGTTATTCAACTAATCTGAAAACCAATCTAATATGATCTAGGCGATCAGGGGGGTTATTTCATATGGGAGAAATTGTGAATAGTTAAACTCTAACTAGATAGATAATTAATTAGAAATAATTAATTGAATATATCATGTCGTTAGGTCGGCAATCTTTGTGAAATTGTTAACTTCTTTGTAATTGTTGATGACGTTTCAATTCACTAACTAAAATTTCTATAAAAACATGTCAATTGAATGGCTCAGTTGATAAAACGTGAATAACACAAGGTATCGAATTTGTGTTACTGATGAATGGGGCTCGATACCGCCACGAAACACGTAAATTTTTTTCTGATTAAAACATGTAAGGTTTAATTAGAAGATTCCAAAACTGGTTTCAGAATTGAAAAATTCCTATTATTCATCCAGTTATTTGAGTTTAACTATTCACAATTTCTCCCATACGAAATAACCCCCCGATCGCCTAGATCATATTAGATTGGTTTTCAGATTAGTTGAATTACTAATTGTAATGATTCTACCACATTGAGAATGTGTACGTAAAATAATGGATATCATTAACTTACCATACTCAATGGAATAGTAGCGTCTTGAGAATTAATCGAAATAACTCTGTAAACATTTGTATTAGCGAACTCAAATTTGCATTAATTTATGCAAACTGTATTAGTTAACTCCTTTTAATCAATAGTTTGAATGTGGAAAACATTTATGCAGAATGTATTGGTTATTTATGAGTAAATTAAATTAACCCATTCTGGACGAAGTTTATTACAGTATATATAATATAACGCAAATTTCTTTTTTGGGTTTGAAACGTCATCACATTAATTAAGCACTTGGAATGAACATTCTTTTTCTACAATAAAATATGTTATTGAATAGGCATTACAATAGGTGTCACAACCACAAAAACAAACTTTTAAGGACCCAGGTTCTACAAGAACATGCCTTCTGAGGTGTTGATGAACGCAATGTTTTTTATATTTACTTCAGTTCTTTTTAAGAAATGGTTAATTAAACAGTAAATCCTATTACATAATAAAATATGACATAGTCCAATATTTTATAAAACAATGAAGGAAATAAAAATGAAATCAGAAGTAAAAGCCGATAGGCTATAAAATTTGGATTACATATAGAGTTTTATGAGAGTTATTTCTTGCTAGCAAGCACAGGGGTCAACATCAAGAAATACTCTCTCTCTTAACTAATAGAGTGAGTGAAAATAATGTAAGCAAGTTTAAACTCATCACGTCGGGGTCACCAGTTTTGGTAGCTATGTGTGGAGTGGATATACAGTTGTCCAGTTGTTTTCTGTGGTTTTGTGAATGTGTTTTGTTACTGTAGTTGAACCTTGAATCTGACTATTTATTCCACATGTATTTTAAATTCTCCCTTTACTTTAATTTGATATGTTCAGTGTAGACGCCAGTAAATCAAATCGTCAGGCGTGACTATTTTATTATTTTTAATGACTTTACTAATCTCAATTTATTCAATCACAATACATCTAGGCGTTTCAAGATCTAAATGCTGTTGATTGACATTCTAAATTTATAAGCATTGCATAATTGTTCAACATTTCTATAACATCAATTAATGGATTTATTAAATATAAGTGGTAGAATTATGGAAACAAAATCCTTCGGACATAACTCAATCACAATTTATTATTATTTCTTACAGTTTATATAATTTAATTTAATTGAAATTGTTCTTAAAATAGGTTCTCCAGGCAACTTAAAAAATGGCATGTATATACAAAAAATTATAATAGAGGAAGGTAAAGTGACATTTCTATCTAACAATAATAAATACAAAAATGTGGTTTCTTTGTTTTGAAGACTGAAGTTATTTAACAATGCAGGGAATTTTCTTTCTTTTTAACCAGGAATGTTAGGCCAATTCACAATAATAAGAAGATAAATTATGTATAACGCAATGCAGTACGTAAAGAAGTTTGAAATTATTTATTGAAATTGTCGGTATTATTTTTTATTGGAATTGTTGGAATTGGATTGTGAAACTATTTATTATTGTGGCACTGGAGTTTGTCACTACAGACTGTAAACACCGAAAAAACGTGTTATAATTCCAATCGAAATGCGATTGTCTCAACCTCGTCACAATGACGGATATGGCGAATCGAACTATGAAAATGTCTCGACAGCTGTACAGCTACAGAATGGTGTAATTGAGGCAGTTTGAATTGAAAAATCTATGATATAAGGTCAAAGGGTTTTAATTAAAATAGTTACTAATTTTATTGAAATTTATGATTAAATTTCATGTAACACTCAATATTTTAAATGAAATTCATCCTGTTGTCAGGAAAATGTGTACCTGTATTTCTCGCAATCACCATCAAAAATTGTTTGCGAGCAATATTCTTTATTTGAATATTAAACTGCCAACTTTGAGATGTTTGTGGGACATATCATCTTAGATAGTTATAGTTCACTTTTATTGCCAGTGCTATGTGATATGTTGCGTTTTCTCTTATGCCAATAGTACGGGACTGGAATATTAGGGGTGACAGTGACATAAAGTTTCTGCGTTTCCAATTTAAATCCAACTATTTCGTGAATTTTAATTAACTTATTTTCTAAAACTTCAAACTAATTCTCTCTCTCTCTCTCTGGCGTTTACATCCCATGAAGGGATTTTGCCGTCTGTGCCACCAGCTTCCAATCATCTCGTTCCATGACCAGTTGACCCCAGTTTCGACATCCTATATCACGAAGGTCTTGGATGATGTCATCACGCCAGCGTTGTCTAGGTCTTCCTCTTCGACGAACACCAGCTGGTTGTTGTTGGGACGCTTTTTTTATCATTCTTTCCAATGGAGCCCTTTCTACATGACCAAACCATCTAATCCGGTTGGATTTAATGAATCCGATTACATCGCAGCCTCCAAGAAGCTGTCTGATTTCATGATTCATTCGGATTCTATACTGATTTTCAGCAACTTTACATGGACCATAAATTGTTCGTATGACTTTCCTCTCGAATGTTGATAGAATTCTACAATCGGAGGAAGTCAGTGTCCAGCTTTCACTTCCAAATGTAAGCACAGGTCGTATCAATGCTTTGTAAAGTGTGAGTTTACACGACCGCGAAAGATGTTTTGATCGCAGAAGTTTTGAGTATGCGTAGAAAACTCTGTATGCGGCAGAGACACGGGCTTTGATATCTGCCTGCATGTCATTTGACGATGTTATTACAGACCCGAGGTATTTGAAGTTTTCCACGCGTTCCACTTCATAGTCGCCAGTATCCAGATTTCCGGGAGGTATGTTCTTAGATGTTGTTAACACTTTAGTTTTGCTGGTGTTGATGCATAATCCAAGCCGTTTAGCATTTCTTTCAAGCTGAGAGAGACTATCCTTAATATCGCTTGTTCTACGTCCGAGAAGCACAATATCATCTGCGTAGCCAAGAACTTGACTAGATTTGTTATATATGCAGTTTTGTGTCTCAATTCGGCTTTTTCTTATCGCGTACTCCAGCGCCAAATTGAATAGTACGGGCGCGAGTGCATCACCTTGTCGAACACCGGATGTTATATCGAAAGGATCAGAAACTGACCCTTCGATTACTATTCTACAATTTGATCCCGATGTTGTGAGTTTACACAGAGAAACAAGTTTCTCTGGGATACCAAGGCATATGAGTGCGGACCAGAGGTTGTCGCGGATGATACTATCATATGCTTGCCTGAAATCAACGTAGAGCTGGTGAATGCTGATGTTGTACTCCCAACATTTTTCCAGAATCATCCTTAATGTAAAACATTGATCTGTGGTTGAGCGGTTGGGACGAAAACCACACTGATAGTCACCGATGATAGATTCGGCGAACGGGATGAGTCGAGCAAGTACAACATTAGCTAGTATTTTATATGCAGTGTTCAACAGTGCGATGCCACGATAATTTTCACACTTTAAACGGTCACCTTTCTTATGTAGCGGAACAATGAGAGCTGTTTTCCATTCATCAGGTAGTTCTTCTTGGTCCCAGATTGCAAGAATCAGATCGTATATACGTGAGACCAGAGCTGCTCCTCCATTTTTCAGAAGTTCTGCGGGAATTCCATCGAAACCTGGTGATTTGCCATTTTTCAGTTTTTTAATGGCAGCTTCCACTTCTTCTATTGCTGGGTAAGGGACAAAAATCTCTTCAGTTGATGGAGCAATTGCTCGAATAGGATGAACTTCGTTCGTCCTATTCAGTAGGTCTTGAAAGTGGGATCGCCACACTGCCAGCACATCACGTTCACTTGTTGTAAGTTCATTATTTACATTTTTGATGGCTGTAGATCTTGGGTGGAAATCTTTGGTCAGATTTCGTGCATTGGCAAAGCACTCTTTTGAATTTCCGTTGGCCGCATGTTGGTTGATGTTTTCGATGCAGCTCTTCATGTGTTCGCGTTTCTTTTTACGTAGAAGTTTTGCTGAGGCTTTCCTGGCGCATAGATAATCAGCTTGGGAGCTTCGGGTGTTCCTTGTTAACCATTTTTCTCGCAGTTTTTGTTTATTTTCAACGGATTGGCGGCACTCGTCGTCAAACCATTCGTTGTGTGATTTCGGTGGTCGTTTTCCGATTGTAGTTTGTGCTGCGGCTATAATGGTTGATTGAAGCGTTTGCCATTCTTCTTGTATGTTTAATGGCATCTCAGAAGAGATGTCATGCTCTTCTATGTTTTGTGTTATTATTTCCTGATATCTATTCAGCGTTTCCGGATGTTTAAATGCTTCGACATTCCAGCGCACGGTCTTTTTTGCTTGTCTGTTAAATGTGGATGACAACTTGCACTTGTACTTAAAGATGACAAGCATATGATCGGTGTCCATATCAGCACCTCTGTATGATCGAACGTCAGTTATACTTGTAGAGTGTCTCTTAGAGATCATGACGTGATCGATTTGATTTTCCGTTCTTCCGTCATTTGATTTCCACGTTGCCTTGTGAATTCTCTTGTGAGGGAAGAAAGTGCTGGAAATTACTAGATCATACATCATAGCCAGCTCGGCTAACTAATTCCATTACTTTTAAAAACTTCTGTTACCTAGCATAATAACTAATTGCAGAGTGAATTCGTTTGTTCATCGAAATGTAAGTGCGGTTGGCTTATGTATAAGTACAAGAGCCTGAACTGTAGGTGAACTACAAGAGCCTGAACTGTATCAAACGAGGTTTGGCTAAAATGTTTTTACAAATCAACGTTCAACCCTAAAGTGTGGTAATACGATTATATTTGTTACTTCTACAGAAATCGTCTATACCATGGTCGGTGGTAACTTAAGCAACTTAAACCTGTGGGGAGGAAACCTCGCGAGATTTTGTTGGGTTTAATGTTAGACGGGATAAATTAGAACAACTGCAAATTTTAAACTAACAGAAAAATGTTATTTATAGATGGTTTCAACGGCTACTTTTATGGTATAGCTATTCTGTAGAAAAACTGTTTTTTGCTATTTGATTATATTAACTGGAGGCGCCGCAGGAGGGATCGATTTTGATCGATTATGATCAATGTTGATCTACGGGTCTGACTACCCTGCGTACTCCAGTCCCTGCCATTGACATATGAGTTAGCGTGAGATATCACATACCACTGGCAATGGCAGGAGATGTCATTAGCCAAGATGATATCTTAGGGTGCTGGCGGACGAACTTTAATTAGTCAACGGCAGCACTTCCAGTCTTAGCTGGGCAGCGTTCCGTAGCGGTACCGCTCATTAGCTCTTCCGAGGAATCGAACCAACACGTAGCTATGTATGGGCTTTGTGCCTCGATTAAGGTGGTGGGCGGTGCGTCTGGGGTGCGCTGCATCAGCTGGATTATTGGCATTTAGTTTTGTTTTGTTTTCTGCAAATTTCTCACAATTTGTTTTTCACTTATTATTTTGTTATTATTTCTTCATCTTATCATGAAATATTGGCATATGTCATATTTTGTAGTATGATAGGATTTTTTACTTAGTTATGCATTTTAAAATAAAACACAAAAAAATAAAATAAACATTTTGATATATATATATGGCAGTACAACCGAAAAAAAATAAGTCTGCAAGTGGTAAAGCAAATTTGCGCAATCCACCCGCCCATAAAGCGGCATATCCACGGAATTTGCAGGGACAAAACATATATGAATCAATAAAAAATTTTAAAATACATGTTCAAAACATCTGCGGATTGAACGCTAACCATGACCACGTGCAACATCATCTTGAGCACGACAAACCGAACATTCTATTCCTTACAGAAACACAAGTTTCTGAAAATTTTCTCTTTATAGAATCGCTTAATTCCAAATATAGGCTCGAATCAGCTTTCAAACTCCATCAGGGCGTATGCGCATTCATTCATGAGAGTGTTGCGTACACGCGCTTTCCAAATTTTGAACTACACGATGACGGCTTCAATACAATGGTTTTAAAGATTTGTCTTCCAGAAATGACTTTTTTTACAATAGCTTTATACCGGTCCCCCAACAAACGTAACCCAAACTTTTTTAATATACTGACAAAAATTATGGACGAGATTAGAGCAAAGTCCCCTAATTGTGAAGTTATCGTTACCGGTGACTTCAACGTCCACAACAAATCATGGTTGGAATTCTCCAAATCGACCGACGATGTTGACAATAGTGGAAAACTGGCAGAAATTTTTGCCGCGTCTCAGGGCCTATTCCAAATTGTTAAAAGCCCGACTTTCACTCCCCGTAATGGCGGTGAAAATAGTTTTCTACTAGATCTCTATCTTACCACAATGCCAGATATTACGAGTGTCGATGTTGCGAAAGGTAGTATTGGAAATTCTGATCATTATTTAATCTCATCAGTTATCAAAACTGATTTACTTAAAACTACAGCTCCCAAACCCCGTAAAATATTTCACTACTCAAAAATAGATAAGAGTGGTCTTCAAAATTTTTTCCATGGTTTCCCTTTCGACCGTCATTGTTTTTACACTGACAATGTAAATGTTTCTGCTCAAAACTTTACAGAAACCATCCAATTTGCTATCAATAAATTTGTCCCTTTCTCCATAGCAAAACCCAAACAAAAATACTTGTATTCGAAAGCTGCCAAAACGGCACTTAGAAACAAACGTAGATCATTTAATATTTGGATTCATAAGAAAACTCCCACTAATCGATCCCAATATCTAAAGGCCAACAAAATATCTAATCAGATTATCTCAAACGAAAAGTCCGAAATTGACAGAGCGAAAGCCTCAAAACTTACGTCTATGTCTGTTTCTGACAAGAGTTTCTACAGTGCCATTAATTCTTTAAATTCTGGTACAAAATTTTCTATTCCCCCTATTATTGATGGTGATTTAATCGTCAATGATCCCGCAAGAAAAGCTAACTTGTTCGCTGAACGCTTTGCTCTGAACTCCACTGTTTTGGAAACTCCTAAAGAAATACCCCAAATCCAGTCTTCAGGAGTTAATATGAATGAACTTCACTTCAAACCCAAAATAGTCGCTAAACTTTTAAGGGGGTTAAACATCAACAAAGCATCAGGAATGGACAATATTCCACCCATTATTTTAAAAACCTTTTCCAAAGAACTTGCACCAACTTTGACTAAAATATTCTACCAATCCTACAAATCTGGTATATTTCCCTCGTGCTGGAAGTTGGCAAATGTCCAGCCCGTCCCCAAAAAGGGACCAAAATCCGATATCTCAAATTATAGGCCAATAGCTTTACTATCGGTCCTATCCAAAGTCTATGAGCATTATATTAATACACATATTTCAAAATTTCTGGAAGAAAATCATTTAATATCCGACAGCCAATACGGTTTTCGAAACAAAAGATCAACTACCGATCTATTAAACTATGTAGCGCATTGTTGGAACAGCATACTTGATAAAGGTGGTGAAACATACGTTATCGCTTTAGACATCTCCAAGGCATTCGATCGAGTCTGGCATGCCAACTTAATCAACAAGCTCGTTGCGTACGGTTTTCATCCCAATGTTGTGAAGCTGATTCAAAATTTTCTATCCAACCGATACATTTCGGTAACCTTAGACGGATTTTCTTCTGAGTCTAAACTAATTAACGCTGGTGTACCCCAAGGCTCAGTATTGTCCCCAACCCTATTTTTGATTTATATCAACGAATTGTTGAAAATCACCAGCAACCCAATAAATAGTTTTGCAGATGATAGTACTCTGCACAAGTCGTTCGAGCCCCTTCCTTCAAAAGGTAAAATGCACGAACGAATTAATCCTGCCCGGAGAGACGCTGCCATAAACGTGAACAAAGACCTGAATAAAGTCGCCGACTGGGGTGACCAAAACCTTGTCAATTTCAACTCCACCAAAACACAGCTGTTGATTGTTTCCAGATTAAAGACCGAGTTCCCCAAAGATATTTTATTTAGTATGTGTGATGAACCAATAGGTGAATGTAAAAACATTCGTTTATTGGGTGTCACAGTTTCAAATGACCTACTCTAGAACGATCATGTAATGGCGATGGCAAAAAGCGCGTCTAAAAAACTAAGCCTCCTAAATAGATGCAAAAAATTTTTCACTCCATACCAATTGCTCCATGTTTATAAGTCCTATATTCGTCCCTGTATGGAGTACTGCTGTCAAGTTTGGGGTGCTGCCTCTGTTTCCATCTTGGTCCTCTTGGACTCTGTTCAAAAGCGAGCTATACGAATTGTAGGTGATCGAACTTTGACATCAAAACTTGATTCCCTACAACATCGTCGCACTGTTGCTGACCTCGTTGTTTTTTACAAATATCGTCATCAGCAGTGCTCAGATGAAATCAGCGGCATCATGCCTCAAACTTATTCTTACCCCCGTTCCACTCGGCAATCGGCTGCCGCAACCAGTGAAACGGTAAGGATCCCGCGCTGTAATACTGGCAGATCGCAGAGAGACTTCTTTGTCCGAACTGCGTACAAATGGAATAGTTTGCCGGAACACTTAGTCTCAGGTGGCTTCAACCCACAGATGTTTAAAAAAAGCGTTAATCTACACCTCAGAACGCCAGTTGTTGTGGGACCCAGGTCTAGACCTAGGTCTTAAAAGGTATTTATGTGTTGTTGTGACACATATTCTAAACCCTATTACACAACACATTTTATTAAAAAAAAAAAAAAAAAATAATAACTACACTGAAAGCAAGTTTACAAACATTGAGAACGAGTGATGACAACATTTTGACCCAATAATGACAACATTCATTATTGGGTCAAAATGTTGAATATGTACATTTTTTTTATTTTTCGTTCATAAAACTTTTGAAAATTTGACATGTTATTGATATTGATAAATGTAAAATCTAAATTCAGGTTTTGTTTGCTTGCTCTGAAATGGAGCCAAATTTAAGGTAATTTGTTATGAATTTGTATAGTTGTTTTGCACATAAGCTCCATAACTTTTTTGGGTTGATTTATGTAGAAATAGTTTTCGAAATGCTTTAATAGTAAATTTATAGATCATTTCTTTTCAGCTGTATAGTGTGTCGGACGCTTCTTCCTAAAAATCTCATATTTATATTTAACTTTTTTTTCAATTTCGGGTAGAGAACGTTATGAATCGTTATACAAATTTTCTTTTTCATAAATTCGAAATTAAAATACTGACATCAAAGACGTTGTTTTTTGTCGTTTATATACAAGTGCCTCTCAGCTGTATTAATTTTACAAAGTAATCAATGTTCTAGTCGAAATTTAAGTTAAGATTTCATTCAATCAAGTTGTCAAGTTTGGCGACCATGGAAGTACCATTTTCATCCTGGACTTCTTCGAGTTTGTTCATAGACTCTGCTACACAAATTGTGGTTGGACAAAATTTGGCATACAATTTTGTTTCCTGGTTCGTCACACTGTCGCTGAACTCCGATATAAATTCGGTCAAAAGCAGTGCTTAGATGATAATCTGATGTCTCATGCTTTAAATAGATTCTTTGTCACTTTTTCTCGTCAGTTGGTTAGTGCAAACAACCAAACTCTCGAGATCCCACACTGTCATAGTGTATAAATGGAATGATTTGTTGGAATCAATCAACAAGGATTGCTTTAATGCACAACGGAACGCGCATTGTTATTGTTATTGTTCCTAGGCTTAAAAATCTGTCTATGAGATAATTATGTGTTACTGCATTTGATATTGTTATTCCTATTACACAACACGTTCTACTAAAAAAAATTAAATATGAATGAGAAGCATTTTTGTGTTTATTTATATTTCGCTTATAGAAACATTTTGTTTCCCAACAAAAAATTAAGAAACACAAAACAAATTGAAATATTTCAATTTAATTCAAAAAGTTCAATAAACTATTAGATTATAATTTGTTACTTTTTTTTGTGAGATCTGTCTGTCCATCTATCAAATTTCTTTATATACCATGTCGAAATACCAAAATGAAAATATAAATATTAAATTTTTAGTGGATTAACGATTTTTTTCTTTTTTATATTTTAGAATTATAATTTGGCTCCTAGCAGAACAAACAGATAATTATATATTCAACAAAAGTAAAATTAATAAGAAAATGATTATAAGAAGACTAAATTTTAAATCTATCTGGCATCTGTTTAAAATTAACTCTATATATTTTTTTATAATAATGGACAATAGAGAATTATTTGTTATATTAAAATAACATAAATAATTCGCGGTTTTAGCAACAACAAAAAATAATCATCAAAGTCTTAGATAGAAGAACGCAAATTATTGAGGTTTTCATTATATAAATATGGCTTATGCCTATCAGAACAGAACAATGTTCGTTAATTTGACTAGAATTATTGTTATTACTATAAAATAAATTCGTAACCATTTTTTGTGGAATTTTTTGTTGAAGCCTCTTACAGTATTAAATATTTAAGAGGATATATGGTGTTATCTCCGACACTAAACATGTTTAAAAATATGTAATTTATTCATCTAACAACATCTAAAGGAATAAAGCATGAGGACAAAATTGATTTTCTTATAACATTAGTGAGACAGCTTGATTGTAATCTTTAAAATTGATATAAATTGTGGTTTGCAAAATAAATCGCCTGATACAATATTGTTGTTAGAGGTTAAAGCACTAGGTTAAAACTGACAACATGAGGCAAATATTTCAAAAAACATTTGAATTAATGTGTTATAACTGACCGAAAACAAGCAGTTGGGAAAGATGTAAGTGCACTTCTACCTTGAAAATTTGCATTACACTTAAAACTAGTTTAGACGGTGAAAGCTGTTGATCTGCAATAGCAAAGATATATTTCGTTTACTCACATATGATAAAGTGATCGGGGGCTGTTATTGTCCGTGGTGTCTCCCCGATGACAGCCACTTATCAGTTACCAGCGAATTTTTATTGTGTTTTCTTCTAACTATTGTGTTATTATTTTCTCTAATTATTTATATAATAACTCTAGATGAAGATAATTCATGGCCGAGGACTTAAAAATATATATCCACAATCATAGCATACATTTCTAGATTGCTATTTATAATCGCTTAATCAATTATGATCACAAATTTATCTCTTTTCACCATTTTGTTGATAGATACAATAACTCACAAATTAATTCCATGTTCTGAATTTCTATAACTCAACCAACCAAGAGTTTTGATGAAACCAAAACAAGGCTATCAACATCGTCCCAATAACCAATAAAAAATCAAAACCTAAATTTTTCTATATAAAACCACAAAAACAGAAATTTAGAATTTGAAAGATTTGTCGATTTTCATGGTCAAAGGACACCGAAAAGAAATAAAAATGTTTTTTTTAATAGAAAACTAAAATTAAAAACCTTCGCCACCCGGAGCTGACAACAAGAATTTTTTTATTTATATTATATATTTTTAGTTTTGTTCTTATTTTAATTTTTAGTTTAATGTTGTTAAATTAAAACACAAAAAAAAATTCATCCTCTTCTAATAGACAAAATAAAATTGGAAATAAGGGTTAGACAATATGACGTGTTATCGTAGAGTTTGTCACCACATGAAATCAACTGGAGCTTATTATACTGTCGTGTTTATTGTTGAGTTGAGTTTTTTTCAGGAGATTGCCGATATTAAAATAAAAAAAAACATACATAGTTTTTTTTATGTTCATCAAGTAAATAAAAAATAATTAAAAAATTACTTAAAAATAAAATCAAGAATTTGAGATTAATAATTAACATGAATTAATTATGATTTCGATCTGATTTAATGGATTATATAATTTATTTAAAAATTAAATTATTAAAATTTTGTCACAAAACTTTGTTAAAATAATATTTGTGACGCGTTTCGAGCAGCTCATCCCTAAATGATTATTAAATGTAAATTATTATATTATTAATTAAAAACAATGAGCCTATAAACTCTTATTACATTTAAAATTTATTTTCGTTTTTGAAATAAATTAGCTATAAAATTTTAAAATTATCTAGAAAATTTAATTTAAGTTCTATTCTTTATTTATATAAACCAAACAGTAAATCTGAACTTTAATATTGTTACGATTCTACATAATCGCAATGAAATATAAAACTTTAATATTGTTACGGTTCTACATAATCGCAATGAAATAGAAAATATATTTTTTTCCAAGAAAAAGGGTTAACCGTTAAAGATAAAAATAAAATTATGAAATAAAATTGAATTATAGTGACTTCAAACAATCGAGAAATTAAGCAAAATTATATATAAGAAATTCTTTTTGTAGAATGAGAATTAGTTTTTATTAGATCAAGGCTTCGATAATGTAAAGTTATAATTTAAATTAGATTGCGATAGTATTAATAGGTTTAGTGGAATGTGATTATTTTAAATTAAATTTAATTGTGAATGAAGTTTTAAGTGTTATTTAAGATAAATTGTCTTACTGGTCTTACTTACAACCAACCGCTGGAGTTTCTGAAGCTATTGGAAGAAGTTGAAAATATTAAGTGTTGTATTATTTCCCTGTCGGTATGTGTATATATTTTGTGATGTGAATAGAAATAGTGCTTTAAGAGATCTAGTTTTTAAAAAGAAAACGAATGACTATCGACTTGTTTTTCATTTTTCTCCTTCAACTTAATCTGTAGTTGATATTATGTTATGAAAATACGGAATAATTATTTCACATAAGCGTGACCAATGTGTGTAAAAAAGAGACAAATATAAGAAATTCTCGTTAATAAAAGATTGATCATGCTGTTCGAGCAAGCCAATTAGCAGTTCATCACCAGGTATTATAAAATAGAATACAAATATTTTATCAAGTAAATCATGGATTTACCAGTTTGAATTTAAATAAAAAATGTCCAAAAATAACAAAAAATTTTAAATGTCATGTTCAAATAAATAAATAAAATATTTTAAAAGTACATGCAATAATCTTTTTCCAAATAAAATTGGATATGCAAAATTAAGAAAAGAAATTGTTCAAAAGAGAATCCCATTTCTTGGTGAATATAATAGTGAAGAAGTACAAATAAACTTAATTTTCTCTCTCTCTCTCTGGCGTTTACATCCCATGGAGGGATTTTGCCGTCTGTGCAATCAGCTTCCAATTATCTCGTTCTATGACCAGTTGACCCCAGTTTCGACATCCTATATCACGAAGGTCTTGGATGATGTCATCACGCCAGCGTTGTCTAGGTCTTCCTCTTCGACGAACACCAGCTGGTTGTTGTTGGGACGCTTTTTTTATCATTCTATCCAATGGAGCCCTTTCTACATGACCAACTCATCTAATCCGGTTGGATTTAATGAATCCGATTACATCGCAGCCTCCAAGAAGCTGTCTGATTTCATGATTCATTCGGATTCTATACTGATTTTCAGCAACTTTACATGGACCATAAATTGTTCGTATGACCTTCCTCTCGAAAGTTGATAAAATTCTACAATCGGAGGAAGTCAGTGTCCAACTTTCACTTCCAAATGTAAGCACAGGTCGAATTAATGCTTTGTAAAGTGTGAGTTTACACGACCGCGAAAGATGTTTTGATCGCAGAAGTTTTGAGTATGCGTAGAAAACTCTGTATGCGGCAGAGACACGGGCTTTGATATCTGCCTGCATGTCATTTGACGATGTTATTACAGACCCGAGGTATTTGAAGTTTTCCACGCGTTCCACTTCATAGTCGCCAGTATCCAGATTTCCGGGAGGTATGCTCTTGGATGTTGTTAACACTTTGGTTTTGCCGGTGTTGATGCATAATCCAAGTCGTTTAGCATTTCTTTCAAGCTGAGAGAGACTATCCTTAATATCGCTTGTTCTACGTCCGAGAAGCACAATATCATCTGCGTAGCCAAGAATTTGACTAGATTTGTTATATATGCAGTTTTGTGTCTCAATTCGGCTTTTCCTTATCGCGTACTCCAGCGCCAAAGCAAACAGTACGGGCGCGAGTGCATCACCTTGTCGAACACCTGATGTTATATCGAAAGGATCAGAAACTGACCCATCGATTACTATTCTACAACTTGATCCCGATGTTGTGAGTTTGCACAGAGAAACAAGTTTCTCTGGGATACCAAGGCATATGAGTGCGGACCAAAGGTTTTCGCGGATGATACTATCATATGCTTGCTTGAAATCAACGTAGAGCTGGTGAATGCTGATGTTGTACTCCCAACATTTTTCTAGAATCATCCTTAAGGTAAAACATTGATCTGTGGTCGAACGGTTGGGACGAAAACCACACTGATAGTCACCGATGATAGATTCGGCGAACGGGATGAGTCGAGCAGGTACGACATTAGCTAGTATTTTATATGCAGTGTTCAACAGTGCGATGCCACGATAATTCGCACACTTTAGACGGTCACCTTTCTTATGTAGCGGAACAATGAGAGCTGTTTTCCATTCAGCAGGTAGTTCTTCTTGGTCCCAGATTGCAAGAATCAGATCATATATACGTGAGACCAGAGCTGCTCCTCCATTTTTCAAAAGTTCTGCGGGAATACCATCGAAACCAGGTGATTTGCCATTTTTCAGTTTTTTAATGGCGACTTCCACTTCTTCTATTGCTGGGTAAGGGACAAAAATCTCCTCATTTGATGGAGCAATTGCTCGAATAGGATGAACTTCATTCGTTCTATTCAGTAGGTCTTGAAAGTAGGATCGCCACACTGCCAGCACATCGCGTTCACTTGTTGTAAGTTCATTATTTTCATTTTTGATGGCTGTAGATCTTGGGTGGAAATCTTTTGTCAGATTCCGTGCATTGGCAAAGCACTCTTTTGAATTTCCGTTGGCCGCATGTTGGTCGATGTTTTCGATGCAGCTCTTCATGTGTTCGCGTTTCTTTTTACGTAGAAGTTTTGCTGAGGCTTTTCTGGCGCATAGATAATCAGCTTGGGAGCTTCGGGTGTTCCTTGTTAACCATTTTTCTCGCAGTTTTTGTTTATTTTCAACGGATTGGCGGCATTCGTCGTCAAACCATTCGTTGTGTGATTTTGGTGGTCGTTTTCCGATTGTAGTTTGTGCTGCGGCTATAATGGTTGATTGAAGCGTTTGCCATTCTTCTTGTATGTTTAATGGCATCTCAGAAGAGATGTCATGCTCTTCTATGTTTTGTGTTATTATTTCCTGATATCTATTCAGCGTTTCCGGATGTTTAAATGCTTCGACATTCCAGCACACGGTCTTTTTTGCTTGCCTATTAAATGTAGATGATAATTTGCACTTGTACTTAAAGATGACAAGCATATGATCGGTGTCCATATTAGCACCTCTGTATGATCGAACGTCAGTTACACTTGTAGAGTGTCTCTTAGAGATCATGACGTGATCGATTTGATTTTCTGTTCTTCCGGCATTTGATTTCCACGTTGCTTTGTGGATTCTCTTGTGAGGGAAGAAAGTGCTGGAAATTACTAGATCATACATCATAGCCAGCTCGGCTGCGCGAAAACCGTTATTGTTGCTGGTATGATGCAAGCTGTTAGGGCCGATATGTGTTTTAAGTTCTGCAATCCTACAAATTTGAGCATTAAAGTCACCTACCACGATTTTTATATCGTGCCGCGGGATGTTATTGATGACTTCTTCGAGTTCTAGGAAGAACAGGTCTTTAATATCATCTGCTTTATCTTCAGTAGGTGCATGAACATTGACGATCGTTACATTGAATTTTTTCGTGCGGATTCTCAGTGTGCATAGCCGCGTATTGATTGGGCAGAAGTCGATAACATGCTGATTCACGCGACGGTGTATAAGAAAGCCAACTCCAAATTCTCCTCCTTTTTGATGACCGCAATAATAAAAAGTGTATCCTTTCGCTGTTTCATGGATTCCACTACCTGGCCATCTTAGTTCTTGTAATGCCACTATATCCAGTGTGTAGCTCTCGACTTGTTGTGTTAGTTTTAGGAGATCTCCTAGTCTTCTAAGGCTTAGCACGTTCCAGGTTCCCATTTTTAAATCGTAGTCCGGGTACAGTTTCCGAGGTCGTTCCAATATTGAATCTGAGATATTCCGAGGCCTGTGTACAGAATTCATGACAATAATTTTTTACGGAAATGGGGTGTTAGCCCTTCGCCCAACCCAAATTTTCGTGAATGGGTTCGTTCTGCATCTTAAGGTCACCAGAAACAACCTTTTTACACGTTTGTATAGCGAGCCGCTTGATCCAAGACAGACGCCCGCTGCAAGCCGCCCCTAACATGGAGAACAGACGCTTTCTACACATTTATATAGCGAGCCGCTTGATCCAAGACAGACGCCCGCTCCAAGCCGCCCCTAACATGGAGAACAGACGCTTGAGTTGCACTGGTTTTATGGCGCCAACGACTCGCCATGGTGCAGAATCATTGCTAAAAGAAAAAAAGTCAGGTCAAGTGCGAATATAACTCGCTCGCCGAGGGTTCCGTGTATATAATGATATAAAAAAACAGCATTTGCTAATATAGTTTTCCGTTGGGCTGAATTTTACCCATAACTGTTTATGGTGCCAAAACTTTTTAATTTAATTCATTTATTAGTCAAACATAAATAACGTTTTTCTCGAATTGAGATTTAATGGAATGCGTATACCGATATTAAACGGTTACAATTCTTGGGCCATGAAGATTACTAAATTGCAATGGCCAGCCCAAATAATGTTTTTTTTAAGCCGAGCTCATCTGACTAACCATAATCTATTTAACACTATTTCAGAACCTTAATATTATAAAAATTTTCTAAATTTCGTTAGATTGAGTTACTAAATTATACATTTGCTGCAAAGTAACACAATTGATCCTCATCAAAGAATTCAAAATTCTACGTGAACAGTTCTTCACAAAAACACAATTTTAAATCGAAAATGGTGAATTTGAAAATTACGAAAAAAATTGTTTTAGACTAGAAACAATTAGACGAGGAAATAAAGCACTAAACCTAAGCAAATTAGCAGAGTAAGATGGATCGAGATGTGGTTTTTTGCATTCGATTCAGGAAGCCGTCAGGAAAGTTTGCGAACATAGCCACTTTTCGGCAAAAAACCTCTGGAGTACCTAGGGGCCAGGGCGGGTTATATACACCTCATCTCCTTGAACTTTCCATAAATTCAGCTCGAAATAGATCAAAGGGGCCATCGCCGATATCATATTCGTGTTCAGCGACCCCAAAAGCCTCAGAGTAACGAGCTTCGATCAATTTCGAGCTGAATTAATATAAAGTTCTAGGAGAGAGTTAGATATACCCACCCTGGGCACTATGTACTCCTAGGGTCATCGCCGACATCATATTTGTCCTCAGCGACCCCAAAAACCCCCGAGTAACGAGCTTCGATCAATTTCGAGCTGTATTTATGGAAAGTTTCAGGAGATGAGGTGTATATAACCCGCCTTGGCCCCTAGGTACTCCGAAGATCATCGCAGATGATCATATTCGTGTTCAGCGGCTCCAAAACCCCCTAGTAACGAGCTTTGATCAATTTCAGGCTGATTTAATGTAAAGTTCCAGGAGATGAGTTAAACATACCCGCTCTGGGCCCTAAGTACGAGGGTCATCGCCGACACTATATTAGTGTTCAGCGACCCCAAAAACCCCCGAGTAACGAGCTTCGATCAATTTCGAGCTGTATTTATGGAAAGTTTCAGGAGATGAGGTATATATAACCCGCCCTGGGCCCTAGGTACTCCGAGGGTCATCGCAGACATCATATTCGTGTTCAGCGGCAACAACCCCCCCCCCAGCAATGAGCTTCGATCAATTTCGAGCTGAATTAATGTTAAGTCCCAGGAGAGAGTTAGACATACCAGCCCTGGGCCCTAGGTACTCCAAGGGCCATCGCCGACATCTTATTCGTGCTCAGCGACCCCAAAAACCCCCGAGTAACGAGCTTCGATAAATTTCGAGCTGAATTTATGGAAAGTTCAAGGAGATAAGGTGTATATAACACACCCTGTCCCCTAGGTACTCCAGAGGCTTTTTGCCGAAAAGTGGCTATGTTCACAAACTTTCCTGACGGCTTCCTGAATCGAATGCATACAACCGCATCTCGATCCATCTAACTCTGCCAATTTGCTTAGGTTTGGCCTATTTTTGTGCTTTATTTCCTCGCCTAAATATAACCTTTCATATGACACCCCACTTGTCAAGGTCAAAACTAATTTTTTTTCGAAATTTTTTTTCTCAACCCCCTCTAAGGAACATTTAAAATAATGAGATAACCGTTAAAGTTTTCCTTCAATGTTTACAACATTACCTATAACCGTGAATTTTTTCAATTTTTCGCTTCTGTAATGTTCGAAGATAAATGGGGGGACAGAAACAAATTTTCACATTTTTAAAAATAAGACGAAAACCGTGTTCTTGAAAATTACAAAAAAATTATTTTGAGCTACAAAAAAAATCACCTTTCATATGGCACCCCACTTGTCCAGGTCAAAATATTTTTTTCTCAAAATTTCTACTCTCAACCCCCTCCAAAGAACATTTGAAATTATAACGACCAAAAAAAATTTTCCATTTTTTTTGCCAAGTTCCTACAACCGTGGATTTTTTAAAATTTTTTGTTTTGTAATGTTCGAAGATAAGTGGGGTGGGGGACAAAACTAAAATTTCACTTTTTCTAAAATAAGTCAAAAACTGTGCTTTTGAAAATTACAAAAAAAATTGTTTTAGATTAGAAAAAACCTTTCATATGATACCCCACTTGACATGACCAAAAATATTTGGTTTTCGTAATTTTTGCTCTAAACCCAGTCAAAATAAATTTTGGAATACAAGGAAAATTTAATCTAGCCTTAAGATTAATTTTGGCAATTCCATTATACAAAAAAAAAGTAAATTGTTCATGATAGAAATACGGAGGAGACGGTGCCGTATTTCTGCAGAAAATATAGTACACCTACTCGGACAGAGTAAGGGCAGCGGCCGCTTTAGCGGATAGAGACCAATTCAAGAACAAAGTGGTCCGACAGAACAATAGAAGTCAGCACATCAGTAAACCCAATTTTTAGCAGATAAACAAAAACAGATCTGGAATTTCAGCGAGAATTTCAAGGACAATACCAGTATAAGAAAGGAAGCAGCCAGAAACAATCCGTCAAGCAGTTATTATAAGTATCAGGGTGAGTCAGGTTTATTAATTTATTAAGTGGTAGACTAAGTTACAAAGTTAGTTTTGTGACAAATTTTAAACAACGGGTAAAGTTAAATTTTTTGGTACAATGGATAAAATAGAATTACTCCAAAAAGTGCATACAATTCCAATATTTTCGGGAAATCAAACTTCTGATGTAAAAACCAATCTATATAATTTTTCAAATGAAAATTTCACTCTGTATGAAAGTATTAGCAAAATACTGAAACCATCTTTTATGAGGTTTATTGTAAACCGATTTCGCGGTGATGTTTTTCTAATATTAAATGACATGCAAACTTTTGAAACATTTACAGAACTTTCCGAATTTCTGTGTAATCGGTATAAATGTCCTTCATTCCAAGTCAGATAACAGAAACGCGAAATCAAGTAATTGATAGATTAGTTAATCAAACACTACCAGTTTCGGACGATATAAAAAATGACCAATCAATTCAACAAGAAAATATTAGACTTTGTAGAGAAATCAGTCAGAATAAATTAGAAATAGAAAAACTAACTCAAAAAAATTGTCAATTTAGAAATTGAAAATTTTGAAACTGCACAAACAACCAAAAATAGTGAAATAGAGCAACTACGGCAAAAAAACACGGACTTGACAAACGATTTAAATGTAGCAACAACCGATCGAGTTAATCAAGATGTTGTTTTTAATCAGTTAAAAATGGAGTTTATAAATAGACAGGAAAAAGTTAATAAATTAAATATAAATCTTAACAGATCAAACTTAACAGTGATTGAGAAGTTTAGAGAAAACGAAAGTTTAGCCTTAGAAAATTTTAGTTTACAACAGAAAATCGAGTGGTTGAATAAAGAATTACTTAGGAAAGACGAAACAATCAGGCAAATTCGAGCTACTGCACATGAAAAAGACGATATTAAACTTAGATTAAAAGTTTTAGAAAAAGATTTAGAAAATAAAAAGGACGATGTTAAGAAGTTAACCACAGTTATTGACAAACTGAACGACCAGTTGGCGAGAAAACACAAAGAAAATTATTAGCATCATTCAAAGACATTAAAAAGTTTATCTGTTGGTAGAACTAAATTTGAGAATATTGAAAACACTGAAGATAGTGAGTTTAAATTTAAAGACGAAGATTATATTAAAAATGCCCAGCCGAATTACAATTCCAATGTTTTAGACCAGGATGTTCCATTTTCTTTATATAAAGATGATACTGTAATTGGTGAAACAAAAAGGGAATGTAATGCTACCAAAAAGTAACAGATGAATTGTAAAACAGATCAAAATATTGGTTTGGATCAAAATTTTGGGAAACTGGATATACGTGTTGGTAAACTGTTGTACCATACACTAGTCAGGTAATTACAATTACAAGCTAACAAAACTATTATTCGTTTCAACCACGGTAAATAAAAACTCCAATAGTAAAGTAAAGACAAATTTGATGAACGATGCGGTTTTCTTCTTAACGAGAAGAAAGGAAAAACTAGTCTTATTCAAGCAAACAAGTTTTGTTGGCGGAGCTAAATCGAGACAAAATCGTAATCGAAAAATGCATCAGAACGCCAACTAAGGGATTACAGCATATTTACTTAAAAAACGGATATCAGATTTTTCAAACATATATTGACATGGCTTTTGTCTTTATTATGTTATGTTCTTAAATCAGAATTTAAGGCGTTATACAATTGTAAGAATTACATAAGTCATAGTGTTCACCAGTCACCTATCTTATTTAATAAATTTTTGAATAGTAATGAAGCTGTTGGCTATATAAAGTGGAGTAGTAGAATTTGTAACATTGTTGTTATTAAATACGAGCAATTATGGTTATGTTGGCGAAATATTTGTTTGAACGTAAAATTTTTAAATCCAACTTTAGCAATTTATTTCAATGTAAAAGTTTTAGAAAATGTTGACAGAGGGTTGCATGATAGATTTCAGATAGATTGGTTTCAGATAGAGGGTTGCATGATAGATACTGATAGATTTCATAAGAAAAGAACAGAGTCGGTCCGTATTAAAAATAAATCTTGTATTAGCCACTTGAGATTTTTTCATTTTGTTCATGAAATCGTGTTATATTTAGTTTATTAATGTTTAAGAAAGATTATTTTCCCGAGCAGAAATTTGTCAGGGCTCAAGTAAGGCCCTGATCAGGTTTGCCCTAATCCGGCTCAGGCGTTGGTAGGGCAGCCCGATTGGGTCCCCATCATGAGTGTAACGCTTTTGCCCTATCAGGTCCTGATTGGGATTACCGGATCAGACCCTGATTGGGATAATCGGATCAGGCCCTGATTGGGATACCCGGACCAGACCCTGATATATATATTTATTATTTACATATTCTATACATAAACTAACCAAATTAAAATAAAAAAAGTCGGACAAGTGCGAATAAAGTTCGCTCGCCAAGGGTTCCGTGAATGTAAAAGAACACAATATCAAAAATAAATGACATAAAGTTAAGTTGTAAAGTCTTTATATCGCCAGACTATGGACGCATAACAGAATAAATGTTTAATCGTAAACGTCAATAGAAAATGTCAATCACATCTACATTGATCAAAAATGTTACTTAAGGTTAAATCTTATCCATAGCTGTTTATGTTAGCTAAAGAAAGATTTAACCAGTATTTTAATGGTCTAAATTGGGAATATTTGTTCTATAAATCAGCGTCGAAATATAGGGTGGTATACATACACTTAAAATAGCACTTTTTTCATCAATAACTAAAAAACTGTGCATCGCAGAATTCTAAAAAATGTTGCAATGTTTCTTAAATTAAGTGTTCTTTCAAATGACACCCTACTCCTTGTGTCAAAAAAAGTTTTTTTTTACCCTCCTTACACCCATCCCCTAAACACACAGAAATATAATTATTTGTGAGTTCGCTATAATTTTCGTTCAACATATAGCAAACTTCCTGTCTCTATGAATTTTTTCAATTTTTTCTGTCAATCAGTGTCGAAACGTAGGGGGGGGGACGGTCTGGAATCTGCACATTTTTAGAATAACTCCGAAACTGTGTACCGCAAAATTCTAAAAAAAATTGCAATGTTTTTGAAATTTGGTGCTCTTTCAAATGATACCCCACTCGCTTGGGTCAAAAAAAGTTTTTTTTCACCCCCCTTACACCCATCCCCTAAACACACAGAAATATATTTATTTGAGAGTTTGCTATAATTTTCGTTCAAAATATAGCAAACTTCCTGTCTCTCTGAATTTTTTCAATTTTTTCTGTCAATCAGTGTCGAAACGTAGGGAGGGGGGGGGGGGGGGGGAACGGTCTGGAATTTGCACATTTTTTAGAATAACTCAAAAACGATGTACCGGAAAATTCTACAAAAAATTGCAATGTTTTGGAAATTTGGTGCTCTCTTAAATGATACCCCATTCGCTTGGGTTTTTTTACCCCCCTTACACCCATCCCCTAAAGACACAGAAATATAATTATTTGAGAGTTCGCTATAGTTTTCGTTCAAAATATAGCAAATTTCCTGTCTCTATGAATTTTTTCAATTTTTTCTGTCGATCAGTGTCGAAACGTAGGGGGGGGAAGGTCGGGAATTTGCACATTTTTTAGAATAACTCAAAAACTGTGTACCACAAAAAAATTGCAAAGTTTCTGAAATTTGGTGCTCTTTCAAATGACACCCCACTCGCTTGGGTCAAAAAAGTTTTTTTTCACCCTTCCCCACCCCAAACCCCTAAAAATACACAAATCGTTCAGAGTTTAACAAACTTTCTGTCTCTGTGAATTTTTTCAAATTTTTCTGTTAATTAGGCTCGAAATGCTAGGGGGGGGACCAACTTTTTGTGTCACATTATTGATAATAATTAAAAACTATGCATTGCAAAATTCAAAAAAAAATGGCAACATTTCTAAAATCAAGTGCTTTTTCAAATGACTTGGACCCCACATGACTTGGTTTAAATGATGTTTTTACCCCTTAACATTCCCACCCCTTTAATAAATATAGTTATGAGTGTCTGCCACTTTTCTATATTTTTCATTAAAAACCTACTCAATTTTCTATCATTCCAAATATATTTCAAGATTTTCGATGCAGTAGGGTCGGAGTTAATCGGGGCAATAAAACATCCCGAAAACGTCATTTTTCAAAATTATACAAAAAATGGTGAGGTGTAAAATTCCAAAATATATTTTTAAAAAATGCTGAAATGAAGCCCTTTCATATGATACCCTACTCGTCTCGATAAAAAAATGTATGTTTTCAAAGGCTTTACATCGTACCTCCTTAAAACAAACGAACACAACTTTATTTATTTTTTAACCCGCCATCTTGTGTGGATAGGTTAGTTTTATAAGCACCTCAAATTTAAGTTCATCGGATTAATGGTTCACGAGATAATCGAAATAATGTGAAAAACACGTTGTACTCTCACCAATAGTATAAAAAACGGAACCCTAAAAATTGCAATTGAAAAAATTAAAACATACATATCACCTTAATCACTATTATTATAGTCTTTCAGCCAAGAAGCGATAACTAAAACATACATGAAACGATTTTAACTATATCCCAGGTTAGAAATACCAAGGCTTATCGAATGGGCCAAGCTTGGCCCAAGCTTGGAAAACTAAGAAATGATTATCAAGGCATGGCCAAGTCTTAGTCTGATACATTTTGTCATACTAAGCCAATGGTTAAAATTGTTTATCTTTTCACTACTACATTTAGTTTTGGGCCAAGGTTGGCCCAATGTTGAAACAAATTTATTGTAATTGTTATATAATTTCAGCATTTGTGCAATGATGGACTGTAACCAACAAATTTACAATATATGAGGGAATTCCATTACAATACCCGTGTAATAAAAGGCTAAGGGGCCAGACCTGGGCCAAACCCGCACAACAGCTTTTGGGGTTTGGGCCAGACTTAATATGTTCAAACGGCCCAAGTTTGTTCCAAGTTTGGACTGATGTCCTTGGGTAAAGTCTGGCAAATAAGACTTGGGCCAGATCTACCAAACCAATTTTTTTTCCAGACCTACTTTAAATGTGTGGAAAGAAGTTGTGGAAAGAGTTACATTTATAAAATTAGAGAAAGACTTAATATGGCTTGCACATGTTTACACTACATTAGACTAGTCAATAATGCGTAGCATAATAAACTGAATCTTGGTTCAGTCTAGGCATTTACAACTGGCCCAGACTGTAACCAAAGTTAACTAGCCAAAGATTGGCTCGCTAATACTGGGCCAAGATTAGTTCCTTGTTTAATAAATCATGCAATTCAATTCATAAACGGTCTAAGCCGGTCCAAATTCTCTGGATGGATAAAAATTATAGTTTTTCATGGTGTTAAAAAGTTAAGCTTTTTTATTATTCCATTACAATCTCAGTATTAATAATTTAGGGTCCATTCTTGTACTGAAGTTCCAAAATATAATGGGCAGGAATGCGTAATAAAACATAATAAATTTAATTTTAAATTTCATTAATTAATACATTCCATTTAATTAATTTTTTATATTATAATTATTTGTATATTAAATAAAATATAATATTTCAAATTATAAATAGAAATAAAGTACAATATTTATTTTTCTTTGATATAATAATTAAATTCAAGTTTTATACTTCTCGGAAACATTATTTATACACATTTGTTCAGTGTATTAAAGATGACAGATAATAATGGCACATGGCTATTAATCATGGTTGAAACAACATTCAACCAATTTTATTTTAAAGCTTGTCTCAACGTTGTTCAACCTTAAAACAAGCTTGGCTCAATGTAAAAACAATCCTTTCTGCTTACCTGGGCAGAATTGGGCCAGCATTGTATTTAAATATTGTTCTAATGTCTTAAAATAATAATGGTACGTGGTTATCCTTTAAGGTTAAAACAACATTCCACCAAGTTTATTTTAAAGCTTGTCCCAACATTGTTCGACCTTAAAACAAGCTTGGCTCAATGTCAAAACAATCCTCTCTGCTAACCTGCGATATTTCTAAAATGGGTAATACTGTAGTGAATTTTAACCAATTGAAATTTCAGCTAGGGGTCAAATACGAAAAACCTGATCAGGACCAGATATATTCAAATAAGGTTAACCCTAAAAGGGTATTCTAAATCAGGGCAAGAACAGGCTAACATCAGATTGCCCTAATAGGGATTGCCCTTGTAAGACTGACCAGGCCCTGATCACGCCCTGACTGTATTCAAGTTTTCCATAACTAGTTTCTGCTCGGGTTGTTTATTTTTAAGACAATCTAACCACAGTTAAAATTTAGGAAGCAAGTTTAGAGAATAAAATTTAAGTAGTTCAATTGGAATAAAATTATAAATTCATAATTTCAATGAAGATTAAATTGGGTATTAATTTAAGATTAATTTGATTAATTAATAAAGTTTAAGGTTTAAAATGTAAAAAAAAATAAAGCTTAAAATGTTAATATGTAATAGAGAGAGAGAGGGAAATTACGTATAATAGAGGAAAATTCAATGAATTTTGGTGTGCCAGGAAACAGATAAACAGAAAGAATTAAAGATTTTTAATAGTCAGACAAGCTTTAAATTGTCAGGCAAGGAAAAGAAACGAGCCCGAAGCTTATTTGATCTCTAACTTATTTGATTGCTAATATTTTATATATCCGAACTGATCAGCTAGAGTGCCGATTATTTTTCATTGCATATATTTAAAAAGAAAAATTAAAAACTATATGCTAGCATTTCTCATTGCCACTTTTTGAAATCATTGCTCCTACGTCAACAAAATGTCTGTGCAAAAACTATATTTATAAGCGTAGCAAAGCACGCCGGGTCCTCCTAGTTAAAATTATATAATTTAATTAAAGGCATGTAAATTATTTTCTAAAATGTTAAATAAAACCAGCCATGTTAGAATATTTAAAAATACTTTTTACTTTTCTATACTTATTTCTTTTGTTTATTTTTACTATCATCAAACAAATTTCGTTTCTCTTCGTTTTTTATTATTACAGAAAAGACCGAAAGAAAATTTATTTTAACGCCTATTTAACAACTTAAATGGATTTTTATGGAGTTATGTAGATGTTATTTTTGTATTGAGAATAGCTGATACTTAAATACTCTAAATTCTAAATAGTAGAACTAGTAGGATTTAAGGAGTAGTTAAATTCGACTCGGGTAGTCACAAATTTTGAACTCAGATAAAAGGTGCTATTATGAAACAAGGTTGTAATATGAAACGCAATGTTTTTGCAAAGCTGCCACTGCCTTTTAACCACTAGAGACAGTAGACTGCAGCATCACGTTGTTTATAGGATTGTGAGATAAGTTCGGAAGCTTGAAACTTTTGTAAGATTAAACATTTTTTGTAGTAGTTCTACTAATATATGAGTGGTCAGTTTTCCTGTGTTCCATATTACCCTAGTCTTTAATATGACCCTAGTCTTCAATATCTATATTTTGTAGCATGTCATAAAAAATTGCATTTATTCTGAACTTTAGAATGTTTGTTTAAAAATTAGTTGTATACATATTTATGTCATATACGAATGTAACTAACTATTTTTAATACATTAACAACATTTTGCATTTTAAGTTTGGTTAAAATGTAAACAGTTTCGTCATATCATCTACTTATGCCGTGTATTGAATAAACATAGCGTCTTGTCTAGTTATTTTCAATATGTAAAAGCCAAAAAACAATCTAATAAATAATGTGTTGGGCATTGTTTCGAAGCTTGCAGCTTAGTTAAAATATAAAATGTAAAATATTCAATGTATTCACATAAACATTTATACTAAATTGTTGCTTGATTTTTTTCCTTTCTTTTAATTAAAATTCCTAGCTATTCTTTAATGATTCTGAATGTTGAGCAATGTTGAGCAACAGCAAACATTTCCCTTCCCTGTTTGTCATAAATATTTATGCTTCTGCTTGTCATAAATATTTATTCTTCTAACACAACTGTAAGTAAAGGTATTGGCAATTATGCCTTAAGATCAGACCTGAATCCATCCTTTGCTGTTTGTTTAATAAAGGTTTCTGGTCAATTTGCCGGGAATGACATTTGGGTCTTTTAAACCATTTCCAAATGATTTATTTAAAATTGACTGTAACAATTGAATGAGATGTCACGTAGAGCTTAAGAAAAACTATAGGGAGAAAGTGATCATAAAAGAAAGATATATAATTTTTCTATAGCACAGAAGTTACTAGATATCAATTTAACGAGGTTATACAAACTCTTATGGTTGGTTTCAGAACCAAATCTCCCATCCTGTTTTGGTTGAACAAGGGTAGCCCAAGGTAGTAAGGGTTGTGAGAATCAGTTAAAGTTGTGCTAATTGTATGAAGAAAACGGTAAATGATTGTCTAATTGGATACAGAAGAAAACAGTATATCAATCGTTGCATTCATTGTTGCCGCCGACGACCGATTTTGATGGATTTTTTTTCAATGTACTGTGCTCCCATAAAAGCAACATCTGACAACCTTAGTTTATTCTAAATTTGTCCTAACTACTGATCTAGGCGTTACATTTTCTGGAGAAGGATACAGCTTAATCAAAATAAAGCCACTAGAAAGCTTTTTATTCATCTTAATATGAGTAACAGTAAAAGAAGAACAAACAAACTTCCTCTGCAAACATTGCCAGTACTTATCTACCAGTCTAAAACATCATAATCAAAACTTTATGATATATTCATTTAACTTGAAGATCCTTAAAACATTTATTCACTCAACTTGATTACCCTCAAAAGTGTGAATATAAACTTAATATTCACAAGAAATAAAAACTTTAAAAACTTTCCCCCAATTTATAAAAAAAAATAATAATGATCAAACATGGAAGTAAAACTCACAAACAAACAAACCCAATCAAACTATTATGTAATGTAATTGAAAAAAAAATGGAATTTTTCTTTTGATTATAAATTATCTTATTATATTATTTTGTTATTTTGTAATCAAAAACCATGACTAAAACTTAAAATGGCAGAAATAAGTTTGCTCTTGTAGATTAGAAAAAATAAGGGTGTTGTTTATTTTATTCAATTTATTATGCGTTTTTGTTGGTATACAAAAGAGGGTTGATAGATGACTGATTTTGGAACTTGGTTGTATCTTGCGATTTTTTTTCACCGTGTCTCATTAAAAAGGTAAGACTACAAACAAAAACGTAGTAATATGTTTTGCTGCCAAAAGATACACATGCCACATAAACTATTTAATTATTCAATTACTTTTCAGTTGACCCACGTAAAGGTATGAATTCATTTTGTAAACTTTTAGAACTTTTTTAAATTGAAACATTTTTTTGTTCGACTGAACTCTAACGTTTCCCTGTTTAAAAATTTAATAGAAACTAAAATAAACTCATTAGTTTTTTTTTGTTATTATTTTAAATTAATCATAATAGTTATTTATGAAAAGAATTGAAATTATATAAGGGTTGGTTAAATGAATTATTTTAAGACAAAATCAATTGTTTTATATATTCTTACTTTTAGGATGGTTTTTAAGCTTTATTTATAGAAGTTTTTGGCTATTAAAGGTATCATATCATCAGAGCTACACTAGTCCCATGTTCGAGTGTGCGATAAAAACGGGTTGCACAATAATAGGGGAACCAGCTTTGAATAGCTATACCTAATACAAATATACATACTTAAAACTATTGCTACGACGTTTGGCTGGGATGGAAAAGAAAATGACAAAACAACACAACTCAAAATGAATACAAGAGTAAAATGGCTAAGTTTACCTTTTCTTCTGAAATTATAATAAAAAGTTTGTCATAAATTCCATTAATCTAATTAACAATTTTTAATAAAATACAAAAAATCAAATAAATACAATTTTTAATTTTAAATAACTAGTTGAAAATTCTCCCATTAGCATGAAATTGCAGGCTCACAATTTCTATTTGACGAAAATACTTATTTTGCATCCAGGATCAACAAAGAGAATGAGTTCTCTGTCATCAAATTTGCATGCCTTATATACCGCCAAACTATATTTCTGCCTCTTTCATTTCACGTTTTGTTTCTTATGTTATAATTGAGTTGTGTCGTTGTTATTCCATACTACAGATGTCATCATGTCGGTAAAGCAGCATAATCAGCAATTACAGCACAAAGTAGTAATTAAATGCACTCGTTTTGCAAAAAACTTGTTTTGATTAAACTGTCAAAACTGATGTCAAAACAAAAATGAAAATATTTGCAACCAACATGGTAATTATTTGTGTATTACAATTAATTTATTTCTATATGTCTTTTAGATTGTTTTCGTAACACTATTTTAGTTGAAATAGCATTTTTACATATCATGGATCTAATTTTAATCAAACCACACAACCTAATTTACCCAAATGACATGACATTAAATTGCAATAGTCCATTCCCTACACTGAACGCTGTTTTCTGCCAATCTTCCTCCGCAACTTCCACCTGGCAGCAACCACTCTGCAGATCCAGTTTTGAAAACAATCTTGTCCCCCATTATGTATCCAATGTATTATCATTCCCAGGTTCCGTGACTGCACTTACTTTCCTGTAGTCAACTAACAAGTTTTGATGGATTAAGAATTTAAATTGGATGAATAGGATGTGAGATGTTTCGGAAACTGCTAGCTTATATTTAAGCTAAAGGTTTTTAAAAATTTTCAAAATTGTTCATGCACAAATTTCATGCACTAAAATTTAAAATTAGACGATTAAAACGTGAGATATTATGAAAACGGTAGCCTAAATTTGAGCTAACAAATTAGTTCCAAATTGGCTACAAATCCCTGACTGGGTCCTAGTTGTAGCCTAGAGTCTTATTACGCTATATTTATAGAGCTGGTTTATTCTAGCAAGTATGAATTGTCAATCCTTTTACAAAATTGTATGGTTTTACAGAAAACTAGGTTAAAAATCAATCTCTTGTGTTTTTTGTGTATTTACACTAACATCTCTTTATTTTATAATATATCGTATCGCATAACATCATACATAATCATTAAGAACCATCATAATGCTATTATCAAAATTATGAATTATAATAAAAAAAAGAATAAAAATTTGTGTTTATCTTTTTGAAGATTTTACAATGGAAATGAGAATTTTTCACACAGATCCCCCTATTTCATATATGAATATAAAACAGTTTGAATTACTACACTTTTATCTTATTTTCATGCTTATGCATTTCAATTAAACAAATCATATTTTTGTATGTTTTATATATAAAGAGGAAAACTGAGCGTTAAGGAAAACTGAGGTTAAATTTGGTAATAAATTATAATAATTATGTTGATATAAAACTTTTATATTGTAATGAACAAAATATGGAGGGGCTGAAATCACACAGCTCTGAGATATCCAGACATCGGTCTGGGTTAAAGATTTTGATATAATTTTCGGCAAAAATCTTTTATGAGGACATGGTTTTTAGTTTTGAGAAGCGATGTAACATAACTTTTTGTTAAAGTACAAGTATTTTTTTATCTCTGTTTAGAAATTTCTTACAAAACTAACACGAAACATCAATACGTTGCCGGAAAATTATAACAGATCATACATTAACATAATTTAGTGAACAGGTGAACAGGTGATACACTCAGCAAACTGTTCAAAAACCCCTTCATTTAGCGTTTCGAAAAAATATTACAAAATCACAAATTCATATTCCTTTCAAAATTCCAAAAATATTGTAAAAATTAAATAAAATCAAACTTTTTTCAAAATTCTGAATATATTCCGAAAATTCTTACAAAATCAAAAATTGAAACTTTTTTCAAAATTCAGGCCTAGCTGATTTAGTTTTGGATAAATTATTTAATGTTTGCCTTCAAAAACTAAATATAAAACCTACCTTCATTGTAGGATATGTTGATGATGTTCTTTTGATTTTACCACGAAATTTAATTCAACATACTTTAAATATTTTCCATTCATTTGATCATCATATAAATTGTACTGTTGAAAAAGAAAACCAAGGGCAAATTAATTTTTTAGATTTGACTTGATATAGACACGATAACAAAATTATTACAAGTTGGTACAAAAAAGATTTAAATTCAGGACTAATATTAAATTATTACTTCGGTTTTGAAAATGCCTAAGCACATGAGCCAAAAGTGAAATTCTTACCCCCACTTTTATGGGCATTTCTCGACGTTTTAGGATCCACTGATTCAAATAAAGCATAAAAAACAAATGTATGTCTGCCAGACGTCCGGCCGGCCGGCCGGCCGCCACAACCGACGAAATCTAGAAAACCGCTGGAGGAATATCAAAAAATGTTTGTTTCTATAAATAGGTATACTCAATGGTAAGAGCCGAAAGGACGATGTGTTCGATAGCTGTCCCGAAAGTGTGTGAAAAAATCGTCAAGTGTGTCAAATCAAGGAAATTTGCATATTTTTTGCTTAAAAAACGCTCATTTTAAGTGATTACGAGTAGGAACATTGAATTTTGAGAAATCTTGATGGTCGGGATTGGTATATGAGACCAAAATCTAGATTATTGCATTAGAAGTTTGTCAAAAATATGTTGTCATGTTTGTCAAAAGAATGATTTTCATTTTTTTTACACAATTTTTTTGGAAAAAATAAAATTAATTATTTGCATGATATGAAATTTTATTATTATTGAGAATTATGGCATTATGTGTTTGTCAAAAAAATGTTGTCAAGTGTGTCAAAAGAAAGATTTTACTTTGGTTTATTTATTTTTTTACCGAATTTTTTGGAAAAAATAAAATTAATTATTTGTATGACATGAGATTTTATTATTATTATAGAGAATTATGGCATTATAAGTTTGTCAAAAAAATGATGTCATGTGTGTCAAAAGAATGATTTTTAAAATTTTGGAAAAAGTTTTAAATTTTGATTTTGTTATAATTTTTGCAATATTTTTAGAATTTTGGAAAAAATAAATTTTTGAATTTGTGAATTTTGTATATATATTTCTAGAATTTTGAAAAAAGTTTCAATTTTTGATTTTTTAAGAATTTTTGGAATATTTTTAGAATTTTGAAAAATTTTGAATTTTTGATTTTATTAAAATTTTTAGAATTTTGATATTGTTTTAATTTTTGCAATTTTGTTAGAATTTTGGAAAAAGTTTGAATTTTTAACAATTTTTGGAATATTATTAGAATTTAGAAAAAGTTTAAATATTTGATTTTATTCTAATTTTTGGAATATTTTTGGAATCATGAAAAAAGTTTAAATTTTTGATTTTGTATAAAATTTTTGATTTTTAATAAAATTTTAATCTTTGATTTTGTAATAATTTTTGCAATATTTTTAGAATTCTGAAAAAATCTGATTTTATTTAATTTTTACAATATTTTTGAAATTTTAAAAGATATATGAATTTGTGATTTTGTAGTATTTTCTCGAAACGCTTAATGGAGAGGTTTTTGAGTAGTTTGCTGAGTGTATCTTTTCACGTAATTATGTTAATATATGATCTATATATGTGTTAATATATGTGTAAGTTTTGTAAGAAATTTCTAAATAGAGATAAAAATACATGTACGCTTTCAAAGAGTTTTGTGTTTGATATACATCGCTGCCCAAAACTAAAAACAGTGTCCTCATAAAAGTTTAATGTAGAAAACAATATCAAAATCCTTTACCAAAACCGAAGTCTTGATATTTTTTCTTTTATCCTAAAACAGTGAAATTGAATGTAGTGAAATCTTTCATATATGGAGTTTATTCACTAACACATCCTAAATTTATAAACAATAACATAAATGAAATGCTAACTATTTTGGTAAATAACAATTATCCCTTAGAACTAATTAAAAAATTAATTATTGAAAACAAACACAAAAAAACAAATGTTTTACAACATCCTTCAACTTCACAATTGATCAATAACCAGCTTTCTGATGGATCCGAATTATTATTCGCATAATAATATTTTTGGTTCTTTAACATATATTCCAATTTATCAGTTAGTATCTAAAAAATTTTAAATGAACCAAAAAATTTAAAGAAAATATCCACAAAAATTATAAACCAATCACAACAAATTATATTTACAAATCTGAAAGACAAAATTAACAAAAAGAAAAGATGTGATATTGTCTACAAAATTAATTGTTGTTTTGAAAAAACATATATTGGACAAACAAGTCAAAGATTAGAAGAGAGAATTAATGGTCACAAAAGGAATGTTAAATTAAAACATAATACTACAGCTCTCGCCCAACATGCAATTGACAATCTTCATATTTGGAATATGGAAAATCTTAGAATAGAAAATTCTAAAAATATTGCAAAAATTATAACAAAATCAAAAATTAAAACTTTTTCCGAAATTCTAAAAATATTGCAAAAATTATTGCAAAATGAAAGATACAAACTTTTTTCAGAATTTTAAAAATTTGTATTTCAAAAACTATAACAAATTCAAAAATTTCCATGTCCAATTTCATGTTCAATTACATTTACGTCATGAAAACAGCAAAATTTTGTTTTCCAAAAAATTGGCTAAAAAATAAATGAAATCATTTTTTGACACACTTGACATAATTTTTTTGACAAACTTATAATGCCATAATTCTCTATAATAATAATAAAATTTCATGTCATGCAAATATATTTCATGTCATACAAATAAGTAATTTTATTTTTTCCAAAAAATGATAAAAAATAAATAAAAACTTTCTTTTGACACACTTGACAAAATCTTTTTGACAAATTTCTAATGCAATGATCTTGTTTTTGATCTCACATACCAATCTCTACCATCAAGATTTCTTCAAATTCAATGTTCCTACTCGTAAGTCGTAATCACTTAAAATGAACGTTTTTAAGCAAAACATTTGAAAATTTGCTATTTTTGACACACTTAATGACTTTTTGACACACTCCCGGTACAGTTACTGCACACAGCGTCCTTTTGGACCTGTATCTTGAGTATACCTATTTTTCGACAAAAAAATTTTGAAATCCCTCCAGCGGTTTTCTAGATTTCGTAGGTAATGACGGACGGCCGGCAGACAGACATACATTTTTTTTCGAGACTTTCCAACTTAAGAGACGTACGTTGATAGTCGATCAACGAAAGTATATGAATTAATTATATAGTCTTAATGAAATTATTGGGGTTTGTATAGTTCCGATGACATTATATATATTAAACAGCAACAGTAAAACTGTGCAAACATCAACTTATTTATAGGCTCCTTACTGCTTACTATTTCATTTAAAGAAATTCTTTAAAATATTTCCACCTTGCGGATGGGTCACCACCATAATAAATTATTAATTATATTGTATAATTATAATCATATGATTATATTTTTACAAAGTATCACAAACAAAGTACTAATTACAAAAAACTAAATTTAATATTACTTCAAAATATATCAATCTAACAACTAACAGTAAAACATAAATATTTGATAACTTTTTTATTTTAAACACATTTATATTTATTTTTTATTTATTCAATAAAAAACAATATTTCAATATTTATTAATATTTTTATAACATTTTTTTTAATACATATATTTAATAATTGATAACATTGTAAAAATTTATTTTTTTAATAATTGTTTTAAAATATAACAATATTTTTTCATAACACATGTACAAAAATAGTATATTTTCCTACAAGAGATGAAAACATTGTTTCGAAAAACCTTTTTATCTCGCGTAGGAAATGCAATTTTTTCTAAGAAAGTTTATTTATAATCGATATTTACTATAAAATGTAAAATTAATCAAATGTAATTAATTAAATTCATATTCTATTTTTTCATGGTTTAGTTACGTTGTTTAAAAAACTTTGTAAAATTATATGAGAAACCATAGCAACTACAATTTGTTATTCTTTTTACACTAGTGTTGTAAAAGAACCCATTTTTCGCAGGGCATTAAGCGTGATGAAAATAGACTTTTTATTTGCTATCATACAAAAAATAATTTAATTTTACTCGAAAATAACTAAAACATGTTTATGTTACACATACAGCTAAAATATATTTTTATTCTTTCAAATAACTGATTTCTATTGGGAAATGTTTATTGCACACAAAAAACTAAATGTTACACATCAACAAAATATTGTTACGTTTATAACAAAATCGTACCAAAATGCAACATATAGAGTTCTTTTTAGTTCAACGTAAATGAAACACCCTGTACAAAATTGAGAGAACAAATTCATAATTATGATGACATCAATAGAATTATTATAAAAACAATAACAGTTTTGAAACGATTACTGTTGTTATTGTTTTCACTAGTTTTTAGGAAGGATACAAATATTTGTTTGGGATTACGTTCTTTTTCATTGAAGGATCAAATAAACATTATTATTTATTTCTAATTTTGTTCAAAGGAACATTCTGGATTAAGGAATACGATCGATTTTTCTAGATTAAAAGCAATAGTAGCTGAATTTTTTTCATTTGTGTCAGGGTCAAGGTTTGCAAAAAAACGATGTGGGTCACGCATAGAAAAAAAATATTATATTTTAAATTGTTGGCAGCACTGAACTGAGAAGAAAAAGATTGTGAACTTGTAGCGCCATTTTGATATTAAAACTCAATATAAAAAAATTCAAAAAATATTTAACGTCTCTTGAAAAATAAAACTTCAAATAAAATAAATTCAAAAAAATTTAATCAGAAACACTAATCCATTTTTTTACATATGGCAATGTTCATTGATTATTGCAAATGGCGTGAAACAAAATGAAATAAAATAATTGATAATTAATAAAAAATTGTATTCATCTATTCTTTAAAAAATATGGATTTTATATCGTAGATATTGCTTTAAAATTAATTTTATAGCAAAATTTATTGAAATCATGTTGAAAACAAATCATATTAAAATTGATTTCAAACAAATTTAACAAAGTATCTTTGACAGTTTTTTTATTTTGAAAAAATTTTCTTTGACATTTATAAGTTTTAAAATCACCATACCGACCTTATAAAATCAAACCCTACGTTTCGCCATCTCTTGCAATTTTATGTAATTTCTTGCAATTTTATGTAATCCAAAATATTTTAGATCATTGATCTAGACCCAGATAAATATCTGGGTTATGGATTGGTTTTTGTGAACAATTATTATCTGGGTTATATTGTTGTTGTTTTTATATGTAAAAAATAGAGTTGATCTAGACCTTGACCCTGACCCAAATGAAAAAAACGGAGCTAGTATTTAAACAAACTTTTTTAGACCGAAAAAATTAATAGTAATCGAAACGCTTTATCTCGAACATAAAACCGTGTAAATAGAAATCAAGTTAGTTTTTAATTGTGAATAAAATTTTAAGAATTATTCAATAGCAATATTTTGTATATTATTTTGGACGCTGTTATATACCAAAAACTTCTACAATCAACCGTTGGAGTTTCTAAGGCTATTGGAAGAATATTTAAGTTAGTAGTATTGATTACTGAAATGCTTGCGTCCATTTTTTGGCATTTTTTTAATGATACAGTTTAAATGAAAAAAAAATTAGGATAAAAAAAATTTAAATATTTGGCTTCTACATGTAACATAATATTAATTTTTCACAATTTTCTTAATATTATAAAAAATAAATTTAAATATCAGTAAGCCGACATGAAAAATGACAAACAATAAATATTAAATAGATATAATATTTTTTTTTTGAATCAAAAAAAAATTAATTATTCAAAGAGCTCGCTCGCTTTTTTCATAACCTCCACAAAATATTTTCTTTCGCACACAATTTTAGAATAGAATAAAATAAAATTCATCAATTTATTATTACGAAAGTCATATTATCTTATAAAAAGTTAAATGACTTATGATACCATGTCATTTAAGAAAATGTTATATTACTTTTTCACTCTCCATTATTTTGTTCTTTGTTTATTTTTCTTATCATTAAATAAATTTCGTTTCATTTAGGGTTCCGCTTTTTATACGGAACACTATTGGTGAGACGTCGATGTGTTTTTGTCTTAAAATCGATTATCTTATAAACTGTAAATCCTATGCACCTAAAAAGGCGCGTATAAAACTAAACTGTTCTCTGAATACAAAACGACGAATACAAAAAAAAAATATATAAAGTTGTTTCCGTTTGTGTTACGAGCTGCGATGTAAGGCCTTTAAGAAAATACTTTTTTTACCGAGTCAAGTAGGGTATCATATGAAACGGCTTGAATTCAGTATCCATTAAAAATGTATTTTCGAATTTTTTCACTACACAGTTCTTTGAATAAGATTGAATAATAACGTTTTCTTTATGTTTTCTTTCCCCACTTAGCTCCAAACCTATTTAATAAAAAAATTTCAAAAGTCTTTGAAAATTTAGAAAAAGTGGTAAATTTTGAATGAAAAATAAAGCAAAGTGTTAAATAAATACTCATAATCGTATTATTAAAAGGGTGAAAATCAGAAGGGGGAAAACACCATTTAAAACTCAGGCAAGTGAGATATCATATGAAAGAGAACTTAATATGAAAAACATGGTAATTTTTCAGAATTTTGCGATGCACAGTTTTTGAATTATGGTCAAAAAAGTGCAACTGGAAGTTGGTGTTGATTTAATTCATAATTTAAAACATCAATATTCACTATGAACGATTTTTTATCCGATTATACACCTTTCAAGAATAACACAAACATAAATAGATCATTCATAGAAAATGAATATCATATTATTCATATCCATATCATATAGTTAATATTAAAATCAAATCCGAAACTGATTTTTTTTATTATAGCACTAAGATGTCATATATATAATGGTTTTGTATTATTTTGTTACTAACGCGTGCAAGAGAATTAAAATGTGCTCATTTTGCGTATCCATTCACATTTGTTTTATCGTTTGTTTCATCGTTTTATTAGCAGAAACAAACTGCTAATCGAAACAATAAACACCAAAAAAATGGTGTGTGTGTCGAACAAATTTATGTTTATTATAACAAAATAATTATAAATTAGGATATAAGTGAGAAGCCTAAGGGAACCCGAAAGAGCTTTAGAAAATTGAGTGGAAGCTGTAGTACCGATAGATATCTGATATATTACCAATCCGATATCACAATAAAAAATGTGTTAAAATTAAACCACAGATACAAATGAGGCATTTCTCGCCAAGCAAATGTAAAAGAAATTTATCCTTAAACTTTGGGAATAATTAGTGCTTTACGAAAAAAACTACTATCAATTTTTTTCAGATTTTTGACCCATGGCCGTCTGTGATGGTCACAAAATTTGCTTTCTTGCCTCGACTACAAACTTGTGAAATTTGAATGAATATGGGTGCGACTGAGGGTATGGGTATAAAAAGTTTATGAGTATTTATATGACTTTCATAATAACAAATTTATAAATTTTATTTTATTATCATCTAAAATTATATGCAAAAGAAATTTTGTAAACGCATGGAGCTATCAGTTTTTATTAATTTGTTAATTTTTTTCTATTTTTTTGATCCACGGGTGTGACAACCCCGCGTACTCCAGTCCCTGCTATTAGCATATGAGTTAACGTGAGATATCACATACCACTGGCAATAGCAGTGAGATATCACTAGCCAAGGTGATATCTTAGGGGTGCTGGCGGATGAACTGTATTCAGTCAACGGTAGCACTCTTAGCTAATGAATATTCCTTGATGCTGGAACGCTGTAGCTTGCTCGATGAAACGAGCCTTCATATAACTACATATCTGAGCTTTAATCATTGAAAAATATACTGCGTCCCATAATCAGGGATTATGCCATTGGCTGGACTATTGGCAAACCAATTTTAGTTTTGTTCCTGCAAATTTGTAAAACAAATTTGCTTTTTATCTCTTATTTTATTTTTATTTTCCCTATCCTATCACGAAATATTGGCCTATGTCATATTTTATATGTGATAGGATTTATGGTTTAGTTATCCATTACGTAACAAAAAATTATTAAAAAAAAACAAAAAAAAACAGATTTGCGTCCATTAACATCCTTAGAACGCATGTTGTTGTGGGACCTTGGTCTTAAAAGGTTTTTATGTGTTGTTGTGACACATATTGTAATGCCTACTACACATCACATTTTATTAAAAAAAAAAAAAAAAAAACAAACGGACACTTTGAATAATTAATTTTGGTAATTTCAAAAATTTATTATACAGGGTGAGTTTTTTAAGAAATGCCAGGCTTTTATCTCGAGAACGATGCTAGATGCGACAAAATAACCCATGGTGATATTTGTTAAGGGTCGAAGGGGAAATCTAGTGGTAATATTGAATGATTTTGAAACTCATAAGTATTGGAATTATATGCTAAAGTAAGGTTTTTTTAAAGAGCGACACTAACCGCACCACACGGGTGTTACACGGGTGTCACACGGGTGTCACACGGGTGTCGCACGGGTGTCGCACGGGTGTCACACGGGTGTGGCACGGGAAGTCACACGGGTGTGGCACGGGCAAACACACGGGTGTGGCACGGGTGATACACGTAGCACGGTTGCTTTTAATTTCTATTCGCAACATACACGGACTACACGGTAAATTATGTCATGTACGATTGTAGCACGATTTAAATTAAAATTTAAATTGTTAACTGATAATGTTTATTGTTGAGAATAAAATTGCAATTTGAGCTAATAGATTATATTATTTCGATCTGAAAACATTTAATTACTATTCGAACAGCACACGAGTTACACGGGAAATTTTGTCTACGAAAAAAATGATAATATTGAGTGATGATTATCATTTCTAGTACGGTTTTGATTAAAATTTGGATTAGTAGAAGGCTTTTGAAAAGTTTATTGTTAGAAATGAAATTTCAATTTGGACCATCTCTAGATTAAATAATTTTGATCTGTAAGACTTAGTTACTAGTTGCACTACACACGGGCTATACACGGGAGACTATGCCACACAAAAATAATCAAAATTACACACCGATTGCTTTTTGTAGAAACGACAGTGTAGTATGCATTCCAGACAGTGTAGTTTATCGAGAAAAATGTTTGAAAGTCGAACTTCTACGGTTTTTTTGTTAATTCATTAGTGTTCTCAAAATTTGGATGCAAAAACTAATTTTTTAAGAAGCAATTCAAAAAATTTTAGTTATAAACTGTTAGAAGGTCTTGAAATTTGCATTTGCCTGTACAGCAGCCAAATTCTGTAACTGTGAAGCGGTGAAGTGATAAAAATTTCTTCGTTTCTTTTCATTAAAAAACTTATCACTTCACCGCTTCACAATTACAGAATTTGGCTGCAGAACATTATTTAATAACTCACTAAAATGTCCATATTGACTAACTTAACCAAATTTCTTGATTTTATACTTGTTTAAAAAGTATTGAACTAAGTAATATCAGTAAATTATTTGTGCACGTTTCAAATTTAGTGGCATAATAGGGTGACCTAAAAATTAAGTATAATATTTTGAAAATATGAAGATATTGTGAAAATTCAAGGTAATATATCGCCATGTGTTCTATTTAGCTGATTACTCCATACTTTGTTATAATTTGATATGTTAAATGATAATTTAACACATTTTTCACTTAGTTATTGGTGAAGTTAGTTGCACTTAGTTATCCAATATTCATGCAAGATTTCTGCAACAGAATTTTTCGTTGGTTTTAAGGTTTTTTTTGTCGATATAATTATCTACAACTTGAAGGATGAACGTTTTCTGTTCTTCATCTTGACTTAAAATGTCTATTGTAGTACGTCATTAACTTTACTTCCCCGTTATGCAATGTCATTTACGATCACAATTCTTTTAATTTGCTGTTAAATGCTCAAATATTCTTCATTTGCTGTCCAAAAATCTGGATTTTCAGAAATCTTGGATTTTTTTGAAGACTACTTCAAAAAATATCAAGGATTTGTCAAACATGAAAAAATTTTAATATATTTTATTCGGTACTAGTTTGAAAATATTTGCTTTCCTAGATTGTTTGGATTATGAAATTGTAACTTTTTTCCATTGCTGTTTTGATATTGTTACTCAAACCTCAGTCAAAAAATTCTAGAGGTAGTAGAATATCACCTTTTGCATATTTTAAAATATTATATTTAATTTTCCGGTCACCTAAGTGTGCTTCTAAATTTGAAACGTGCACAAATAATTTACTGAAATTTCTTAGCTCAATACCTTTTAAACAAGTATAAAATCACGAAATTTAGTTGAGTTATTCAAAAGATATGGACATTTAAGTGAATTATTAAATAATGTTCTGTACGGCAAATGCAAATTTCAAGACCTTCTAACAGTTTATAACTAAAATTTTTTGAACTGCTTCTTAAAAAATTAGTTTTTGCATCCAAATTTTGAGAACACTAATGAATTAACAAAAAACCGTAGAAGTTCGACTTTCAAACATTTTCTCGATAAACTACACTCTTAGGAATGCATTGATTGATACCCATATTCTGACACTAGCCATAATAATTGTTTTTCTTAAGTGACTCTGCAAATATTTTTGATGGCAAATGATTTTTTTATTAATATAATATTGTACTTAATTAATTTTAGTAAATTTTGTATATTTTTAGAAATACACTGTTAAATTAAACTGAAAATTTGAAGAAATTCTTAAAATAGAGGAACTTTTGTCTTAAAACTTTTTTATTTTTGAATAAAAGTTATAAGTGTGTTCTAAATAAATGTTACTTTAGTCAAAATATAAATATTTTGTTTGGCAACTTTTTTTTTTAAATGTCACTGGAAGCAATGAGGCCTTTTCGAAAAATTGATCCCAAATTCAGAAAGTTCCACTAAAACTTTTTTGTTGTAGTTCTAAGAAAAAAAGGTTTACTAAAAAAGCTAGGCAATCACAAAATAAGCTGAGCTTGCTTCAACTTTTTTTTCATATCATTAAGTGTTTTTGAGATATAAGAATTTATAGCCGACAAATCTCGGATCTTGTTTTACTATATGTTAAAGCGCTAGCTCTTGGAGGCACCAATCGACCCAATTTTTTGTGTGGATATTCAGTATAGACCAAAAAACAAATTAAGCCCTGAGCGTAATAAAAGAATCAACATTTTACATTTCCATACAAAAACGGCTCGGTATAGTGCACATGTTCTTTGTTTGAATCTACGAAGCTGTAGAGGTCTGGAAGATAATTTACGCAATTACGGCATGTCACATCTGATCTACCACACCGCCAAAAATAGAATTTGTTTTTTGGACAGTATTGAACTTGATGTTTGAAATATTTACTTGTTGGAAGTACCGATTTAATGTTAAATTTTGATCATGCACAATTTGTGTGACACGCTTTTCAACAGAGTCCAAAATAGCCAGGAAGGTAACAAATTCAGCTTCCCAAACTTAATAACAATACTCTATACGGGGATGAATATAGTATTTATAAATGTGGATTAATTGATACAGAGTGAAATATTTTTTACATCTATTGAGAAGATCGAGAATGTTTTCACATTTGTCTATTTCTTCTTCACACATATTAATTAAAATATCATAGGGGAGCTAGGTCCTAGATCTAAAAACAATCCGCAGCTGTGTTTTAGTGGAATTTAAAATGAAATTAATTTTTTTCACCCTTCTGGGTCCTCGTTTACATTTATGACAGCGTCTCTTCTTCCGCAAAACTATTAGCTGTTATTTTAAGAATAACAGAAAGAATGTTGTTCATACTAGAGAATTTATTGTTGTTTAACTCCCTTAAAAGTTTACCGACAATTTTGGGGTTCAAATGTGATATTTTTATATTAACTCCTGAAGACTGGTTTTGGGGTACTTCCTTAGGAGTTTTCAAAACTTTTAAACTAAAAACAAGGCGCTCGGCGAGCACAGGAGTTTTCCTTGCAGGGTCATTAACGAATAAGTCACTATCAATAATAGGAGGATAGAAGATTTAGTACCAGACTTTAACAAATTAAGGGCACTGTAAAAACTTTTGTCAGAAATTGACAAATTGCAATCTGCAGTTTCCTTTTTTAATAATCTGGTTTGATATTGTTGGCTTTTAGAAATTGGGATCGATTAACAGGATTTTTGTAATGCATCCAAATATTAAATAATAAAAACAAACTCTAAGAGCCAAGTCGACCACCATCAAAAACAAATATTGTTGTTGTGGTTTCATTACATGCGTTTCTTTGGAACGAAATACCCGCTCAAAGCAGCTTTTGAGTAGATCACCAATGGAACGCCGAAAAATGGAAAAGTTTTCACATATAGCCACAAAATTTCATTATTCTCAAAAAATTTTATTTTTGACTGATGTTTAGATCTGACTGGTCCATTTTATTATTAAAAACACCAAAACAAGTTTTTAAACGATCTACATAAAATCGAAAAATAAACTGCTTTTCAACTACACAACTTGTTCGAGGTAGAGTAGATCAAAGCAAATTTGAGTAAGTTTGATTTTCAATGGAACGCGCCTATTATTACAAAGTTGAACGAATTTATTAATACCGATTGGAATGGTTTCAGTAATGTTTCGAGTAGAAACATTTACATCGTCAGTATTAACACAATGACGATCAAAAGGGAAACTTAGAAAAAATTCGGTGACCATTTTTAAAAAGTGAAATATTTTACAAAGTTTGAGAACTATAGTGTTTATAGTTAATCAGTTATGATAACTGATGTGATTTATAGACAATGGGAAGAATTTACAATACTATACCCTAATCGACACCGACACTCGTAATATCTGGCATAGATGTGAAAAAGAGATCTAAGATCTTTTATCGCCGCCACTACAAGGAGTGAAAGTTGGGCTTTTTACAATTCGCGTCAGGTCGTGCGATGCGACAAATATTTCTGCCTGCCATTGTTTTCGCCGTCGGTTGTCCTAGAAAATTCTAACCACGATTTGTTGGGGGGGTTGAATTCACCGGTAACGATAAATTGGGAATTTTGAAGTTTTGCTCTAGTTTCGTCCACAAGATTAGTCAAAAGATTAAAAAATTCCGATTATGTTTGTGTGGGGACAGGCATAATACTAAAGGGTGGGCCTTTTAAAATTTTAAATTTGAATCGGCTATAAAAAAACTATTTATAATTTTTTCAAATTTCTGGTTTTATTGGAAAGGTTGAACTTTGTCATTTAATAATGGAACACAATATCATTCGTGACCACCACGGTTGGCTCGGCAGTACCTCATCCGATCTACCCAATTTTTCAGTACATTTTCGACTGTTTCGAGTCGAATCTCTTCAATGGCAACTTCGATTTGATGTTTCAACCCTTCAATTGTCTCTGGATGCTTTGCGTAACATTTATACTTAATGTCTCTCCACAGAAAATAATCCAAAGGGCTCAAATCACAGCTCCGAGGCGGCCAATTGACATCACAATTTCAGCTGATTATTCGATTTTCAAAAACAGTGCGTAAAATATCGATGGTTGCGTTGGCTGTGTGACATATGGCCCCGTCTTGTTGAAACCATATGTCGTCCATATCATTCTCTTGAATTGAATGTCATTCTCTTGACAATCCAAAATGTACGGAGAAATTGAATTGATCGGATGAGGTACTGCCGAGCCAGTCGTGGTGGTCATATGAATGAAATTGTGTTCCATTATTGAAGGACAAAATTCAAACTTTCCAATAAAACCAGGAATTGGAAAAAATTACACTTAGTTTTTTTTTTATAGCCGATTCAAATTTAAAATTTTAAATGGCCCACCCTTTATTGTGAAAAAAAAGTTCAGATAGACGAGCCTTTAATACTACTGTGTTTTAGCCATCACCATGTAGTTCAAAACTGAAAAGCGTTTACATTCAACACTCTCATGAATGTATGCACAAACACCTTGATGAAGTTTAAAGCTGATTCAAGCCTTTATTTGAAATTATGTGTTACATCAGAGGGATAGATTCAAAAACTTTTGTTTCTGAAAAAACAGAATATGCGGTTTGTCATACTCGAGATGATGTTGCACTGCATCACGGTTGGCATTCATTCCACAAATATTTTGAATTTGCATTTAAAAATGTTTATCAATTGTAATATTCATTTGATCAAAAAATATTTTGTTTTAAAAATAGGTACTAAATAATAAATCCTATCACGTAGTAAAATACGACAGATGAAAATATTTCCAGATAGGATGTAAGAATAGTTTTTACATATCGAGGACGGAAAGTAAAAGACTACACCTGTGGTTTATATTAAAGTCCGATGCGAAGCGAGGGCTTTTATTGAACCAAGGGCGTAATCTTCCTTTCAGCTTGAGTGTATGTACAATTCGTTTTACGCACAAATTCAACATAGAATGGTAAAATAAATTAGTAATAAATTTTATAAACTCGCTAAACATTTTGAAAATTTGAAAAAAAAAAACTAAACATGCCATGATATTCATTATAAGCTTCATACAATATTTGATTTGTTTGTTCTAATTTTATGATAATTTTAATTAGTTTACGAGCTATTATTTTACAGGCGGTAGAGTAGAAAAATATAGCAATGTTTTATATAGCGGGCTTTTATTTAACGGGCGTAAATTTCAGCCTTTCAGCCACGATAACTAGGTTGTAAAATATGTTTTACAATTCATTTGTACGTAAATCATTACAAATTATAATTCATGTGTACGTACAGGTGCAAGCAAGATTTTTAGAAAATTAAAAAGATTACTTAGATATTTTTTCATATTGCTTCCATGAGTTAAGGCGCAATAAAGGTTAATAACAGACCTTCGTAAATACATGTTAAAATTCTATATACAGCTGGGAGCAAAAGGTGTCTAGAGGTTTATACGCTAGCGGTGTCATATACACCGTGACACCTAATGGTGGTCAGTCTTCAAACAATTATTTCAAACATTTTCAAAGCGTACTTTAGTATTTAAGCCTCGAATAGTATTTAAGCTATTAAAATAGTACTAAAAAATGTAATCGGTACATAAATTTTCGTATGGCATAATTTCCCGGGTAGCCCGTGTGTGGTGCAAATAGTAATTGAGCCTTCCAGATCGAGGTATTTAGATCTAGCTGGTCCAAATTACTATTTTATTTCTAAAAATAACCGTAATTAAAGCCAACTAAACCAAATTATAATCAAAATCCTTCAAGAAATAGTAATCAGAGCGCAATATTCACTATTTTTTCGTATGACACAATTCTCCGAGTAACCAGTTTAAATTTATTTGATCTAGCTGGACCAAATTGCAATTTTGATTCTATAAATAAACATTATCAAAACCAACACATTTTAATCAAAATCGTACGAGAAATAGTAATCCGACATAATATTGACTATTTTTTCGTATGACACATTTTCCCGTGTAACCCGTGTGATGTGCGAATAGTATTTAAGCCTTTCAGTTTGAATTTATTTGATCTAGCTGGGCCAAATTGCAATTTTGTTTCTAATAATAAACATATTTTTTCGTATGACACATTTTCCCGTGTAACCCGTGTGATGTACGAATAGTATTTAAGCCTTTCAGTTTGAATTTATTTGATCTAGCTTAGCCGAATTGCAATTTTGTTTCTAATAATAAACATATTTTTTCGTATGACACATTTTTCCGTGTAACCCGTGTGATGTGCGAATAGTATTTAAGCCTTTCAGTTTGAATTTATTTGATCTAGCTGGACCAAATTGCAATTTTGTTACTTACAATAAACATTATCAAAGCCTACCAAATCAAATTTTAATCAAAATCGTACTAGAAATAGTAATTAGTACGCAATTTTCACTATTTTTTTCGTATCACAAATTTCCAGTGTAACCCGTGTATGTTGCAAATAATTATTTAGTGATTTTAATTAATAAATTAAAATATTGAATAAAAATCACCATAACTCCTCATGAAAATGCATAAGTAAAGTATTATAAACATTTCTTATGTATCGGATTTTATCATCGTATTATTTGGTGGTGAACACGTATTTCTTTTTGAATAGCATATAACATGATTTCCCGTGTGACCCGTGTGTGGTGCGGTTAGACACTCCCTTTTTTAAATTAGAACCCATATATTTAAGGGTCTTTTTAAATTAAGTAAACCAAACTACACACTTTTACTACACACCATGTATATTTTTAATGTTTTTTGTTTGTCATTTTGCATGTCGATTTCCTGATATTTAAATTTTCTTTTTTATAATATTAAGAAAATTGGAAATTTAATATTATTTTTCATATGTTAGTCACGACCACAATTTTCATTTTACTTTGGTCTGAAAGACCTAAGTATTACATTCATGAGCCAAAAGTGAAATTCTTACCCCCACTTTTTTGGCATTTCTCGACGTTTTAAGACCTACTGATTCTAAAAAAGCAAAAAAAAAATGTAAGTCTGTCTGTCGGCCGGCCGTCATTACCTACGCTGCAGGAAAAACGGGTGGAGGGATTTCAAAAATTTTGTTTTTCTAAAAATAGGTATTCACAAGGGACAGGTCCGAAAGGACGCTGTGTTTGATAACTGTACCGGAAGTGTGTCAAAAAAATCATTATGTGTGTCAAAAATAGCAAATTTTCATATGTTTGGCTTAAAAAACATTCATTTTAAGTGATTACGAGTAGGAACATTAAATTTGGAGAAATCTTGATGGTCGGGATTGGTATGTGAGATCAAAAACTAGATTATTGCATTATAAGTTTGTCAAAAAAAGTGAATGAAATGAAGTTTTATTATTATTATAGAGAATTATGGCATTATAAGTTTGTCAAAAAATAATGTTAAGTGTGTCAAAAAATGATTTCATTTATTTTTTTAGCCAATTGTTTGAAAAAAAAATGTAGCTGTTTTTATGACGTTAATGTAATTTAGAATGAAATTGGACATGGAAATTTTTGAATTTGTTATAGTTTTTGAAATATTTTTGGAACTTTGAAAAAGTTTGATTTTATTTAATTTAACAATATTTTTGGAATTTTGATTATAATTTTCCGGCAACGAAATTTCTGTACACATTTAGTAGACATGTTCACATGATTTCAAAATGTTAAATTAAAACAAATAAGTATATAACCTTAGTATTCAAATACTTTTAAACTTCAAATAAATTTAAAATATACACTAGAATAGAATATTTTAAAAAACTTAAAAATATTTAACATTAAAAAATGTAATTAATGTTTGTTGTGTAAGGGACTAAAATAATTTATACTATATACTTATCAGTGGTTTTTAACCTTGTAGCGACCTCCTTAAAATTATAAAATATTGGATTTCAAAGGTGTTTTGATCCACTATACTACGAGATTCGCTAGTTTGAACCACTACCTTGACCTCAGTGGAAGAAGACAACATTACTTTTTACTTACTTGCATTACTTACAAAAACCAAGACTTGTGCATACACCTATTTACGAAAAACAGTTAAAAAGAAATATTTACTTTTAAGAGTAAAATGTACAGATGAGTGATTTTGAATAAAAAAAGACTAAACAAAGCCAAAAAAGCGTAAACAACTAACATAAAATATTTATACTTAAATTCAATAAATTTTGGCGTTTAAAATTGGTAAAAAATTAGGTTTTTTCTCGATACATTAGTGCTTCTAGTATTATGCGATTCATAGAAAAATCATGATTTTTTTATCACAAATGGTCTCGAGCGGACACTAAGAAAATTTAATTTTGACTACTCACTCATTGCAATCATCGCTCATTGCTCTAAGTTTAACATTTTATATTGTTTAAACATAATATGAAATAGCTATTTGATCGTGCAATTTTATTTAATTCTAATTAAACTATACGGGATATCCCGGGAAAATAATAAAAATTTAAGAGGAAAAATTCAAAATTATTTAAAAAATTTGCAGGAATAAAACTAAAATGTTGTTGGCAATAATCCAGCTAAAGGCTGTGACTAATAAATGTCTTCCTTAATAATTAAAGCCTACTTATAGAGTTATATGGAGACTCGTTTCTTTGAGCAGGCATTAACGTGTATCATCAAGGAAAATTCTACAGTCAAGAAGATCTAGAGTTGACTGTATAGACTTCATTCATCAGCAACTTTGTTATATGAAGTCTGGTGGTCCATAAGAATCCACCAGTTGGTCGTGCACTCATACCCTATCTTTACCCAGCGCTAGCTGCAGTTGACGTAAATTCTATTGACCAACCTCTTAACAAACAAATTTTTATAATCAAAGTTTTAACCAAAAGCGCTTGTTTCAAATACCACCCAGGCTTCCGAATCAGATGACCGCCATGCCACATCTCTCCCTTTGGAGTAACGTTAGCAATACATTTTCAGTTATGACTACACTCAAAAAAATTCACCCCTGTTACCATAGGTAAATTAAATTAAACTTAATATTATTAACATTATTACCTGTACTCTAATCATATCAAGTGTTCAATTAATGCATAAGACTGTTATTTATTGTAGGCTCCAGATTCAATAATCTACTTCATTTATTTCCTTCCCAATGCATAAAATAATCAATAACGGAATCAAACTTTTTTTTATATTTCAATCACTTTGTAATTTGTATTATTACATTTTCTTAAATTAAATTGGTTTTAAAAGATTCAGTAAAGTATAAACCTTTATGTTTTTTTTTTAAATCTCCCAAATCATTCCCAAAAATCACTTGTCAATCAGTAGTAATAAATTTTCTTAAATTAAATTGGTTTCACTAAAGTGTAATTTTTTTTGTTTTAATAATTTTCCAACACAATCAGGGTTCTAACTCCATTTCAACTATTCAACTATTCAAAATCAAAATAAATCGTCCGACCGACCGAAACTTCCAAAAACGACAATTTACTCGACACGAAAACAAAAATTCTTTCCTCAACCAACTCAATAACAACTTATCCAACTCTCAACAGTAGCTCCGTCTCAACTCTCTAGAATTCCAAAACAAGCTGACTTAAGCTCCATAAACTCCCATTCCGCGAGCCAAAAAGAAAATCGTTATCATAAATTTGTTTTGTTTCAAATTGATTATTTCGTATTTTTTGTTATAATTTGCTTGGACTTGTAAATATTTAAACAGTAAAGCTTTCCAAACAAGTGGATTGAAAAGTTGTTGATAATATTAAACATACATTTTCGAATAACGCTATAGTATATTAGTATAGAGAAGGAGAACGGAAATTTTGCAATCTCTTATGGTAGTTATGCGTTAGGAGTTTTTTAAGGATTTTTTGAATATTTTGTATTTAAATTATGCTGCCGATAAAAATTTGACGTGGCTCGTTTTGTAAAAGATATAACTAAGTGTAACTAAGTAAAAAGTAAGTATTGAAAAAATTATTTAATGAGTAAAGCTATTTTACTTGCTTCTAAAGCAAAGCTATTTTACTTGTTCGATTGAGTCATTCTGTTATCTATTTTTACTTGTCACAATAATATATTATTTTTTTATCTTACTTTCAATACCGACAAAACAACCGAATTTGATGTCAGTGTAACAGGAAATGTTCGTTTGGTACAAAAGTGACGAAATTTTATTTTCAGTGCTCTTGTTCTAAAATAACTATTTTAAAAAATAGCAACTTTAATAATTTCATATGGTTTTATTTGGTCATTGAGACCAACGTTCATAAATCAAAAGTTACAGCCTAAAATTCATTTCATGACACAAATGCATATACATTAACAAACCGAATTTTCTAAATACATCTTTTAATTCTCGCAGTTAGTTTTACGTACATTTTCCCGTATTAATTTCAATCCATTTAAAATTCCATTTATTTTATTTGATTACAAGAGAAAAACATTAAACAAGACAACCTATTAAGGTACAATCAAAGTTTTACCATTCCTTTTTTTTTCGAATAACAATCAGATTAACATAATTTTTATTCAAAACAAAAAAAAATATAATAACAACAAAATTATATGTAAGTACTAAATATATAAGAAAATTGAATACAAAATTAAATTTTATTATAAAAAAAATCAAATGACATTTTACGTAAAAAAAAAAATTTAAATAAAACGAAAATTATTAATAAAAGTTGGAGGTGAGATGGTTTAATACTATTATTATATTTTTGTTATTAATTTTGAGATTATTATAGTTGTTTTGACTATTATTACTATTATTTGTGATCAAAGAGAAGTAATAAAAAGAAATGTTTTAAATAAATTATAAAAGTTTTTGAAACCACATGACATTTAGTTATACACGTAAGTATCTGACATACTTGATTGTACGAGTTTTGGATAGAATTTTTGCAGCAAGTGAAAGAAAACGTTTAGCTGAATCTCCATCCTCCTACACTTATTGCCTAAGTTTGAAGCGAACTGAAGTCAAATTTTTGGAGTTATACCATGCGAAAAATGCTTCTATTTATGAACAAACACTGAACAATTCTGCTAGTTTCGATGTTATTCCACCATTTATTCTCAAAAACTTTGCACCAATTGAAATCAAAATTACTTCGGTCTGACAGACATTCATGAGCTCAAAGTGAAATTCTTACCCCCACTTTTTTGGCATTTCTCGACGTTTTAGGACCTACTGATTCTAAAAAAGCAAAAAAAAAAATGTATGTCTGTCTGTAGGCCGGCCGGCCGTCATTACCTACGCTGCAGGGAAAACCGCTGGAGGGATTTCAATTTTTTTTTTTCTAAAAATAGGAATACTCAAAAATCCAATTAAATTTGGAGAAATCTTGATGGTAGGGATTGGTTTGTGAGATCAAAAACTAGATTATTGCATTATAAGTTTGTCAAAAAATTTTGTCAAAAGAAAGATTTTTATTTATTTTTTTACCAATATTTTTGGAAAAAAATAAAATTTGTAAGTTTGGAATGAAATTTTATTATTATTATTGAGAATTATGGCATTATAAGTTTGTCAAAAAAATGTTGTCAAGTGTGTCAAAAGCAAGAAAGTTTTATTTATTTTTTACCCAATTCTTTAAGAAAAAAATAAAATTAATAGTTTGTATAACATGAAATTTTATTATTATTATAGAGAATTATGGCATTATAAGTTTGTCATAAAAAATAATGTCAAGTGTGTCAAAAACTGATTTCATTTATTTTTTTAGCCAATTTTTTGGAAGAAAAATGTAGCTGTTTTGATGACGTAAATGTATTTGAAAATGAAATTGGACATGGAAATTTTTGAATTTGTTATAGTTTTTGAAATATTTTTGGAATTTTGAAAAAGTTTTTATTTTTGATTTTGTAATAATTTTTACAATATTTTTAGAATTTCGGAAAAAGTTTTAATGTTTGATTCTGTAAGAATTTTTTGAATATTTTTAGAATTTTGAAAAATGTTTAATTTTTGATTTTATTATAATTTTTGGAATTTTGGAAAAATTTTCAATTTTTGATTTTGTAATAATTTTTGCAATATTTTTAGAATTTTGGAAAAAATTTGAATATTTAAGAATTTTTGGATTATTATTGGAATTTAGAAAAAGTTTAAATATTTGATTTCATTCTAGTTTTTGGAATATTTTTGGAATTTTGAAAAAATTTTCAATTTTTGATTTTGTTATAATTTTTGCAATATTTTTAGAATTTTTGAATTTTATATATACATATATATATATATTTAGAATATTGAAAAAAGTTTCATTTTTTGATTTTTAAGAATTTTTGGATAGTTTTAGAATTTTGAAAAATTTTAAATTTTTGATTTTATTATAATTTTTGGAATTTTGAAAAACTTTTCAATTTTTGATTTTGTATTAATTTTTGCAATATTTTTAGAATTTTGGAAAAAGTTTGAATTTTTAAGAATTTTTGAAATATTATTGGAATTTAGAAAAAGTTTCTGACTTTATTCTAATTTTTGGAATATTTATGGAATTTTGAAAAAGTTTGATTTTATTTAATTTAATAATATTTTTGGAATTTTGATTATAGTTTTCCGGCAACGTATTGATGTTTCGTGTTAGTTTTGTAATAAATTTTTAAACAGAGATAAAAAATACTTGTACTTTAACAAAGAGTTATGTTTGATATACGAGGGCAATTTGATTAGTCCGTGATATTGTCAACAGAAGGCATTCGGATCGGCGAGGTGAATATGGTTTTGACATCTGTCATCATATTTAGCAAGCCAAAAAAAATTTGAATTGAATCTATCAATAAACAAATTTTCTACAGCCTTCGAAAGAGAAAAAGATTCTAAATTTTCGCCACAATGGAAAAAAGTGAATTCCGTGTTCTTATTAAACATTACTTTTTGCGGGGAAAAACCATCAAACAAACTGAAGAAAAGTTGCAGAAGTATTACAGTAACTCTGCTCTATCGTATGGAATGGTGCAAAAGTGGTTCAACGACTTTCGATGTGCGCGTACAAACACAAATAACGCAACACTTTCGGGTCGCCCAAAAGATGTTGTAATTCCACATTTCATCGATAAAATCCATGATATCGTGTTGGCCGACCGCCGCTTAAAGATTGACCAGATAGCTGAGATGGTTAACGTTTCAACCGAACGCGTGCATTCCATTTTACACGAAGAATTGGCAACGAGAAAGCTATCGGCGAGATGGGCGCCGCGCTTGCTAAGTCTGGGGCAAAAGCGAGTTTCTTCGCCGTTTTGTGACCGTTGATGTAACGTGGATCCATCACTACACACCTTAGTTGAAAGAACAGTCAAAACAGTGGACTTCTTCAGACGAACATGCTCCGAAGAAGGAAAAAACCGTCATTTCGGCCGGTATGGTTATGGCCACCGTTTTCTGGGATGAGCCAGGGATATTGCTGATCAGAACAGAACAGGGCAATATTATTGTACTCTGCTTGATAAATTCGATGCTGCATTGAAGGTGAGACGTCCCCATTTGAAAAAGAAGAAAATCCTGTTCCACCATGACAATGCATCAACTCATTCGTGTCTTCTTACAACCTAAAAATTACCCGAATTGCGTTACGAATTGCTGCCTCACCCACCGTATTCTCCAGATCTGGCTCCCTGCGACTTCTTTCTATTTTTGAACTTGAAGAAATGGCTCGGAGGAAAAATATTCACAATAAATTAGGAGGTCATCGCCGAAACAAATGTCTATTTTGAAGAGTTCCCGAAATCATATTTTTTGACCGGCTTGCCAAAGTTGGAAAAACGTTGGGCTCGGTGTATCGAGCTAAAAGGTGACTACGTTGAAAAATAAAATAACAGTTATCCCAGAAACCAATTCTTTCATTTCAATATCACGGAATTTTCAAATTGCCCTCGTACATAGCTGCCCAAAACCATGTTCTCATGAAAGTTTTTTGCCGAAAACTATATCAAAATCCTTAACCCAGACCGAAGTCTTGATATCTCAGAGCTGTGAGATTTCAGCCCCTCCATATATTTTTATTTATTTTACAAAACTAGAATATTTTTTAAATCCTGAAATAAATCGATATAGTTGTTTTTATCGAAATCTACATAGTTTGTTATATAGCTCACTAGACTGAAAATTTGAATAGATTTTGAAATTTAGAGATTTTTGTGAGGATTTAAAATCAATTATCTAAATCATACCGCATTCACAGCGACATAGCAAATTAGTAGATAGTATATTATAATATGCATTTTGGCATATTTAATATGAGTTTAAAACGTAGATTGTAATTTGAATCGTAAGTATTTGAATCGTTTGTAATTGTAGTAAGCCTAGATATCAAATTAGTTGCAAGATTTTAAAATAAAAAGTGTTTACAGCACAGATTTAAATTACATCTACTAATTTGCTATGTCGCTGTGAATGCGGTATCATTTAAATTTTTAGTTCTAAGGCATATTTTAGATTTTTATCAGAGAATATCTCCATTTATTTCTTTCGTATATCGGACTAGGATGCGGATCATCAGATATGATTTGTAATTGAAAACTATAATTCTAAGCCAATTAACGTTAATGTAAAACTATCACAATTATATTGTTGCTCTTTTCACGATTAATACCGAAAACGGAAATAACACACAATTTTAATATGATTAAGATCCATGTAACTGTTGCAATGTTAATGAATAAAACAGTGGTTTGGAATTGTTGGATTTTTGGTAAATGTTTATTCTGTTAGCGTAGTAAATCATATACCTGTGCTAAAGATTGTTTGCAGTTTCTTTGAAAGGTGATAATGACAAGTATGTTGGTGAATATGTTGTCCCTATTATAGAAATAGATCTTTCTTATACTTTTTGTTAGGTTTACTTAAAAGTATTTCCTTGTTCTATAGTGCAACAACTTCAACTTTATAAAACCTGTCATACTAAATAAAGCGGAAAATAATGTCGTAATGATAAAATTAAATTAAATATTTATTTATTGAATTCTTCACTGAGATGTATTAAAGACACGATGCCTAAATTTTATTTGTACTATTCCGAAACCCATTAATCTTTATAATAAAACATAATCCATTCAAAAAAACATAACTATAACATATAAGCCATAGAAATATAAACATCCATTAAGAGCTTTACAATTCAAAAATTACCTAAAATTATCATTTAAGCCTTAAAGTAGTGTCAACTCAAACTAAGACAAACAATGTAAAGAAATGTTTTGTATAAAACCGCATTAATAGAGGATAGCGGGCGGTAATGTTTCATTTTGAAATCTAATCTAACTATACATTTTGGTTATTTCGTTTCTTAAATTAGTTCTTCAGCCTAATTTTTTTAATTGAGAAATAATGTAAAACAAATAAAATAAAAGAATCAAAACCATAATAAAATTAACATTAGTTGTGTTAATATATTAATTCTCTAGGTTAGCAACGATGGCGGATGATACTATTATATTACTATAATTTTAAATTTATCTTTTTTGAATTATTGCAATAACAAACCAACGACAAAATATTTAGTTGTGATCTGAACAATTATAATATTAAGAGATATAATAAAATTTACAGAAAAATGTTAAATATGTAGTTAAAAGCTTTAATGTTTTTCATTTAAATTTTAATTTATGCAAACACAAATGTCAACGAACTTTGGACAGACTTGCTTTCTTGAATATAATTATAATTTACATATCTTTCAAAATTATTAATGTTTTATTTTATGAATTTATTTAACATGGTTTTTGTTGATGATAATTGATATAGACAGAATGAAAAATTACTTAATTATAAGGAAGTAGAAAACAAAACATTATTCAATCATAACCCACTATAAACATGACATATTTTGATATTTAGAAGCTTTAAACTTAAATTTTTTGTCACTCAAATTTTAAAAATCTTTTTGCTACAGTCATGCTAAAACTTGACACCAATAATGCTCTTGTAAGTTAGCTCATGTAAATAGTTTCATAATTTATAGCCCTTTATCGTGAGAAAATCAACCAAGAAACAGGAGCATAGAAAGTTGATGGGTATAAAGTTTTAGATCCCTGATTAATTACACTACACAAAGACTACAAACTTATTTGACCTGCAAATTATTTTTTGATTTGAAGAAAATAAATTCTAGAATATAGACACACAAAAAATTGTGTGTCGTATATTTATAAAAATTTTGTAAAAGTATAACTTATAAAATTTAAATAAGTAACGTTATAGAATTAAAACATGTATATACAATTATACCAATAAATAAATAATAAATTAATTAACTAGTTTAAATCAATATAATAATATAAAGTTAGTAATACAACAATGGCGATAAGTAAGGAGAGGAGCACCAAATTGTGAAGTGCAACTGAAAATAAATATAAAAAAATAAATAAGTTAAAATGGCTTTAGTTGACAACATTGAACATTTTTTCCAGCTTCGAAAAATTATTTGTTAAGAGTGCATTAACTTTTTAAATGCAATAACGTGGAGAAAAAACTAATCTTCCTATGTTTCTTACAGTAGTTGACCCCGAAACATTTGAGATTCTGTGCCAATTAACGTTGCCCGATTCAGAGACATCGAAGAAGTTTGACGAAATCGAAAAAATTTAAGAAGACCATTTTAAGCCAAAGTAATAGCGGGAAGATATAAATTTTTCAATAAAAAGCAGCTAATAAATGAATCAATTACTGATTCTTTAGTGGAATTGTTAGTGTCTACGTTCAATTTTGGTTCGTTTCTTGAACGTGCAATGCAAAATCAATTTTTGATAGGTCTACAAAATGAAAATATTCAAAGAAAATTATTAGTCGAGAAAGATCTGATTTTTATTAAGGCATGTGCGATTGCATTGTGTAAAACAAAAACAAAAGACAAAAAGTTATCAAAACTGAAATCAAATCTGTAGTAAATTCAATCAAATATAATACCAGTCAACATGGAAGATCATCTAAATCGCAATCATCTAGATCTCGTGAACCTCCATATTCAAGTTGTGGAAATGCCAGGGGTTGATCACCAAGAATTAGATTTCGATCGAAATTAAATATTCAACAGCATAGTCCAAAATAGATAAAATACTTTACAAAGTGTTCACATAATTACCCAGTAAACCCAATGTTTAGCCAGAAATACTTGATGCTTAAAATATACTAATTGGAAAGTACAAACAGTTTTTTTAAATCATTTTAATATAAATAATTTTAATATATAATCTGTCATTTGAACACTACCCGAGTCGAAATTTAACTACTCCTTAAAACTTACAGATTTTACTATTTAGAATTTAGATTATTTAAGTATCACTTATTTTCAATACAAGAATAACATCTACATAACTCCTACAAAACCTACTTTCCGGAAAAAATCCATTTAAGTTGATAAATAGGCGTTAAAAATAAATTTTCTTTCGGTCTTTTCTGTAATTATAAAAAACGAAGAGAAACAAAATTTGTTTGATGATAGTAAAAATAAACAAAAAAAAAAGAAAGAACAAGAAATAAGAATAGAAAAACAGAAGGCAGTGTTAAGGACTGCCGACAGAAGTGAAAACTTAAATCTGTGAAATAGCTGTGTTTTTTGTATCTTCCGATTATTGTAGCATCGCAAATTGAAATTTCAGAATGTTTAAATTAAAATCATTAAAATTATTCTGGGTTTTAGATCTATCAGTATTCCAAGCAACTATTATATACATTTTTATATTTAAAATAATCAAAACTTATCATATAAAAATTTGCGTCACACCTTAAAAAGCATGTTGTTGTGGGACCTTGTTCTTAAAAGATTTTCATGTGTTTTTGTGACTCACTTTGTAATTTCTACTACCAAACACATTTTATTTAAAAAAAAAAAGTGTACATATTATCAAAGAATATTTCATAACTTAGAGTAAGGAATGGTATCGTTGTTTGAAAATATTTCATCCACCAGAACCCCTAAGATATCACTTTGGCTAATGAGATTGCATTGCTTTTGCCAGTGGCATCCAATATCTTAAGATAACTCATATGCCAATAGCAGGGACTAAAGTACGCGTGGTTGTCACACCCATATATCAACAAGTGTAAATTTTACAAATTTTTTCTGCGGAAAGCTAAGCAAATTCATTGGTATTAATGCGCATTGTTGCAGTTTGCAAATCACTATCGGCTAAGTGCCACCATTTTTAATTATTTTATTTATCATGATTGCCATCCATGTTTAATCATACATAAGCTATGCTTCTTTATATAGAATTTATGCAATTTCCGTTTCGTAATTGTGAGCATAAAATCGATATAATCGATTTTATCAAGTATCAAGATACAAGTATTAAGTCTTCACTTAATTTTAGAAACATGTATTATATACAATTTCAAATTGACAACATATTTGGTGAAGATGATAAAATTTGTAACATCATGTTAAATTCCAACACATATAATTTTGATATACAAATGTAATTGTTTCAGGTTATACTATCTTTCTTACGTTATTTTTAATTTCATAAAAATTATGTTCAACAAAAAAAACATTGATCAAAGCAAACTACCGTTCAAAAGGAAAGTTAATTAAAAAGCAAATTAAGTGTACACAGCAACTTCCCATATTTTCATGATGATTACTGTATTAATGCTCTATGATGATTACTCTATACTGTATTAAAGGACAAACAGACATACTTTCAATTTTATATATATTCAATATTTATTTAGCATGATGACTCGAATGCAAATTGCAAAAGACACTAGCAATATAACTTTAAAAAACTGCGTTATAGATCAATTTTTTAAAATTCGTATAAAGAAATTTTTTATTATTTTTATGAATTCATGAATAATAAAAAAAAATAATTTTAATGGCATTTAATAAAAATTAAAAAAAAGAGAATAAAAAAATATTTACCACACCCGGAATTGAACTCATTACCTACAGAACATCAGTCGAGCACGATATCCACAACGCAATTTGAAACATTAAGAAATGATAGATAGATTTAATTTCAAAAATATAGGTAGATAGAAATGATTTCAAATAGTAGTTTGTGCTACAAATTTTGAAATAAAGATTTCAAAACGAGCTGCACACAACGTTTTCTGCACTTGAGTTACTACAAAAAAACTACGCGAAGTATTGATCGATCAACAATGCCTTGATAATATGCAAGTTGGATTATATGGAAGAAAAAAACGTTATTTGTTCTTGATTGTTCCTACACTAGAAACGTGTTTTCATTTCGCGTGTATTTTATTGAGAAACTGTAAAAAATGAGCTCAGGGTAGGATTTCAATTTGGAAGGAACAGCAGAAAGAGCTTTGCAAGGTTTATTGCCGGCATAATATCCAAAGAAAAATACGAAAAAACGTATCGAGCGTTCAAACAATGGTCCGGTGAAAAAAAAATTAAAGTGATTGACGAAAATAAGTTGCTTGCTTATTTCGATACCAAGATGAAACAATTCCAATCGTCAACTACATGGAGCATTTACTCAATGTAAAAATCCACGTTGAACGTGAAGAACAACATTGATATCTCAAAATTCAACAATTTGCGAGCTCTTTTGAAGCGTAAAAATGACAATTATTGTGCAAAGAAATCAAGAATCTTCACCATTGAAGAAATCTTCAAATTCCTGAAGGACGCTCCCGACGATGTTTATTTGGCTACGAAGGCAAAATTTGCTGATAATTTTTTTGTTTCTTTTTTCTAACCTCACAATTTTAAGGTGGCGCTTATTGTCGGTGTCTATGGTGCTTGTCGACGAAGCGAATTGTTGAATTTCAACGTAAAGGATGTCGATTCCATGGACAATGGCATTAAAATTACCGTGCCGAAAACGAAAACCAAAATCATTCGACAATTATTTGTCATCAACGAAGGAAGTGATCGGGTTGACATTTGGTTGACATTTTCAAGATGTATTCAGGACTACGTCCTCAGGGCGTTATTACCGACAGATTCTTTTTGGGTTTTCGTAAAGGCAAATGCATCAAACAGCCGATCTGCATTAACACGATTGGAGGCTATCCGAAAACAATTGCAATTTTCTTGAATCTTTCGTCACCGGGTGAGTACACTGGTCATTGCTTGCGTCGATCGTCTGCATCCTTGTTGGCAGATTCGGGTGTGAATTTAACTACAATTAAGCAACATGGTGGTTGGGAGTCTGATAAGGTTACAGAAAAATACATTCAACATTCGCTCAACAATAAACGTAAAATTGCTGACAGCATCATGGGTTCGAAAATTGTTAGAGCTGATAACGTTTCAACAACCTTATCAACCACTGCTCAATCCAGTAAATCAATCATTGAAAATGGCAATGTTTCAGCCGGTACAACTGTTACAATAATTTCGAGTCAAACAAGCCGAACAAACTTGAAAGTGGCTGGAGAGCGTTTGCCACAACCACCGATTCCTGGAGGATATTCATTCGTTAACTTGCATAATGCTCTTTCTACTTTGGTCAAAAGTAATGTTTTCATTCATTTCTACTTTATTAATAAAAATGTTTACCAACACAAACACACCATTCGTCTTTTAAATTGGCAGCAGTGCGGAAATGAAAATTAGCTGTGCGGAAATGAAAAAGCAGTGCTGAAAGGAAAAATCAGTGCGGAAATAACTCACTTTTCCGCACCCAAACGAGTTTCGATATATGTCGTATTGTGGTACTCGAGTTCACAAAATATATTTTTGTTATTCAAAAAGGCATATAAAACTTGATAACGCGAATATGCAAATTTTACTTCATACAAAATTTCATAACGCGGCTAAAGAAGTTTTCACTTCAATAAAAAGTATTTTTATATATACTTAGCAGGTTTTATTTAACATTTTAGGAAATAATTTACATGCGTTTAATTGAATTGAATAACTTTAATTTATTATTACTTCGGTCTGAAAGACCTAAGTATTACATTCATGAGCCAAAAGTGAAATTCTCATCCTCATTTTTTTGGGCGTTTCTCGACGTTTTAGGGCCTACTAATTCTAAAAAAGCAAAAAAAAAAATGTATGTCTGTCTGCCGTTCGTTCGGCCGTCATCACCTACGCTGCAGTGAAAACCGCTGGACGGATTTCAAAAATTTTTTTTTCTAAAAATAGGTATACTCAAGGGACAGATTCGAAAATCATTATGTGTGTCAAAAATAGCAAATTTTCATATTTAGGACTTGAAAAACGTTCATTTCAAGTGATTACAAGTAGGAAGATTAAATTTGGAGAAATCTTGATGGTAGGGGTGAGATCAAAAACTAAATTATTGCATTATAAGTTTGTCAAAAAAATGTTGTCAAGTGTGTCAAAAGAAAGATTTTTATTTATTTTTTACCCAATATTTTAGAAAAAAAATAAAATTAATAGTTTGTATGACATGAAATTTTATTATTATTATAGAGAATTACGGCATCATAAGTTTGTCAAAAAATAATGTTAAGTGTGTCAAAAAATGATTTCATTTATTTTTTTAGCCAATTTTTTGGAACAAAAATGTAGCGTTTTTTATGACGTAAATGTATTTAAAAATGAAATTGGACATGGAAATTTTTGAATTTGTTATAGTTTTGAAATATTTTTGGAATTTTGAAAAACGTTTATATTTTTGATTTTGTATAAGTTTTTCAATATCTTTAGAATTTTGGAAAACATTAATTTTTGATTTTGTAAGAATTTTTTTAGAATTTTGAAAAATTTTTAATTTTTGATTTCATTATAATTTTCGGAATTTTGAAAAAATTTTCAATTTGTGATTTTGTAATAATTTTTGCAATATTTTTAGAATTTTGGAAATAGTTTGAATTTTTAAGAATTTTTGGAATATTATTGGCATTTAGAAAAAGTTTAAATATTTGATTTTATTCTAATTTTTAAAATATTTTTGGAATTTTGAAAAAAGTTTTGATTTTGTTATAATTTTTGCAATATTCTTAGAATTTTGACAAAAAATAGAATTTTTAAATTTTATATAATATGTTTAGAATTTTGAAAAAAGTTTCAATATTTGATTTTGCAAGAATTTTTGGAATGTTTTTAGAATTTTGTAAAAATTAAAATTTTTGATTTTATTATAGTTTTTGGAATTTTGAAAAAAGTTTGAATTTTTGATTTCTAATAATTTTTGCAATATTTTTAGAATTTTGGAAAAGTTCAAATTTTTAAGAATTTTTCGAATATTATTGGAATTTAGAAAAAGTTTAAATATTTGATTTTATTCTAATTTTTGGAATATTTTTGGAATTTTGAAAAAAGTTTGATTTTATTTAATTTAACAATATTTTTGGAATTTTGATTATAATTTTCCGGCAACGTATTGATGTTTCGTGCTAGTTTGGTAATAAATTTCTAAACAAAGATAAAAAAAACAGAGAGTGTGCTTAAGACCGCACGGCAGTAGTGAAAACTTCATTGCCAATCGCAATCAATTGATATCGTATTAGTAGTATTTGGATCGTATTAGTAAAATAAATGAGAAACAAGTCAGAACGATAAACCGCTAAATACACACACTAACCTCACATATGCAATGTCAACCAAATAATGGTCAAAATAGCACTCATATGCCAATAGCAGGGACTAAAGTACGCGTGGTTGTCACACCCATAGATCAACAAGTGTAAATTTTACAAATCTTCCTGCGGAAAGCTAAGCAAATTCATTGGTATGAATGCACATTGTTGCCGTTTGCAAATCACTATCGGCTAAGTGCCACCATTTTAAATTATATTTTTTATCATGATTGCCATCCATGTTTAATCATACATAGGCTATGCTTCTTTGTATAGAATTTATGCGATTTCCGTATCTAATTGTAAGCTTTAAATCGATATAATCGCTTTTATCAAGTATCAAGTTAGAAGTATTAAGTCTCCACTTAATTTTAGAAACATGTATTACATACAATTCAAAACCGACAACATATTTAGTTCCAAAGATTTGTTCCAAAATTCCAATACATATAATTTTGATATACAAATGTAATTGTTTCAGGTTATACTATATTTCTTACGTTATTTTTAATTTCATAAAAGTTATGTTCAATACAAAAAACATTGATCAAAGCAAACTACCGTTTAAAAAGATAGTTAAATAAAAAGCAAATCAAGTGTACACAACAACTTCCCAAATTTTCATGATGTTTAATGTATAAATGCATAAAGGACAAACAGACATACTTTCAATTTTATATACACTGAAAAAAAAATTGAAGTTCATGACAACCTTATCTCGAAGTTGGCAGTTTATTATTCATGCAAAGAAAAATTATTTGCAAACAATTTCACTGTGATTGGGACAACTACACGATAACGATTATATCCAATATAACAGTAGTTGAATAAAGATAATAACTATTTCCCTGAAAAAATTTTTCTTTGGCCTTATATCATGAAATTTTTATTTTAAAGTTTAAGTATTTCAGATTAATTGAACTATATTTTATTTTCACATAAATATTTCATGTGATTGTCTCAACTTCATTGATTTATAATTGTAGAGTTGTTGAAGCAATTTCGTAGTTTGATTCGCCATATGTGACCGCACGGTGAGGTTAAGGCAGTTGGATTTCGATTGGAAATAGGACATGTTTTTTTCAGTGTATATTCAATATTTATTTAGCATGATGACTTGAATGCAAATTGCAAAAGACAGTAGCAATATAACTTTAAAAAACTGGGTTATAGTTCAATTTTTTAAAATTCATATAAAGAAATTTTTTTATTTTTATGAATTCATAAATAAAAAAAAAATTGTTTTAATGGTATTTAATAAAAATTAAAAAAAAAAAACAATAAAAAAATATGTACCACACCTGGAGTTGAACTCAGTGTACCTACAGCACATCAGTCGCGCACGATATCCACAACGCAATTTGAAACGCTAAGAAATGATAGATAGATTATTATTTATTTTAATTTTAGCCTTTCGATTTTTAGCATGACGGATCAGTTTAATTTACTACCTACGGAAAAATCTGTGTGTGGTGCGCCTAAAGAAGTTTACACTTCAAAAATGTATGCTTTCGGTGGGTGACTGAGTGTGGTTGTGTTGGTTGACATAACATCGACCAAAGTGGCGTGGTCCAACTGACTTTTTTCACTTTGTTTGTAAATTTGTTGGGAGCATTCAGATTTCGTTCATTAATCAATTTGATGACATTTCGATAAAATATGGAAATTCAAATGTTAAACACGTGATGGCTTTTTGGACGATTTTGGGATAAGTAATGAGCACCTTCAAACAAGCTTTTTATTTGAAATTTCAATAATATCTGTTGCTGATAATGAATTTGATTAAACTTGATGGATGCTTATAGAGTATGATTTGTAATAGCTCTGCATTCCAACATCCGGTTTGTCTCTTCCGACAAACATGATGTTATTTTTTTACTTTTTCTATTCGTGAAATAGAATGTATGTATGTCTATGGATACTACAGTTTTCTTTAATGAACTAATTTTGATGAAACTTTAACAAAAGATGAAAATTTATATAAAAAGGAACCCATAAGCTTCTGAGCGATAATGGGCAAAGTGATGGTAATGTGGTGATAATTAAAACTACATGAAATCTAAATAGACAGTTAGCCATCAATTGAAATATTTGATGAATATAAAGTAACTATATTCTAGCTAGCTAACTTCTAGCTAGCTAACTTCCGACTGGATCAGAACATTTTGTTTTCAGAGCTGTGGTGAAATCAGCCTATGCAGTAGCGTCGCCAATATTTTTTCTTCAACAAATTGCAAAATTTTAAAAATATGTTTTCTTTCATAAAAATGCAAAGAAGTACATTCTTTATCTGCCGGTTGCTGACCGTTTAATATATAATAGATTTCTACTTAAACGAAACTATCCCAAGCAACAAAATAAGTCGAAAATTGGTAACATTGTAATTAAAATTCGACTTTAAGGTTATAAAACCTTAATAATGAGATGTAAAATTACATCGAATCGACATCGAATCGACCAATGTGGGGAAAAATTCGACGTCGATTCGACGTAATTTTAGGGGTAAAATATTCTATTTAGGTATTTTTCTTCCTACTTTTTCTACCTATTTAAGTAAATTTCTCCTTAATTTAGGAAGATTCCACGTCAAATCGACGTCGATTTAGGTTGCTTTGCACCTATTTTCAACCTAATTAGTTGTAAGCTACCAACTAGGTAATATTATAAGCAATTTTATCTTCTTCTTTACCAATTATGAAATAATATGTATTTGAGCATCAGATATCAAATTCGAAAAAGATGAAAACAAGTAATTTTGACTTAATATATAATTTATAATAAATTTTAATTTTATATTTCGCAATAAAATGGTTTAAAAATGAATTTTTATAACGAAAAAAATATTATTGATAAACTTTAGGATTGTACTTCTAAAAATATTAATGGGCTTCAAAAAAAATAAATAATACAAAAATATATTTTTTTCATTTCTTTGAAAATAATTTCCTTTTACCAAAAATCTCACTTAGATAACAATATGGCGGAGTAATACTTTCAACAAAAATAAGTTTGAATATGGCGGACTAAGCAAAATCTACTTTAAAGTAAATTTCACATAATTTTTCGACTTTAAAGAAAATTTTTCTTAATTTTAAGTTGACAATAACCTAAATTAGGTCGCAATCTTTTATTTAAGAAATTTCTACTTAAACTGGTAACATTCTACCAAATTGGTTGCACTTGAATTTCTACGCGTTCTATTTTAGTGAATTTCTACCTATTGGTACACCAGCATCGTTTTGTATAAAAATTTAAGTATTGTTGCTGCTAATTGCACAAGTATAATGGCATATTCAATTAATCTTTTTTATGGAGATTTAATTTTCCATTGTCTATTGAATTTCTTTCTAAAACCCAATATGTGTTTCATTATAGAAAAATAAATATAACCCAAACATATATGAAAATCTTATAATTATTTAATCTTTAGTCGATAATTTTATTAAGGGTACAAATAATGAATAATTTTACTCAGTTTCATTATTTACTAAATAACTTTGGTTTAATTTGTTAATAATTAATAATAATTCTATTTAATATGTAAATTCAAATTAAATTTACAAAAATTGCATCAAACAAAATTGTACATCATCCTTCAAAAAAATGTGTTTCCTAATTTTTGTAATTACAGCAATAAGATATTACGTATAATTTTTTTTGTTAAATTACATCCTTTAAATAGGTAACTTATTTCTTATTTAAGTAAATTTTTACTAATTTTCGTAGATGAGGTCGACAATAAAATAATATTTTTGGTATAATCGACTTATAGATTAGTTTTTAAGTTATTTTCTACCAAATATTTGATTATAAATTACCTTATAAGACTTAAGCTTACTATGAAGTGGAAAATTAGGTAAAATTAGGAGTAATTTTCCTTGTTTTTCAACTTAGAAAAAATGTTATTTGAGGTTGAAAATAGGTGAAAAATGTGGTAAAACTCTCCTCATTTTGCGACTAAATTACGTGTTCAAAATAAAATTGACTTTGAGGTTGATTTTAGGTAAAAATTAGGTATAGGCAAGTGCTGGTTTTGACTTAAATTCTACTATTATTTTGATATAACTTTTTTGGGCGAAAAATACGTATAATCAACCTAATTAGCTACCTATAAGTAAAATTCATTTGAAAGTCAAGAAAACTGGTTGAATCGACGTAATTTTTACATAATTAGGTGAATTTACACCAAACTGTAGTTGAAAATCACCTATTGTGTTGCTTGGGATATGATATATAAAGCTTTAAGGACGGGGTACTAGGAAGCAAGTGATTTACCGCGGCAAAAACACTTATGAACATAACCGATTAAACTATGTTTTTTAATGAAAACTACAAAGCGATCGATATTTGGTGACGGTCCCAGCTATCAACTTTACAAAAACCTGTACTCGATGAATCGAAGACAATTCTACAATAGCAACTATGACATGATTTTCTCACCCGGACATAATTTGTATTTTATCAACCCTCGATTGAAAACATTATTTAAATTTATAATCTATCATCGGTATTTTTAACAAAATACTTTTGATATATAATAAATTAATTTAATCAAGGTTTATGACAAATAAATTTTACTTGAAATGTTTTCCATAAATTTATGAAGATTTAAATCAATATTTAGACCATATATTTATGTTACACCAAATCATTTTAATATCAAATAGTGTGGGACGTTTATTAGTTATAGTGTGAAGTGAAATTTATGATTCGTTTACGATTGTTACTTTATTTATGGCGGCAATTAAGATTAATTGACTTTCAATTTGAATTAAATCTATATAAATTTAACACGTGTCATCGAATTTTGTTAAAAAAATTGATAGCAATTGTTTTGGAATGGTAACGATTTGTTCGATGGAATGTTAATTTTTTTTTTAGTTTAGTATTTTTACAGGATATCTTTTTTGCTCGCAATAATGGGTTATAGTAAATAATTATCAATCAATGATATTGATCAAGAAGTTTTAATTCTGTTGTTACAAACAAGAAATTCATAATCGTCAGAATAATAACATTGGATCGGAAAATGGAAACTAGCGGACCTTTATAAGAACTGAATCTAAAAAGTTATGGTGCAAATTATGAAATTTTTTGCAATCCATACAATTTTCGACCGATCTAGTTTCGAATCAATGAGATCTAGCTGGCTAGCCCTGATGGGAATGATAAACAATTTGTGATGATTTTTTAAAGTTTAATATTTTCTCATTGGTTCGAAACTATATCGGTCGAAAATTGTATGGATTGCAAAAAATTTCATAATTTGCACCATAATTTTTTAGATTCAGTTTTTATATTATTGATGGGAGATTTTCCATCGGAGTTTTATTTCACAAATAATTTACTGAATTAATAGCGGACCTTTATTAATTAATTTGTTATCAATACAAAGTTTGATTTTGATAAGCAAATGATACGGTATTCCACAGCAGAGCGCTATGATGGAAAAGATTTCTATTTTCTCAAGCACTAAATATTATAGAAGCAATAAACGTTTTCTGATAAGTTTGCTGCTAAATATTTTTAAGTAAAGTTAGCATGGTATCTGCGAATATTCAAAGAAGTTAATCTATAATTTATTATGGTTAACACTAAACATGCCTAACTTTGAATAAAAAAAAAAGTAAAAACAATTAAGGATAGAACGAAGAATTTAGTAAACATGTTTTTTTCACTAACGCTAGGTTCCCTAATAATAGAATTTTTGATGTACCATTTTTAATATTTCTAAGGATAATATTTCTTTATCGTATAGTTGGTCAAAAAAATCTTTACCTATATTATTAATGAATCAAAAAAAAATTGTTTTAAAATAAAATAAAATAAAATAAAGTAAAGAATTAACCTGTTCCAAACTTTTTATGTCCAAATAAAATCATAATCAAATCGTTTGAATGATTCAGATAAGCTTAAGGCTAGTTAAAAAAAATGGTTATACGTTTTTGTCGGCAACCTCAACTCTAAAAATATAAAACAGATATAAGTTTAATTTCTCCAACGAAATTCTGAACACCTTAAGGAATTATTTTATTATTATTACATTTGTTATAACAATAATTCGAGAAAACAAAACGAAGGACACCAAAATAGTTTTATAGTCAATAATACTGATGTCCTCTGTGATTTTATAAATCTCACTGTGTGGTCTTCACTATTATCATGGTACAAAATGAAAACTGTTTTTGTCGGGTTTATTAGATATGTCAACGTGTCGGTGAATCTTAAAAGTTAAGGTGATATACCAACAGAAAATTGTTTTAGGTTTTGATAGTATTCTTGTTGTTGTAGAAGAAACATAGTTTATGATACTTTTCGAAAGCAATATTAGAGATTGGATAGTAGATTGTACCAAAATGTTGTACCTACAAATATTTGAATGCTGAATATTGTTGGTTTGGTTATTTGAATAAAATATTGAAAAAGTTTAAAGATTTTCAGTCAATGAGAGTGTATTTTCGTTAATAATTATACTCAGCAGTACCCGGTTCTCGTTAAGAGCTTCTGGTTTTCATTGTTATGTTTAAAGTTAAATTTATTTACATCAATAACTGTTAGTGTTAAGATGTAATTTTCTTTGTTACATTATTGGATGTCGTATACATGCATGCATCCTACCTCTTTTAAATTTTTTAATAATTTTTCCAAAATTTTTCACCTAGCACATAACTACCGTCTAATATCGTTGTTGAATGAAAAAGCATGAAAAGAAAATCCAATCAATACAAAACTGATAGTATTATTTGTTGATACTGCTCATAAGGAGAAAAAGAGAAGAATAAATTTAAGAAAAGATGAATTTTATTTTTCCCGAATTTTCATCAGCAATAATTTTGGAAAAACATTGAAAATCGTATAAATTCGTATAACGATCGACAAACGACAGCAAACACAAACAAAAATATCTTCTGTGTATTTACAATCATCGATCTTGCCGGTTCGCCTTATTATTTTCTGAGATGAAACAAATTATAATGCGTGTAAAATATGGCTATACGAATTTCAAATAAAATTTAAGTGTTTAGGAAATAATTGTTTAAATTTTTTTCCAATACTTGCCTAATAGAATACTAATTACAATTTTATATATTTATTTATTTTAATATATTATGTTCATATTTCAATTCAAAAGTCAGATGTTTTATTTTTGTATATTGAGGTAAGAATTAACTTTAATACGTCGGTAACTATTACCCTAAATTCCCTCAACTGTCCGCCCCTTACACAAAATATCGTCCCTATTTACGATATATTATAATAGCTGGTACTGAACAAATCTTACACATCAAAAGTATAGAAAAAAGTAAAATAAAAAACAAAATGCGCGTCAAAGTCGCAAGTCTTATAAAACTTTATCAACTTTCATTCCGAAAGCATTGATTCTCTGCTGCCAACCCCATTCCTCAACCATAGTTAACTAAATTTCTGAAATACCATCTTGAACTAATCAGTACACTACATTTATCTCCACGCATTTAAATACTTAACAACTTAAAATGGTATCCAACCTATATGAGACAACCCCTTTATACAAATTGTTTTGTAGATCAGCAACAGGCAAAAAACTTAGCTAATTTTTTTTTTTCAAAATTCGTTGACAATATTAACAAGTCATACTATCGCAAATAAAAACCACACCACATATAGCACAAGAACATGAACTGGTCATATTTGATGTAATTTCACTGTTCACCAACATCCCACTATACGTATCTAGACCATCATCGTAAGACGAATTCATTCCTAAACGAAACCATCTAGATTTAACCATATCTAGACTAACTTACTCATTCTACCTAGCTTTTAATTATACTGATAGTCTGATGATATTTCTTCCCTCCACAGAAACCAATAAACCATTGGACACTATGAAAACTACAGATACAATTCATATTTCATTTGAACGCCTGGAAAATAATCAAATCAATTATCTGGATATTATTCTACACATTAAGTTTGATAACTACATCAACACCAATCGTTTTTTTAAGCATGTAAGCCGATTTAGACTACTTTGTTTCTTCTCGTCCCTATTTTCTCTCCAGAAACGCAACATCATACTAATTACAAAGGTAAGGATCCTCGATATAAGCTCAACAAAATTTTGGACTGACGATTTCTACATAATAGCAAAGGACTAATAAAAATAACTACACCAACACCGGTCTATGTCATATTTTGTGTGTGTTGTGATTTATTGTTTATACAGTTATCCATTCCTTAACAAAAAATTTAAAAGATGAAAAAAAGATTTTGCGTCCATCAACACCTTCGAACGTGATGGAATCGTGCGTGCAGGATCCCTCTGATTATAACTTTAACAACAATAGGTAGTTCATGAATTGTTTATTTACAAGATATTTATTTGTAAGATAGTTCAAGAATCACAATTATTATAAATCTATAATAATAAAACAAAGTGTTTGTCTGTCTGCGTGCGCTCTCCAGAGAAGGAGCACATAGGAGGATGAAATTTTGTCAGGAGAAGGCAATTGACAGGTACTAATACACCTCGGAGCCGAACTTTTAAGATTTAATTTAGTTTTTTTTAATTAATAATTTTAATTTTCTTAAGGTTTGCCTAAATGTTGATTATATTTTATACTTGGATTTTTATTCAAATTTCGAATTATTCGCTCAGTTATCTTTGATCAATTTTTTTTTCACTTTTTGGAATTTCAAATGAATGAATGTTCAAATGAATAGTTCAAATGAATAGTTAATGTATAATGTGACAAACAAATATGTACATTTATATGAAAATTATGTGCATTGAAATCCAACACATTATTTTTTAACAAATATTTCTAATTTACAACAAATATGTTCTTATGGTTAATTCTTGGTTAATGTTTTTATGGCAATTATATAAAATATGTACATATTTTAGGCATTAGCACCAATACGATACATATAAGCATTGCTTATATATGATTAAACAAACCTGCTTGCATTAGCAGAACTGCCATCACATGTTCCAAAAATTGGAAATTGACGTTACTGTCCCTCTTCTTAGAAGCATTAATGAACTAAAAATTTGCATTGGAACCTTAGTACCGAGGAAAATGTTTATGAACAATATCAAAGCTACAGGTTTAAATTGTTTTACTTATTGAGTGAAATATGCTTCTCCATTACTTTCAAAACTATTATTGTTATTGCAAGGGGTCTATAAAATACATATATGCAAATATGTTAACAAATGTTGTGATATGACTGTTTTAATAATAATATATAAGTCTGAATTTACAAATGAAATTGGTCTTATTATTATTTTTTCCAATTTTTGTTTTAAGTTGGGGGAAGGAATGTCGAAATAAGACGAAGACTATAAAGCGATAAAACCCATTAAACGAAAATATTCACTAGAAATGGTGGTATTCTTTAACCGGCCGGCGTATGCATCATTGTAGTAGAGTATTGCAGACAATCGATAAAATATATTTACAAATTGCAAAACGACCCTCTTCAGAACAGCGAAATATCTGGATTGATAAATGATTATAAGTCTACATGAAATAGGACGCTAAACCAGTAGCAATGAACCAGTGTACCTTTTTTTGTATGACGAGTACGGTGGTTTCGGAGTAAGTACTTGACAATTGTGACATCCGATAAACAAATATATTTACGCTCACCTACTTGTTCGTGACACATTGAATTATTTGAATTAAATCTTTGGAATAAAATTTTAACTTTTTTCTAACCTTAATCTTTGGCCATCTATATTTGTAAAAATTATTTAATTATTATTTGTCTGTCAATGTGTTTTAATTTTAACATACATTTAATATGTAAATTTATCTATAGCTTTATAGAGACATTTACTTAATGGCTTTTGCTGACTGTAAAATGATACTATTACATTTTTTTCAAACTTTTTATATATTACCAATAAAATAAGTTAAATTAAGTGACATTAAAAAAAACTATAGGAGAATTTACTCCAACAAAAACAGTTTTCAACCACTTTATCTGGGAAGCACGGGCATCGCCGTGCGGGTACCTTCTAGTTTATAATAATTTAAAAACTCAATTTTAATTCGAACGAATTTTTATTAGAAAAACAAATTTGTTTTTGTAACATAATTTGGACTTTTATACGAACAATTATATTACATTACACCGGAAAACTCAAAAAATATATGAAAACTGAATCTAAGACAAACAAATTTACGCTTGCAAATCTCAATTATCATGAATCACAGAATAATAAAAAAAAATATTAATTAACTAACAGAGAAATATTTTAGTTCTACAAAAATAAAATCAAAAACTATACAAATTAAAATTTAAAACGGCTTACATTAATTTATTTCTTGAATGTTGTCTTCGCCCAAAACCAGTCTATGAAACCAAATGTTGATTGTAGGCGCCAATAATTATTTGTATTTCAAAGCTCAGCATATATCATAAACCTTTTTTATTGCTTCTTGATTACAGGTATGATGGGAAAATGTTGGATAAAATGGAAGATGAGAATCGCTGAATCCATATATTTCTATGATATGCTTATCAGTATTAAGTTTGATTACTTTGTTTTGATCATAGTTATTATTCAATTTTGCATCCGACACAATATTAGTGGTAGCTGCTCTACATACCAAAACTGCATGTACAAATAAAACACCAAAACGTCCAGATAACATTAGTTTTTCTTAAAAAAACTTAAGCTTTCGATTTTTGTTGGTTCTGTCATATTTATATATATAAATTTTTTTTTTGGCTTAAAATCTCAATTCAAATTATCACTAAAACAAGTTATGGTTTTGAAATGTCACAAAATACAAGCTCAATATTCTGGTATAAAATTGATATATTTTTAAACAATTTATAAATAAAAATAAATAAGTATTTAATTACTCACTATTCTCTTTGATTTAATTTTATATACTAATTGACTCGATCCAAACATTTTGATCGTTTATATATCATATTGTCGATCTTCTGTTTCCCCTTCCAGTAATAATAAGCAGTTCCCCTTTTTTGCAAATAAAAAAATCATCTATGCAAAAACATGTTTATTAATTAAAATTGAGTTCAATTGTACAGTAGTACAAATAAACGTCCATGCTTATCACAATTGAAGAAAATTAATAGATTATAGCGAATTTTTTTTTGAATATACTATTATTTCAGAGCAAACATCGAAAAGAGTCAGTCGTTACAAAGCCAGAAGAAACGAAGATAATGATGGAACAGCTACATCACTATCTGCTGTTTATTCTGGAAGAAAGGACTATGATAATCGCCAATCATGACTTGCTACAATAATTGATTTGATTATATAAAATATTTATTATTGAATGAGATGATATGAGAGAAAAACAAACCGAATTCACGTCAAAAAGAAACAGAAAACCTGGCTGTACATCAAAAGTATAACTATATATGTACAAACATTATTAAAATTATTTATTAATATTTTTATTCTTTTTAAATTTATTCAATAGTTATTATTTATTTTGTATTTATTTTATTTACTTAAAAATATTTAATTTTTTTATTACTTAAGTTGAAGAAAAAATATTTCTATTTATTTATTTATTTGAAAAGAAAATACATTTATTTTATTTTTTAAAATAAAAAATATTTATTTACTTATTTTATTTAATGAATTTATTTATTTATTTTGAAATAAAATCTATTTATTTATTTAATGCATTTATTTATTTACTTATTACTCAAAGTGATAACAGATTTCCAAGTCTAAGATTCGTTTGTTGACAAAAAAACAACCAAATATGGTACAAAGGACCAATGTCACCCAAGCCAGACTATCGCATTCGCGAGTCCTCCCCAAAAATGGCATGTGATAACTGACTAGATAAGCCCCTAACGACCAGATTCTATAGAACAGTTTCTCCCACAATTAAAAAGAAACAACCATGACTGTCACGATATGGCAAATATGTCCAATTGTACTGACCCAGACATGATTGCTCTACCTAAAACCTAAACTAAAAAGAAATTTCTTAAAACTAATGCCATTTCTGGAGAGCACTCCCGAGCGCCAGACACTAAGTCTCAAGCTCCATGGACATTGTTCTATTTCAAAAAACTAATGATTATTTAAGTGGAATTAAAATTGAAATTGTATGAGGTGAAGCCTCTAATCAAAAAAAAATGAATTGGTTCCCCTCTTCATTACATTGAAGAAGTTCCTGAGTAAGGAATGGTACTACTGGTTTCTACCTAGGTACAAACACAGCAGTAGTCATTCCCTGCCACCAGAAAACTTCTTCGAAATGGAGAGGAGAACCAATGAACTTTGATCGCATGTCCATAATGGACAGAGGCGACCTAGGAACAGCATCACTGTTAAGGGGTGAAGCCCCATGGATGGCTTTTTAGACCTACCATTTAAGAAAATTTTAATTTAAAACAAAACGAAATTTTTTTTTGAATTTCACCAAAACACTTGTTATATATAACAATACTTTAAAAAAACATCACCAATCACAAAAAGATTCAAAATAACAAAATGAATTTAATTTTCTCAAAAACACAAAACCTGAAAAATATCACTAACGAAATGTAAAACATTTTGTTCTCGCGAATGGCCGAATATAAAAGTGAAAAGATTTATTTCATTTTCCGCTAAACAAAAATGATGGAAAAAGTTACATTGAGCCTTATTTGATTTTCGATTATCGGATTAACAAAATAAATAAATTAATTAATTTATCGTATGGCACTTGATAGAGAGGTGAAACCCATATTTTTTTTTGTTTTCTAAAAATTTAGTTTTTTTGTTTTGTTTACGAGTAAACTACATTTGAGTTCTCACTAACAAAAAATATTCCCGGTCTAGATTTTTCCAAAATCAATTACTCAATCAACGAAAGCAATTATTTCTTGAAGAGTCATAAATAAATGATTATTATTCGAGATATCAGATAAGTAACAAGGTTTATTATTAAAATCGGCAAACTTGTGTTAAGTACCTAAATAGCATAAAGTACAAACATTTTTTGCTTTTCTCGCAAACAAACAAAACGTTTTTCCGTAATTTTAGTACATTTTGTGTAATAATAATAAATCTTCAAAAGATAAAAAATAAATGAAAAGTAAATAGTACTTTTTGAAATCGCTATCTTCGAAAAATCAAAATGAAAAATATCGTTTTAAAATACAAATTTTCTTCTAGTGTAATATTATTATCTCACATATTTAGTAGCTTTCAGTTATGAGAATCGGTGAATCTGTTCGAGAACAGTTTAACTTAAAATTTTTCTTTACTCTAAATTTTAGAGCCAATTTCGATTCACCCTCTGTCAATAGTATAAAAAAGATAAAGAATAAAAAACGTTTTAAAACAAACTATTTAAATTAAACACAAACTATTACCAAAGTGTTGGTTTGAGTTTCCATCTATACTACGTCGCACTGTTTTGTAAAAATATTATCACTAACAGTAATTTGATAGTATCAACAAATCTGCTGGCCTCGACGGTATTCCACCCCTCATTCTTAAAATCTTTGCTAGGCAGCTAGCTCCAATTTTAACAAAAATTTTCTTCTTATCTTATAAAACTGGAATATTTCCCGATTCTTGGAAGCTGGCCAGCGTTCAACCCATATCAAAGACAGGGCGGTAAGATAGACCCTAACAATTATAGACCAATTGCAATTCTGTCGGTTTTGGTTAAAATATTTGAAAAATATTTTAACTACAATCTAATAGATTATTTAGAAATGTCGCGAATTATTGATGATAAGCAGTATGGGTTTTGTAGAAGTCATGCCACAGGTGATCTGTTAGCCTATACGTATCCCATCTCTGGAGCAAATCGCTGGAAAATCATGGTGAAATATTCAGTATTTCACTTGATATTTCTAAAGCATTTGATAAAGTGTGGCATAAAAATCTCATAGCTAAATTAAAATCTTATTGCATCGACCATCTTACTGTCTCATGGATTCACAGTTTTCTAACAGGTCGCAAATTTCATGTTAATTTAGATGGTATCACATCCAATATTTTCACAACCAATGCTGGGGTTCCCCGAGGTTCTACACTCTCACCAACCTTGTTTCTTCTATACATTAATGACTTACTTATTTCCACAGTGCACCCAATCCATAGTTTTGCTGATGACAGCACATGCATCTCCTAAATTTTGATCTCATACTGCAGTTACCATTGATAGAGAGCTGCTAGTTGATTCTATCAACAAAGATCTCGATCGTATAATGGAATGGGATGGTCGTAATCTTGTTTCATTTAATCCAACCAAAACAAAACTATGCCGTCTTTCACGAATAGAGCAACATAAAAATTTGACTATTAAGATAAACAATGAGGAGTTGCGTGAGGTTGAATCAGTTAGACTTAGTGGAGTGGATATTCAAAATAACATGAAATGGAATAAAAATGTGTTCAACCTCGCCATATCTGCAATGCAAAAATTAGGACTCTTGAGCCGGTGTAAAAAATATTTCAATCCCGATCAAATTTTGCTAATCTTCAAATCCTTTATTCGTCCATGTATGGAATACTGCTGTCATGTTTGGGGAGGTGCTTGTCAGTCAACAATAAAATGTCTAGACTCTGTACAGAGAAAAGCAATACGGTACACTCCAGCACAGAAGGAATGTGGCTGAATTGTCAATCTTCTACATATATAACTTTAGTGAATTCTCCTCTAAGGAAATTCAAAACATCCTTCCATTGTGTGCGCAATTTAACCGGCGAACAAGAACATCAGAGTTATCTCACCCATTTGCTATCCAAATGCCTCGTTGTAGAACTATGTCCTTTCAGAACGATTATTTTAATAGAGTGGCCAAATTGTGGAACTCAATGCCCTCCTCTGTATTTCTTGATGAATTTTTTCCTCAGACATTTAAAGAAAATGTCTATCATCATTTTAAACAATTAGTATAGTTATCCCTATATCCTCATTCCTTTCATTTTCCTCATCTCCTTCCTTTATACTTGACATGGTACCTTCGGATATTCAAAGAGTATGAATAATGAATATTTCATATTTAGTGTGCTAAACATGTCTAACTAATTAGTAAAAAAAAATCAGTTGCATCATGCCTCAAACATATTGGTGTTTCCATTTTACTTCTTATTCGGGAACTGCAAACAGCCAAACTGTCAGAACCACATTCTGTCATAGTAACAGAATGCGGAGAGCTTTTTTTGTCCGGTCCGTGTATAAATAAAATGATTTGAAAACTTACAGGATCTCCTTAGAACACATGTTGTTTTAGTTTCAAAAGTTATACCTGTATCATTGTCCCACATATTGTAATTTCTATTACACATCACTTTTTTATTAAAAGACATTAACATTCGCCTTAGGTCAATTAACACCTTTATATAGAAACTAAATCTCAATCAAATTTAAAAAAGTGTTACTCCAGTTCCTGGTTCAAAAACAAATTACCATTCTTTGAATCTAAAAATAAGACATGCGATAGTTGTTTTCGAACTTCGTCCACAGCAAAGTCGATGAAACTTACATTATTCAAAAGTAATTTAAAAATTCAAAAAGAAATATAACAGCAATCAATTATGTATATTATAACCATCACAATTTAGTTTTTTAAAACAAGATCACATATCAATATGATAAAACCCAATCAACAATCAAACACTAGTTTATGATTAATTTCTCAATAATTCAATCTCCCTTTAACCAAATCAAAGCACCATCAAAATTGATCAAACGATCTAAAGAAAAAAAAATTAAACAAAAATAAAAAAAATATATATATATAATAAACTTCAAACCTACTCAATTAAAACGAAATCTGTATACACAATAATTCCATTTCCACGAGAAAAACAAATCATTTAATATGAAATACGATCACAACATGATCATTAAAAAAATAAAAGAAAATGATTAATTCATCTTAATTCACCACAGGAATAAGTTTTAATATTAATTTTTTTCTTGTTTTTTATTAACCACTTGGTTTCGTTTTGTTTTTGTATAAAAAATTATTATTATTATTATTATCAAAAATATTATATTTTTGTTGTGAATATTTTTTATTAAGATGATGATGATGACGATCTTTAGTTTTCCTTTTTTGTTTTCATCTCAAAAATTAAAATAAGCCCAAAAGAAATATTAAATTTGAAATATAATAATTTAATAATTTAATTCAAAACAAGATGAAGATCGTCTGATGCTCATGATTTATATACAATAACTAAAGCAAGAGTTGTCTTCTTTGGTAATTAATTAGAGCAAATGTAAACGAGTAGGATAGTGATACGGACTATGAGTGTTTTTTACACTTAATAATAATAAAATTTCACTCCAAAAAAAAAATTTATTAAAACAACTTTTTATTTTTGTTTTAATTTTTAAATTATAGGATACTTCTTCATACCACGGGAAACAATTGTAATTGATGATGATCTCAACTTATAAATAAATAAAAATGTGATCGAGCTTACAAACTCCATTTTAGTTTCGTGTATATTGAGATTTTCTGAAATAATAAGAAAGCACCCAACATGGATCGTGATTATCGTGATTTAGTTGATGATCGTTTGGGTATGATAATTTTGTTTAAATTTTAAACAAAACTTACGAGTAAATTTAATTTACTTTACAGATTTGTTTTGAAAAGGAATCATGGAGATTGAGTTAATTTATTAAACGGTTTAACTAAATTTATTTGCAATTTATAGAGTAAGACAAATAAAAAAAGTATTGAAATACAGATATATAGTCTATAATAAGAAGCAGTAGTTTCTGTTAATTTAGCATGAATTTTGTTTTAAACTAGCAATTTAACGGCTTTTCACTTATGGGTCTTTTAGATAATAATTAATTGTGCTATAATGAGTGGTGCAAGGCGCGTATTTTCCATATATAAAGAACCAAGGTAATAAACTAGATGACCAACTCGACAATTTTTCGTTGAATAACAATTCCAGAGTAACCGGTTTTGGAATTGTTGAGATTAAGTGCACTCGAAAAAAACTTGTGGGCTAGTTTTTGGGCTATTCTTTTGAAAGAGTACATCGATTTTTTCCGAATATTTTCAATATTGTTTTCGGTATAACGTCGGCTTTCTACTAATAAATCTCTCAAATTTGTTGGATTCATATACATTTTTGCGATATAATTTCTTATTATAATTAGAAATAGTTGTTTTATCGAAAAATGTTAGTTTGAAATTATTAATTCATCTCATGTCCACTGAACGGCTTATACTGAAAAGCTCGTATCTCAAAATAGCAGGTCTATTTTATTTTCACATGTTCTATAAATAATGGAGCTATAATATTCTGAAGGTTACCATATTCACCGATGCACTTTTCTCGATAAGGATAATATTGGAAAAGTGTTGAGAGTTCAAGATACCTGTGCACCTTTATTGATTTAGACCTACGAATCCATCGTGCGAGAGGCTCTGTGGGCTGTTCTGGTGTCAATGGGAATCCCTGTAAACTGGTTTCACTATGCAAAATGAGAGTACAGAACTCTCTATGCTGGGTACGAGTAGAGAACGAAATAACAAAGTTTTTAAAATTGACCCCGATTTATACACCTTAGTTTAGCCTTGGAATATGTGTGCCGTCAAAAGAAACTTATACCGACTATCAACAATATCTTGTCAATAATCTCAGTACAGATGATCGCTTATGCTGATGAAGCTGTCATCCTCCACGGATGAAGTGAAGCTGTTATGAGTGAGAGTTTCAAGTTCAAACGAGCGGTGCTAGAAAAATGGTCTGCAAATTAACTAACATAAAACTAAAAATATGAATGTTTCAAGGGAGGCTGAGAAGAAGTTGATGTGCGGCGATAAGCTCTGAACTTTGAGGGAGTTGAATCTTTTAAATATTTGTGATCAATGCTTGACTCAAACAAAAATATACCTTGTTGCGAAGCTGTTTTCTAAGTCAAAATGTATTTATCTAAACTACTGATTAGGCGTTAATCATCGCACGCAATACAACTTATTGTCTTTTGTTAATATCTTTTTTCAACCTGTTTGATTTGCTATCTCATTTTATATGTTGTTGGTTCATAAAATTCTTTTGATTTTTACTTGGACATTTGGTTAATTTTTGGACATTTTGTTTGTGAGTGTATTCGAGTGTGGAATTGTGTATCCGATGCTATCGGAATAAAATCAAGAGGACATTTCGTTAATATTTTGCAGATTGTATGGTGTGCATTTTTTTCGTGTGTTAATAAAACGAATTCAAGACCAATGTTGTGACAGTCCATATTTTTTTTGGTTAATAATATTCATTAACTTAAATATTTATAGAATTTTTTTAGAAATTAATATTAAAAAAATTATTTTTCTTGTTTAATTATAATAATGCAAAAAGAAAAAGTTTCTTGTATCAAAGTATATAGTTGTTTTCATGATATGTCAAACAAACGTCGTCGCAAGTGAAATTAATATCAAGAATAATTGTAATTATCATTTACCAAACTTTGAAACAGTGAATTACAGTTGTGAATGCCAGGTTCATAGTTGATAACATGATTTTTTTTGTAAACAAAAACTGTGTTTTGCTCGTGCACCTAAATTCTTGTTTTTAATACATACATTGCAACAATTTTGAATAAGAGTTATTATGTTTTTATTAAAAGATATGTTATATTGTTGGCCTTATTGCTATCAAATTCAACAACTGCAATGTGTATTTTTTGCCTCAGTTAATATACTGTCTATTCCGCTTAATCGGAACACATCGGGACTAGTGCAATTTGTCCCGATTAAGCGGCTGGCCCAATTATCCGAAGTTCCACAAAAAGTAAATTTTAAAAGTAAAAGGATTAGTAATTCTTAACGTATTTTATTTCATAAATTGCACAAAATTGAAAAAAATCTCAAAACTATACGTATCCATACATATGTATTAAAAAATTATATAAAATGGATGTATGTACCATGTACATTAATAATAATATTAATATATGTATACATATACATAATAAATATGTAATATATATGTACATATATGTAATACATTCTGTTAGAAAAATAAGGTTTAAACTTTAATTAAATTTTTTGAAGAAATTCGTCCAAAGAGGTTTGCCTTTTGTTTTTGCTGGATTGTAGCTAAACAAAATCAGAGCACAAATTTAATGCTGACATGGGACTCCTGTCATTTCCATATTGCATAAAATAACGCTGTAATCTGTCAACACATTGTTTTGCCTCACGATAAGCTACGACCACAGGTTCTTCATCATCACTGTCTTCGGATTCCACCAATGTTTGATATTTTGATTTGATTGTTGCTACAATTACGTCCTCACAATCCTCATTCTCATCATAACACAGTAAATTGTCATCAATTGACGAAAATTCAATATCAATGCCTGGTGAGATTTCATTTAAACCGTCGCTGTGTTCTGCAATCTCCATAGATTTTAAGCCGCAATAACCAAAACAATTTTGTATTGTGCTGGTTTTTACTGCTCGCCAACTGTCAGTTTCAAACTATATTACCTGTAAAATAGTTATTTTGCTACTGATTTCCCTCGCTGTTGACGCGCATGTAAGTATATTTTCATCGATGGATTCAAATATGTATTCGAACCGACGAAAAAAATCATTCTTTTTCTTCTCTTCTTTTTTATTTTTTATTATTTTTGTTTTATATTATAATTTTTTTTTTTCTATGTTTACTATGATTAATAAACTTTTTTTGTATGATCTGTCCCGATTAAATGAAATATTGTCCCGAAAAAGTGAAGTAAATTTATGTTATTTACTCGGTTTTGTTTCCGTTCTTTAGGATTTGTCCCAATTAAACGGCTGTCCCGATTAACCGGTGTCCCAATTAAGCGGAATCGACTGTATTTCCAACAAATTCAACAATTTCCGACATTAATTTGGCTACATCATTTATTATATTTCTAGCGAATTCGACAATTGTCGATATTAATTTTGTTACTTCCATTTAATATTTTACCAGCAGCTTAAATAATTTCCGGCATTAATTTAACTTTACATTGAACACATGCTTTTGCGTGCATATTTCATTATTTGAACTGAACTGTGGGATATAACTGTTCGAACACACATGGCTGAAGCTCCTCGGAATACAACTCTCCCAGGCACGCAGTCCTCCAATTACTTCTTGTTAGTGAGTCACTATAGTCTCTATAGTCACTATAGAGTCACTGTAAAAGCTCGAATTGCTGCAAGCTACCGAGTTTTTTTCAATTAAACTTCTGCTCAGGTCACCATATTTGTCAACATAACACCAAACTCAAGTTATACAAGATATTGATAAGGCGGGTTGTGATGCAAGGGTCTCAAACGTTGTCCCTTATACAAAATAACGAATCACATTTATCTGTATTTGAGCGTAAGATCCTTCATTACATTTTTGGTCCCCTGAATACAGATGATGGAGAGTACAGATCTCGATATATATTTGAGATCAGAGACCTTCTAGAGGGTCCTGAAATAATAAGTTGTATTAATTCTAATATAGGATTGCTTGGTTTGAGCATGTTTTACGAACTGATCCACAGTCTGGAATGATTAAAAAATTATACATTAGTACCCTAGGTAGTGGGCGACCGCGAGGTAGACCACGACTGCAATGGGAGACGGACGTAATAAACGACCTTATAAAGAAATCTGCTGCCATGTAATGCCACTGCTGTAACTAACCATGGTGAATATTTGTAGCTGATTAGCTTGGCAATGCTTCTACAAGGAGCATAAACGCCGCAGAAAGCCAAAAGAAAGTTTAAGCGTTCCAAACAGATTTTTGTATTAGTATTGAGGAAAATAAAAATTAAATTTACGGTTTTTTACGTTTATCGGTTTGGCGTTATGTTTTTTACTAATAACTCTTTCAAATTTTATTGAACTAATTTGATGTGGTTGCGTCAGACATATAAGCGTTAATATAAATCAATAATATTTTAACATTTTGTTTAGTTAATTGCACTCAATACTAGTAAATAATACTTGTTTGTGTCTGCATAGAGGTTTTAGCAATGTAGACTTATTCATAGTATTACATGTAGATGTAATACAGCTGTTCAAATTTATTAAGTTTTAGAAAAGTTGTTTGACCGTTGATCGGATGATATATATAGAAGTTTAAATGTATAATTTTTATACGATGAAAGAGACAATATAAAAGAAACAAAATACTATTTAGACTTGACCATTTTATTTGGTCAGGGCATTATGTAAATTTTAAAACGATTGATAATTATGTAAATTTTGATCAAATTGTGCATATAAAAATTGTTAAATTAATTTATTTATAAAATTGGTGTTTTATTCTAACAGTGATAAGTTTTCGTTGCTTTTAATTAAGTTTTGTGTATTAAGAAGTTTAACTAGCAGCAATTTTTAAAATCAAACAAATAATCCAAACAAATTTCAACATTTTTAATGAATTTTAAATAACATATTTTTGTATTTTCAAATATGAGCATGTTTGTATTAGAAAACGGCTTCGAATATAGGGAAACCGTTGTTTTCCAATTCCGGTACTGAAAAATGATTAAATCGATAGGGGCTGAAAACTAAGCAACGGATGAATATGAACTGTATGTCCACAATTGTGTTTGAAAAGGTGAAAGTAACTCGTCTAAAGTTCTTCGCATAGAATTCGTCGTCAATGTTTGAACGAGATAGATTTATTTCAACGCGAAACATATATGTACAATTTTTTTGGGGCATCAAGTGATGATTTAGAAGAGCAGGTGCTAATAAATGATTTAATTGAAATGAGTATTATATGTATAATTGTGGTTCATCTTTTGATTTTGTTCATCTTTGGAGTGATTAACATAGTGTATTGCATTCTGCAAAGCGTCTATGGATGATCTAGATTTTTGGATAAGTGATTTATGAAATGCAATTCGTGTCAGCCTACAATCAACATTTGTTCGCCAGGACTGATTTTGGAGGAAGACAACTAATTAATGTAAGCCGTTTGATTTGATTTATATAATTTTTGTGTTTTTCATTTTTTTTGTATTAAATTATTTAGTTTTTGTGTTATTTAATACTTAACTTATTTTTTTGATGTGAATACGTGATAAAAGTGTGTGATAAAATAGGAGATTCCCCAGGCAGGATTCAGTATATT
>OY856186.1:348640240-348660988 GCA_963693315.1 Diogma glabrata
ATCATATTTCAACAAAAGTGTTGAAGTATATTGTTAATTACATTAAACATTTAATAGTAGGTTTCATAAATGATTCTTTTAAAAACGGTATCTTTCCAGATGTTAATAAAGTAGCTAAAATGGTTCCTATTTATAAATCAGGGGATCAATTGGACTTCACAAATTACCGTCCAATCTCTATCTTACCGGTAATATCTAAAGTATTTGAAAAAATAATTTTGAATAGACTAACCGAATTCTTAACATGTAACGATATATTAAGCTGCCTTCAATTCGGATTTACCTCTAAATCAAGTACAACAGCCGCTTGTTTAAATCTAATGGATTTTGTAAGCAAAAGTATAGACCGAAAGTCTTTCTGTCTCTGTTTATTTTTAGATCTTCGCAGAGCATTTGATACGGTCAAACCTAAAATATTGTTAATTAAACTAAAATAAATGGGATTTACTGATATACAGCTTAAGTTATTTGAAACCTTTCTTGTCAACAGAACACAAATAGTAGAAATTAGTCATCAATCAAGTAATGCGCTTAATCTTAGCCTAGGTGTTCCTCAAGGGTCAATCCTAGGTCCAACATTGTTTAACATTTACATCAACGACATAACGTTCCTTCAGTTGGAAGGAAAAATACAACTGTATGCGGATGATGCGGTAGTTATGTATAGTTCAAATTCATTACAATTATTATTATCTAATTTGCAGACGGATATAAATACCCTTAAACAATGGTTTTATATAAATCTTAACGCTAAATCATCAAAAAACCAAATATATAATATTTGAGAATAGACAGCTAGATGGAATCATTCTAACGCAAAATATAATAAAATATGACACATACTGCTTAGAACGAGTCTACAAGTATGATTATCTTGGTTTGGTGATAGACAGTAGGGTAAATTGGTCCCATCATACTGAAAAGTTAAAAAAAAGTATTATACCATATATATTTGCCATAAACCGTACAAAACATATACTATCGAGAGAAACACTTTTGTTATTGTATCACGCCTATATCCAGTCTCGATTGGTATACTTACTTCCAATTTGGAGTGGGTGTGCGGAGTATAGATTACAGGAGCTTGAAATTCTCCAAAAACGAGTGTTAAAATATATAATACATGCGCCAAAATTATACCCTACTGAATTTTCAAGTTTATTCAAGCAATTTTCATCCTTCCATATGTTAATCGAAATCGAGCTTCTTGTTCTTATGTATAAAATTGTCACCAATGGAATAAAACATAACTATGAGCTAGTTACATTGGATGATTACCATCAGCAAAATACAAGAAGAAAATCGCAATTTGTAGTTAATTTCTTTTCCTTAAAAACTGCTGGTAATAATAACACTTTGTATCGTGGTCTAATTAAATACAACTCTCTTCCCTCGCATATAAGAAAGGCACCATCTATAACATACTTTAAGAAAATGTTGATTGAAAATCTACGATGTTAAAGTTGAAACTGAATTTATTTGTAAATATGAAAGATCCCAAATAATAAGATATATAAATACATATGTTTCTTAAATATAAGATTTCTAAAATATTTAACAAATTAGATTAGTAAAGAATTTCTATTTCTCTTTATTTTATGTATATGTATATTTATGTAAATATTTAAAAACGTATAATAACTAAAAAATAAGTGATAACTAAGAAAAAATAAAGTTGCGCTATAACCAGTATTGGTTCGAGCAGCTTGAAAAATAAATTATTTCTGGACTAGAGTTTATAGTTATAAAATTATGTCTCAAAACAGAGTCGTCGAAAGCAATTTGCAATTGGTTAATTCTAGTCCGGAAATGATTACACATGTAAATCAATTATAGTTGTTTAAAATATATTGACTTAATGAAAATAAAGGAAAAAAAAAAAAAAAACCTTAAAAACACAATATGAAGAAATAACAATATCTCATTTGGCTTGTCATTGGACAACAAAAATTTGAATGGAACAAAATAAGTTGTTATGACAAAATTTTTCTTACAGTGAAATATTTTATCGGAAAGAAATTTTCGGTAAACATTATCTGTAATTACTCGATCGGGTGAGTGAACAAGTTGGTTACTACAAGCAACAGTATTTTTCTTTGGTCGACGAGCTTAACCATATTATTTAGTTTAACATTCAAAGCGAGGTAGTTAAGTCGGTTGACAGTATTGTATTAGTTAACTAAAAACAACGCAATTTTTTAATTAACTCAATTTGTCAGGATACCTTCCCATTAAATATCAACCAGCCAAAGCATTACAATGATATGCGACTTACATTAAAAAATTAATGGACAAACAAATTAATTCATTACTACTTTTTTCGTTTATTGATGAAAAACGTGATCTACACAGGTGAAAAAGTCGAAATTTGAACTTGACCATTTTTGATTTTCTTTTCTTTTCTGATACCTTTCTCATACTTTCTTTTCTGAAACTTGACATATACCCGAGCAGAAACTAGTTAGGGAAAACCTGAATATAGTCAGGGCGTGATCAGGGCCTGGTCCGTCCTACAAGGGCGATCCCTGTTAGCGCAATCTGATGTGGGCCTGTTCCGGGCCTGATGTAGAATACCCTTTTAGGGTTAGCCTTATTTGAATATATCCGGCCCTGATCAGGTTTTTCGTATTTGACCCCTAGCTAAAATTTTAATTGTTTAAAATTCACTAGAGTATTATCCATTTTAGAAATATATAGTAAAAATCGTTTCAAATATGTTTTAGTTATCGCTTCTCGGCTGAAATACTATAATAATAGTGATTAAGGTGGTATGTATGTTTTAATTTTTTCCATTGTAGTTTTTTTATTTTAATTTGATTAATTTATGTATATAATGTATAAATATATATCATGGTCTGGTCCGGATATCCCAATCAGGGCCTGATCAGATTATCCCAATCAGGGTCTGATCCGGTAGCCCCAATCAGGACCTGATAGAGCAAAAGCGTTACACTCATGATCAGGGCCCAATCAGGCTGTCCTACCAATGCCTGATCCGGACTAGGCAAACCTGATCAGGACCTTACTTGAGCCCTGACAAATTTCTGCTCGGGTAAGTAGTATGAACAAAATGAAAAATACGACTAATTTTACAATTTTTTTAAAGTGTATAGTTTAAGCCCTTCAGTGAAGAAGAACTTCAGTGGTTAAAATTTTGTGTTGATAAAATTGTTCGACAAAATAATGAACAATCAGAATTTTAGTCGAACTAAAAATCTTTAAAATTAAATATCGCAAGAGTACAAAATAACGCCTCTTTGTAAATTTGGTATATTTTAAAGTAAGGATAGAACTGTTTTTTAAAAAAAAAAGTTAAAATTTAATTGAGGCTAAAATTTTTTGTTAAATGAAGTTGTTTGAAAAAATTATGAAAAATTCGAATTTATGTCGAACTAAAAATCTTCAAAATTAAATATCTCAAGAACACAAATTAACGCCTCTTTGTAAACAGACAATATTTTAGAGTAAAAATAGAACTTTTAAAAAAAAAGTAAATTCCAATTGATCTTTGACCCTATCGCCATCTTTAAGAAATTTTTTATATATTAATTTTAAAATTAATTACAAAAATAATTAATTAATTTTTTTCAACGATTAACTAATCACCTATCAAACAAAAAAAAGTTTGATGAAATCGGTACAGCCGTTCTTGAGCAATTTAATTTCAAAGTTACCTCCGATTTGCTAAATTTTCATTTTTCATGCATGTTGGGGTGCCCCCTATGCTTAAACTATGCACTTTAAAAAATTCAAAAATTCAAATTAGGAAAATCAAAAGAGGTCAAGTTTTCACAACTTGAACCATTTAAATTTAAAAAATTGCAATTCAGAATTTGATTTATGTCGGGATTAACGCTTTATTTGACGGTGCTATTTTGAATTATTCCAAAACGCAACCAGTCATTAAAAAGAAGACACTAGTACAAAAATTTTGAGCCATATCACGTTTTTTTAACCATTCCAAATTTTGGTTATAGCAGCGGTGGCCTGTTTGACGCCGAACGCGCCAAATTTATTATTTATGATGGAATTTATTTCGCAATAATATTATAATACAACAGAAATATTCAAAAATGATTCAGTTCAACAATTTAAAGCAAAACTTGCACACCTCAAACCAAACGCTTACTTAATAATCGATAAAATAAAGATGCTTATAACAAAGCAATAAACACACAATACAAAATTAGATTTTTACTATAACGATGAAAACATATCACACTAAAACAGGAAAGAACAAACGAAATACAAAGATAACAACCGAATAGTGAGAGTATTTCAGTTATCTTAATTAAATGCAGTGATAGAGAAAGTCGCAAATACTTTAAACGTTTTCAATTGCAGCAACTACTAAACTGTGGCTATCCCGATAAACATTATGTGCATGGTGGACGAGTCTATGCACATTTCATGCACATTTTTATTTTAATAATTTTTATGCTTTCTTAAATATTCTAGTGCATATGTTAAATTGCGTTGAAGTTTTAAAGTGTTTGAATGCTAGTGTTATACCTATTCATTTTAAATTAACACTTTACAACATAGAACTTTCAGGCATAAATACATAAATATTTTATGTATGACTTTTATGACTAGGATCTTCTAATACGCTATAAATTTTTCCTAGACTAAAATTTTTGGTAACTTCATTATGACAAATGAAAATTGCTGTTGTATTTTTAAGTTGTAAAATGAAAATGAATGTGTTTAAAAATAAATTGAAATATCAGTTAACCGACATGAAAAATGAAAAACAAAAAATATTAAAAATATCTAATAATTTTTTTGAAGCTCTAAAATTAACTATTTAAAGTCCAAAGTCCAAAGCCCGTTTGTTATTTGTGCATGTATTCATTACCTTCACAAAAAAATTTCTAAGAGAGAGCATGTTATGCTTCTCAGTGATGTGTAGCCCTCAGGCTTTGCCTTCTAGCTCCAAACACACTTCGGGAGAAAAACATACACTTCTCTCCCTTGGTGTTTAATCTAATATTTCACTCTCCATTTTTTTATTCTATGTTTAGTATTATCATTTAAATAAATTTCGTTTCGCTTCGCGTTTTATTGTTCGTGAAACATGCGGCTATCATTTGTGTGCACATATGTGCTAAAGCATTTTACGATACGTGCACGGTATGGTGCACATCATGTGCTTGACATGCATTATGCAAAATTTTGTGCATGTGCCATATCGATTTTGTAACATTTACAATGTATGCACATATCACGAATTTTATTCAAAATGGTTTTACGGGTATATATAACCAACTTAAATCATTTCATTACAACATTGGTTCGGCATGTGAACCATTTTATGACAAAATTGACAGATTTTACGCAACAACCTTTATTCGTTCTGCTCTCTAGTTCATTAAAATTTTAATTTATTGCTAATCGTTTTAATAAAAATTTAAAACTTATATCATAATAACAATCTCAAATTTATTTTTTGTATACTGTTTCAAAGAATATTTTAATTAAAGAAATAAAAACAATTTCTCCAACAATTAAAACATAGTTTCTTATTTAACCAACAATTTTCAAATTATATAAAGACATCTTACATATTTATGCTATATCCCATTCTCGGTTCTTCAATTTTAATTAATAAAAATATTTAATACCAATTAGCCATAAAAGAATAAATTTTCTTAAAAACGTAACTCTAATAAACACATACATTGCTTTACTAACATGAAATTCTTTTATCCATTAATATTATCATATTAGGCTATTTTAAGTTTTAAGAAAAAAGAACGAATTAAATAAGAAAGTTCTTATCCGCCCATTTCAATCATAAAATAAAACAAAAAAAAAAACAGATAAAATTTAAAAAAAATTAATGAAAAAACGTAGAAAAACTTCTTTGATGATGATCTCTGGTCAGCCATTTTGAAACTGTTGCTTTTTTGGAGGCATTGTATTTCGTTTTTTTTTGTTTTTATTTCGACCCAACCAAAATAATATAATAATAATATATATCAATTTTTTTTATATTCTATCTAGAACTAAAAATAAAACGCCGACCATCAATTAATGTTTTTATATAGAGTCATAATGGATTCCAGAATTAAAAAGTTTTCTACCTATTTCGTTTCGTCTTATAAATTATGAAACTCTATAAATAAGATTGAAATATAAAAAAAAAGATCATGATCATCTTGATGATCATATTCAACAGAAGACGATAACAAAAAAAAAAAACAAAAACTAAAATATATCAGGAGATGATAAAGAAGGAATAAAAACTTAAATTAATAAAACGAAGTTTACGATTGTAATAAAATTGTTCAAAGGCTATTTAAACTGATATTCGTGGTTTGAAGTTCATAAAAAATATTAGGATTTTATAATAATAAATATAAACTTAACTTTTTATATAAAATGGGATCAATTATAAGCAATAAAGTTATTCATATAGCTGAATTACTCGATAAGGTTAATAAGTTGGTTTAACGGTCAACGGACTATATACAACAATCCAACGAGCAAGACAATAATTTAAATTATGAAGAACGATGCTCCTTAATTCAAATACCGACTAAAAAATAGAATAGAGTAAGATAAACGGTAAATCAGAGTCAAAGACACTTATTGTAAATTTAATAGATCCTCCATGAACCATGAACCTATTTATGATGAACTTGAATATTAATATGGTAACAAGTTCATGTGTATCCATATGAAAACCTACTTTGTGCGATCTACAAATTATTAAAAAAAATGTTCACTTTAAAAATTAACACGATAATTTCTTGTTCTCAAAGATATTCGATTCATGGCTGTTTCATAATAACACAACATTAAACCAAAGAAATATTATTAAGTAAAAAAATCACATTATTTAGTCATTATTTTTTGTTTTTGTTGTTTTTTTAATGCGCAAGAAGATGATCGCGAAAAAAAACAATAGCAAAAAAAATCGAAATAAAGTTGTTAAAACAAGTTTTTTTATACATATTTATTTATTTTGTATAGTTTTTTTTTAATAAATTGTTAATATTTGTTGTTTGTGTTTAAAAAAAATAAGAATGTAAATGTATAAAACTGCCATGTTTTTTGGGATTTTGGTTTGGTGTACGTTTTTCCCGTCTCCCTTTTAAAAATCTCTTTTTGTTATTCCAAAATATATTTCGCCGTTTGCTGTCTGTATTGTTATTGCCTTTTGGGAATTGAACACAATTGAATTGATTTTTTCTTGTTAATTGAGCGATTTTAGCTTTACAGATTTGTTTCGTGTATATAAATAAGTTTGTATCTATCTATAATATTATATGTATGTCGATGAAAGATCGTATATGTAATTAGATATTGAGGTTTTCCGTTTTCCAATTATTTTTGAAGAAATTGATGATTATATTGTAATAAAAGGTATTGTGCAATAGGAATTACAATGTACCATAACAAAACAACTAACTTTTGAGAGCTAGATAACACTGTGCGTTATGAGTTTGATGGGCGAGCGAGATGAGGCGTATGATTTTTAGTAATTTACTGTAGGATGTTTCATAATTCACTATTTAGTATGATAAAATCACTAGGGGGCCTGTAACATAATACACTTATTACGCACTAGTGGGTAATGAAATAAAAAACACTCTAATATTGTCATGACAACGGTTGTCATTAAAATTCCATCAACTTTTAAAATAACACAAAACTTGGACTGAATATAAATTTTCAATTGAAAAAATAAAGCATAATTTGTATACAACTTTTTAAATAAATTTTGATGTTTTTAAAATTTATGCGTACCATTCTTTATTATGAAATAACAAATATAACAACAAAATAAAACCATGGTAACAATTTATGTAAAACTAGTTAACAAAAAAAAACATAAGGAATTCATTTATAATCTTCAATGAATTTCGTCCGAATAATGATCTTGCACTTGAGGTTACTCAATAAAAACAAAATTCACTTAGTTCATTACAAATTTATTGAAGACACCGCTGAACCGATCTCCGCAAGTAAAATCTACTGTTCATAATATTTCGTATTTCTTTTATACTTAAATCTAAAATTACATTATGATTATAATATTTGTAAGATTTGGATATAATACAATCAAACATTTGTATTTATTTAGAATATCTGTGTTATCTATAATATGATTTAATGTTAATTTTGATGTTTTTTAAAAGATTTCATATTATCTTTATTTTTTACGTTTATTTAGTATTTAAAATATTTTATATTATCAATAATAATATTTGTTAAATATTTAAAGCATTTGTTTATTTGATTTAATTATAATTTTTAAAATATTGCATTTTGATTAATGACTTTAATAAAATTTGAAGAATTGCAGCACGGTGTTGATATAAATCTGATGAAATCATATGATGTAACTCTGAGTTGTGCTTTTTCATGTAAAGAATAATTCTTTACATTTTTATGTAAAGAATTAGTAAAGAATAGGTTTGTTACGTAAAGAATGTAAAGAATATAAAGAATGATGAATAGATGTAAAGAATTTTACTTTCAAGTGATTTTTAAAGCTTCTTTAAGACGACAAAACTTGTGCCCAATTCCAACAATGACAAATTTTGAATTGAAAAGAATTACGAACATCGGTCTCTCTAAAATATTTTCCCGCTTTAATTATAGAAAAAGCAAGAATTGGAAATCATAAATTATGTATTAAAATTTAAAACTTATTACAATAAAATTAATTATTTAACTACAATAACATCAATTTGTTGAATACGGCACATATAACAAGCTTGATTTACAATAGCAATAATTTTTAGTATACAAATTATCAAAGACAGGCTTTACCTGTCAATTGATAAAATGAAGAATGTCCGAACCCAAGTTTTCAACCATTCAACTTTAGAATTTAGATTAAAGAAAATATTTGTTGAGATGTCACATATATATAAGCTATCTTTTTATTCAAAAACAAATGTTATTTTTAAAATTTCAGTTGTACAAACAAATTACTGATTTCACAAATTCGATATTTCTGGTATTAGACCAGTCTAGATACCGAAAAGTGAAAAAAATTAGTAACAGGATGAAAACTATTGGAGAAATAAGAAAATATTGCGCAAATGATGGGAAACATAAATTAAACGTGATCCGAGGTACGAGGGTGAAATGGGGTGAGTTTTAAGGAGTAGAAAATGGTTTTTCATGATTTTCATCGAAACTAGAGCATCTATCAAGAAAAATTTAAAGCAAAAGTTGTAGGTAATAAAAAGGTTTATAACTTTTATACCGGCCATTTTTTCACGTAACCTATAATCTGTCGTTAAAATAGAAAAAAACGAGAAAAGAAGGCTTTTTCGTTTTTAATTTTTATCTCACACCAAAAATTTTTTTTCACACAATTCGGTGGAAACTTACCTTATTATGTCCCTAATGGGCTGTAATTTTTTGAAATCACAATATTTCTTTTTACGTTTAATTTTGATTATAAACCAAAAAATGACCTCATTTTCACACGAAAATTCTCCTGTATAGGAAACATTTTTTTTAAAAAAAAACATCAATCATTATGTTTGCTGAAACGTCTACTTTTAGATGGTGTAAAAAAATAAACATTAACATAACATTAACCGAAACATTTTCAAGGAAATGCGAAAAACTGAATAAACTTGATGTTAAAGAGTTATTTTCAATGATTGTTTAAAAATATTCATTATTTGTTAAAAGTTACCGTTGAAATCTTTAAAAAAACTAAATTTTTTCCATTTTAATATTCATTTTTTTTACACCATCTAAAAGTAGACGTTTCAACAAAAGTAAATATTATTGATTTTTTTGAAAAAACTATTTCCAGCACAGGAAAATTTTCTTGGGAAAACGAGAACACTTTTAGGTAGATTTCATATAAAAATCTACCTATTGCAATGGGCTTCATCTCGGAATTTCAGAAAAATTTTGGTGCCAAACGACTATGAATGATAAGCGGAGACGGAAAAACAAAAAAAAAAAAATTTATATATATATATATATATATATATATAGAAAGAGATAATTAATTTCCTTAACCTCACTATTTGTGATTTTCGAAAGTTAGTAGGTATATTCCATACTAGCCTAAGTCACGTGTGCAGTTATTATTGAATGTTGCCAATCAATATGAAATCAATTTTACGACATAAATGTCAAGTAAATTAGTGAATCGTATGAATTTTTCAATTCGAAATCAGTTTTTGGGTTTATCTGAATAAACCTTATAGTTATTTGTTAATAAAAACAACTTTTATAACTATAAGGTTTATTCAGATAAACCCAAAAACTGATTTCGAATTGAAAAATTCATACGATTCACTAATTTACTTGACATTTATGTCGTAAAATTGATTTCATATTGATTGGCAACATTCAATAATAACTGCACACGTGACTTAGGCTAGTATGGAATATGCCTACTAACTTTCGAAAATCACAAATAGTGAGGTTAAGGAAATTAATTATCTCTTTCAATAAAAATTCCTACCTTGTCGGGTTTAAGACGTATAAAATCTATATAATAAAAATACTAACTCTGTAGCCAGCGAAGTATGACAAAAAAGTTTTTCACTAAGAAAAAAGAAATTGCAACATCGTAATTAAAAATGTTTCTAAATGTCGACGCCGAGGGGCAGTTGACAGCGTGTCTACCAAAAGATTCAAACTTAGTTGGTACTGATGAGGTTCTAAGTTCGAATCCCAACCGAAACACGTTCTACAACAAACATTTTTTCGGTATACGTTGCGGCAAAAAATGTCTTGGAGTAGTTCGCAAACTGGCCATATCCGGGTACAGGTTAAGTGGCTAGAGCCAAAAAAGTCGAAAAATCTAGGGCGTTATAACTTTCGTTTGAATCATAATATTTTAATAAAATTTATCAATATTGAATATTTGAACATATTTCTATCATTTTTTTCCATATGACAACCTTGGCGTTCCAGGTTCCTGAAAAATCAGCTGTTTTAAAAATTTAATAAACTTTGTTGTCCTTGATTTGGCTGAAAATGGCCAACTCACTTTTGAGTATGTACGCATACGTTAACTAGAACATAAATCTTTTCAAAATTAAAAAAAAAATAGTTCAAGTCTAGAGGTTGAGACACCTACCGTCTTCCCCCGAAAACAACGCCTAGGCGTTGTGTTCGAGGGTGAGCAATTTTTCGATTTTTTTAAAAAGTGATATAATTATTCGAATAGAACGCCGTTTCAAATAGAACGCTACCTCGAATAGAACGCCGCTTTTCGAAGTAAGCGATTTTTTAAAAAATTTAAATTTAATTAAAACTTTTGTTGTAAGTAAAACATAAATTAGTAGTTCAGGTAATATGTATCATATAAGCAGATTTTGTGTGTGTTGTACATTGCCATTTTATTCTGTATTCAATTTTAAACCGAAAAATTTATTCAATTTTAACAAAGAGTTTGTGCCGGTGTTATTCGCCACTTTCCAATCGATTGAATTGCTGAAGGAATTGATTGTAGCCAATTGGGCTAATATTCAGTAAATCATTAAAAGTAGAGGTAACAGAAAAAGCAATTCTTTTGACATTTAAAAAATACATAACCAAAATCCAAAATTTAGACACAATCAAATATGTACAGATTTAATTTTTTATTATTTTTAACGTTTGACCACAAACCGCAAATAACAAAATCTGCATATGTTGAACTGATGAACCTATTTTTCCTTCACTTTATTTAATTCTGTAGTAGAGTAGCTCAATTTACGTTCAGTGTGAACTGAATATTACCATTGGAACATGCAAATTCCGAAATACAATTTAGTTTAAGTGCAATTCACTCGATTGTAAAGCGGCTAACGTATATGAAGCATTATTTTACAAATCAAACAGATCTGGACAAAATTTGACCGACACATTTTTTAATTGGCTGAAATTATTTTTAGGGGTTTTATATCGGATTTTTTTTTTTTTTAAATATAGCGGTGCTAAATTTTAAGAATTTCGTGATTTTTGACTTGAAGGCTTATTTTCAAAAATTCATAGCTTCGGTTCTATTAAAGATAGAAACTTCTAGATTGTTTTATTTTAAAGTTAAAAAATGCTATTTTAAAAAAATAAAGCCATTAAAAATTATTAACAAATTACTATTTTTATTAACAAATATTATGTTAAAATCGATTTTTAGTCAGTGGTTAACAAAAATAAAGAGTTTAGTATAACCAATTCAAGGTTCAATTTTCTATAAAAAGCTTATTTTTTATTAATAGAGAAATGATTTTTACTGTTAGAAATAAATTAATTTATTGTGCACGGGACGACAAAAAATTTCATAAATTTTTGTCGTCCCGCGCTGGAAAAATTAAGTTATTTATAACAGTAAAACTCATTTCTCCATTAATTACATATACGTTTTAATAGAAATTTTTTTCGATATAACGCCCCTACGAAAAATTTCAGCCAAATCAAAAATGTGTAGATCAGAGAGGTGTCCGGTTTGTAAAAGAATGACACGTAAACATTATTCGATCATTATACAATTGTTGTCCACTTGCACAACAGTAATATTGACATCATCTAGTTTGCAAAAAGCTACAATCTCCATACCACCTGATGTCGAATTTTATGGAGTTTGCCTTGTCGTTCTCGTCGATAAGATCATTTAGATTGGCTTCAATTTCTAGGATGATATCGCCGAACGGTTCGAAACTGATTTTGATTTTTTTGAAATAGTCAAAAAGAGATTTCAAGTTTTTCTCTGCCGAAAATAAATTGCTTTCATGTAAAAACCAAAATACGTATGATATTATTTATCACACATGTAGTGAATGCCTTAAAAAAATTAGTTTGTATTCATAATTCAAAACATAACGCCTAGGCGTTATATTTGAATAAAACGCAGGGTAGGCGTTCTATTTGTTTACAACGCCTAGGCGTTTTTTTCGGGGGAAGACGGTAGGCTGTTAGAACGGAAACAAACGCAAACGGCCATGCCTTCCTCATTTTTGAGCTTATGTTATTTAATCTCATATTATCTTTTGGATAAACTTTTCAACTATAACCTCAGAGATTTTCAGCTTTCTAACCCAAGAGGTCTCAATGTAATTAGCATTAAGCCTAATGCATGTCATTCAATTACAACAACAACTTTCATTAAAATATAAAAATATCCCATAGAAAAAATATTAAAAAAATTTCTTTTGTTTTTTTTTCAGTTTTTATTTTTTTCGCAAAAATTTAAAAAAAATTAAAACAAAGCTGAGCCATTATTGTTTTAAATTAAGGAGTATTTTCTTATATGCATATTGATTGCACATTTACAAAAGTCTTCCTAAATTGTAGATATTTGAATTATTTGAGGTGTAAAAGTTGTTTGACAATTTTAGATTATAAATTATGTATGGTGGTGTTGTAGGTGTGACGTTGTGAGAACGTTTATTTGCTCTTTGGTGGATTTAATATGTTATTAAAAGTAGTTTTGACCAAATTAAATAAAACTGTTCCGAAATCGCATTGATAAAGTAGTTTCCGTTAATGTATTTAGTTTGGTTTGATAAATTTTTTGGATTATTCTGGACTTGGACTATTCTACTTAAATTTTTTATTTAAACTAATCTGACACATCCAATTCTATTTGTACACAAAGCTGTCTGGTCCCGAAATCTACCTATTTCTAGCGGATATACGTGCCGCTTGGACTTTTTTTGGTTTAAAATCAAAATCAAACGTAAAAAGTAATATTGTGATTCCAAAAAATTACAGCGCATTAGAGACATAATAAGGTACGTTTTCACCAAATTTTGTGAAAGAAAAAGAAATTTGTTTGTGGGAGATAAAAATTAAAAACGAAAAGACATTTTTTCGGTTCGGTTTTTTCCTATTTTAATGGCAAATTATAGGCTATGTGAAAAATGACCGGTATAAAAGTTATAGCCCTTTTTATTACCAACAACTTTTGCGTGTAACTTTTTCGATAGAAGCTCTAGTTTCGCTGAAAATCATGAAAACCATTTTCTACCCCTAAAAGCTCACCCCATTCCACCCCCGTAACTCGGATCACGTTTAATTTATGTTTTCCATCATTTTCGCAATATTTACACACTTTTATTTAACTTGACTTTTGACACGTTTGTTGAAGCAGTCAGTACGAATTTCTAAAAGTTTTAAAGCAAAAAACTTTATAAAACTGAAGAAAAAAAATTCAAATTTTTCTTCACACTAAAAGACCTTAAACAATTGCACTGAAATCCTCATAATCTGGTTGACCCATTTGAATTCCGGTAATACTGTTTATATCATTATAATTATAGTATATGTGTTATTATGGTTTTCCATATTATTCACTATTTGTGTGCTTTTATCACTTTTGAATTAAAATGCAATATTTAACAATATAATTTTTACTGTTTATTTTTATTTTTTTATTTTATTAATAATAATATAAACTTCCTTATAGTAACAATTTGAGTTTTCGAAAAATCCAAATTATTACTATAAGGAAGTTTATATCATTATTAATAAAATAAAAAATTCAAATTATAGACGTCATACATGTTTGTGTCATTTTTATATGGATAAAAGGCCTTACATTATAAATAATGAATATAAAAACATGAAAGTATGACGTTTCGTTTTAATTTCAAAGCTTATAGACCTTTTTCTTAAACTTCAAATCGTTATTTTGGTGTATTATACAGATTACATACAGCAATGATAATTAAAAATTATTATTGTTATTATGTATGAAATTTTATTGCAAAAATGATAATAAAACAACCATAGTAAAAATAACCTAAAAACAACACAAAACAATCTTAATTTGAAAGAAATAACAATTATTTGAAGTTTTTCGTTATACAAATCAGCCGATCAAAACTATATGTGTTATTATGGTTTTCCATATTATTCACTATTTGTGTGCTTTTGTCACTTTTGAATTAAAATGCAATATTTAAAAATATACTTTTTGCTGTTTATTTTTAATTTTTAATTTTATTAATAATAATATAAACTTCCTTATAGTAACAATTTGAATTTGATTTTTAATTTTAGATTATCGATTTCGACTAACGTCATCCTCAGTTCTTAAATTATTAAAAATAAAAATTAAAAATAAACAGCAAAAAGTATATTTTACTTCCATTCTGAAAGACCTAAGTATTACATTCATGAGCTCAAAGTGAAATACTTACCCCCACTCTTTTGGCATTTCTCGACGTTTTAGGACCTACTGATTCTAAAAACGCAAAAAAAAAATGTATGCATGTCTGTCGGTCGGCCGTCCGTCCGTCCGGCCGTCACAACCTACGACATCTAGAAAACCGCTGGACGAATTTGAAAATTTTTTTTCTAAAAATAGGTTTACTCAATGGGAAGAGCCGAAAGAAGGATGTGTTCGATTACTGTACCGGAAAAGTGTCAAAAAAATCGTTAAGTGAGTCAAAACAAGGAAATTTGCATATTTTTTGCTTAAAAAACATTCATTTTAAGTGATTACGAGTAGGAACATTGAATTTGGAGAAATCTTGATGGTCGGGATTGGTATGTGAGACCAAAATCTAGATTATTGCAATATTTTTAGAATTTTGGAAAAAGTTTTAATTTTTGATTTTGTGAGAATTTTTGGAATAATTTTGGAAATTTGAAAAATTTTTAATTTTTGATTTTATTATAATCGTTGGAATTTTGAAAAATGTTTCAATTTTTGTTTTTGTAATAATTTTTGGAATAAATTTAGAATTTTAAAAAAGTTTGATTTTATTATAATTTTTACAATATTTTTGGAATTTTGAAAGAAATATAAATTTGTGATTTTGTGTTATTTTCTCGAATCGCTAAATGGAAGGTTTTTGAATAGTTTGCTGAAAATGTAATTGAAAATGAAATTGTACATGGACATTTTTGTATTTGTTATAATTTTTGCAATATTTTTAGAGTTTTGGAAAAAGTTTAAGTTTTTGAATTTTTAAGAATTTTTGGAATATTATTAAAATCTAGAAAAAGTTTAAATATTTGATTTTATTCTAATTTTTGGAATATTTTTGGAATTTTGACAACAAATAGAATTTTTGAATTTTATATATACATATTTTTAGAATTTTAAAAAAAGTTTCAAATTTTGATTTTGTAAGAATTTTTAGAATATTTTTGGATATTTGGAAAATTTTAAATTTGTGATTTTATTATAATTTTTATAATTTTGGAAAAAGTTACAATTTTTGATTTAGTTATAATTTTTGCAATATTTTTAGAATTTTTTAAAAAAGTTTTAATCTGCGATTTTGTAATAGTTTTTGAACTATTTCTCGAAACGCTAAACGTTTTTGAGTGGTTTGCTGATTGTATAATCTTTTCACTAAATTATGTTAGTATATGATCTGTCATAATTTTCGAGCAACGTATTGATGTTTCGTGTTAGTTTTGTAATACATATCTAAACAGAGATAAAAAATACTTGTACTTTACTAAAAAGTTATGTTTGATATACATCACTGCCCAAAACTAAAAACCAATGTCCTCATAGATGTTTTTTGCCGAAAGCTAAATCAAAATCCTTAACCCAGACCAAAGTCTTGATATCTCAGAGCTGTGAGATTTCAGCCCCTCCATATTTTTAAATATTGCATTTTGATCAAAACTATCATATTTTTTTGGGGAAAAAAGTCTTCCATTCTCGATTCGTTTGAGTAATAATCGTTATTTATATCTTTATATCAGTCAATAGAATGCGCTGCAGCAAGTTAAAAGAAAACTTGTATTGTATTTGTCAAAGCCCTCTCAATGCTAAGCCTGATTGTTTTTTAAACAAAAATATTTCTTGTGGCAGAAAAAAAATTATTTGTGCGGGTTTATTTTGACGCATGTTATGTCAAAATAAATAAGTTATTTAGGTTATGAAAACAAAAACAACTTAAAATTGGTACTAAATATTGTTAATTTATTTATAATTCACAGCAAATATAATTTTTTTAACAATTTCGATATATTTTGTGTAAGCTAGTTTGAAATTAGTTTAAATTTATTTAATTTTTGTACATGTGTCATGTATGATGTGTCAAATTCAATTTGAAGTTTTGCTTGCACAAATGTTGTTTTTATAACCCTTCCACAAATGCACAAATTTTAAAATTGACAGACACAAATTGTGTTTTGCCTTGCACAAATTGTGTAAATTGTGTGGATATAAGATATGTAGATATGTGGATATATAACCTACCATTTGTTTTAAGAAAATGTTTGGTTAGTGGAGACTAATTAATTATTAGCAAATGTTAGTAAACAGTATATTATATAGCAAACGTTTGTTGTTTGAGTTTATGCAGTAAAACGAATATGGCATATTTTATAAGAATTTATTAAATTTGAAAAGAAGATTAAATTTTAGGTATGTCATAATTACTGGTTTTACTTAAGATGTATTTACTGTGATATTAAAGTGGTAAGCTTATTTTTAGGTAAAATAAAATTAAAAAAACTGACTCAAAAATGTATATAGCTAAAAATGGCTAGAAATAATATGACTAGAAGCTAAAAGAAAAATTTTAAAAGTCACACTTTTATTGAAAACGAACTAAAAAATAAATTTTGCATTAAGAGAACACGATGTTCCAAAAAAACAAAAGTTCTGTTCAAACGTTAAATCTTTTATTAATAACTATGTTTGCTTTCAAACTGTAATAAGGAAATAAATATTTAAATATCTTTTTAAAAAATTTAACATAGATGGCAAAATTAGATGTACAGACTAGAATACTATTTAACTAGAAGTTTTGTTAGATAAATAGTTTTCCGTTACATTTTTTTACAAAAAATACAAGTGGCTGGCGCAGTCAGCGTATTGAACGTATTACATCTATAGTGTTTCCAATCCGGTTTAAGCCGGATTGGAATTATCCGGATAATTCGTAAAAATTTTGCTGTCCGATATCCGGTTAATTCACAAAAAAATCCGGATATCTAAATTAAAGCAAAAAAAATTGTTTGCGCTATTTACTTTTTTAAAAATTTTAATCAGCTACTACTAATTTTTCATAATAGACGTTTTTGTATAGTCAATCTTAAACTTTCACGAGCAGTGCCGGATCGAGCTATTTCAGCGCCGGGTGCAGATTAGGTAAATGGCGCCCTCAAATTAAATTATATTGTAAGATAATATATACAAAAATCAATGCAATACTTGTTTTAATACGAAGTGTTGTGTAATCGAAATTAGAATATGTTTCACTGTCACACCAACACATGGAGAGCTTTTAAGATCTAGATCCTACAACAACATGCGTTCAAGTATTCAACGCTTTTTATAATTGGATCAACATTTTCTTTTATGGTGTTTCAAATGTTGGATATTTAGACAATAAATCTTATCATATAATAAAATACGATATATTCCAAAATTTCATGATAATATGTGGAAAATAGAAACAAAACAAAAATTTTTTTTTTTTAAATGTGAAAAACATAATTAAAGCTAGGTTACTAATAATCTAGCTGATGGAATACTCCTCATTCATGTAACGTACTCCCGTGGTCAATGCTTAAAGTTCACAAATAGAGTTAGGTATATATAAAGAGGCATATCTTCGAGCAAGCAATTGCACAGTAAATAAAAATTTATTTTTTTTACTACTTGCATGATAAATTTCAATTATTTACTCAAAAACCCAAGACAAAAGTTATTTTTCTCGGCTATGGTTACTAATAATTATTCCCCACACCTAATAATAAGTATTTTAGCACCTTCGTAAATAATGAAAATATAATTTTTGTTCGTTTGTTAACTGAGTTCATCTTTGAATTTTTTTAGTTTCTTCCTAAAATAATAATAATAAATTCAAAAATAATAAGCGTTTTGATTTTATTTTAATAATAATAAATACTGAATGAATGCAAAAACTTCTTTGCAACTATAGGTTAGTTTATTTGAAATTTTAATTCGTGTATAACAGAATTCTGTTGAAATTTAGTTTAGTTGTGAGTTGTAGACTAAAAAAATTCTAATTTTGGCTCAACAATATTGAATAGATTTTCATTTTCATGTCAAAAATTAATAAAAGCTATATTTTTTAATGCAAAGCATATGTGATTTTTATATAGTTTTAAGAAAATTCATTGAAAATAAATTTCTAACTAAGCAGCCCTGAATAATAAATATCCAATACGCAATCCAATGATGATGATAAACAATGTTTCACCAAATCAAAATTTTTATTTATTCACCATTTGCTTATTAATTGACATTTTATTTCGTGAATAATTAATAGTTTTAGTGCATTTTTTATATCAAGTAGTAAAAAAAATAGTATATAAACCTCGGTGAAAAAAATTTTCTCCATTTCGGTGCACAATATTCACCTCAATGTAGAAAATTTACTTTATCACCTCGGTATATAATGTACTATTAATAAATAAAAAATGTCATACGAATTTATTTCAAATATTGTAACGATTATGGAGTGCGATGTAAAAAAATCTATTGATAGTTTTCTTACTGGAAAATGGTTCTACTAACGCAATACAAACTGAATAACACCTAAATAAGTTTCTGAAGATAAAAACAGAATTCCATAATTTTATCTAATACGAAAATAAAATAAAAACTACACAGTCTATGATAGAGTAGGTAAATAAACGAAATGAAAATTGCAGATTTCACACCTAGGTGCGAAGTTTCGGAGATTGTGTTATGTTTTTTGCTATTTCATTTTTGACTAGCATAAAAAAGGTTGCGTTGGCGATAGATTAGTTCAAAATAAACGATACAGTTTGTTGAACATTAACGGTGACAGAAGTTATTGATAATATAGCAGTGATACGGTATAATTTTATGAGATAGTCATTAATAATTTATACAATGTGAAATAAATAATAGTAAACTGATTAAGAAAGAGGAATAAGATAAATGGAAGAATAATATTTATAACGTAAAGAAAATCCATTGTTTAAGTTTGTTAAATCTAGAAGTCAAACCGAATATAAGCAATGGCCGAGTTTCTCTACGTTACAATATAATTAAAATTAAGAATAAATGTGAAAATAAAAATATCATTAATTTGTAAGAAAGAATAATTATAAAATGAAAATCAAAAAACTATACAATTCATATATACAAATAAAATTGTATTAAATAAAGAATCACATACATATATGTTCACTTTTATGGCTTTATTTTCAGAAAACTCTTTTATTGCTGGTTCATATTTTCATAAATAAGAAATTTCAGATTCAATTGATATAAGAGAAAAGGCAACTAACCTTTCCCGCCACATGCTCCATCACCTGGTGTAAATTAGAAAAGCTCCTTTCAGCGGGAGCTACAGTTAATGACAGTATCTTGGCTTTAAATAAATTCGGGAAATATCTTGCATATTTTGCAAATATAGAAGGTGTAAAATTTTCTATAGAAGTTTCAAATATTTTAAAATCTAATCCCCATCTTAGTTTTTTAATTAAAATATGTTATATAAAAAGCCATATCTATCATTGTGCACTGGTCATCCGTAAGAATAAATCGTTCTAATGAATTAATAGCAATATCAATAGAAGATATAACTTTGAGATCAGAAACCTTCTTTAGGGTCCTGATATAATAGGTTGTATCCATTCTAATAGGATTGCTTGGTTTGGGCATGTTCTACGAGCCGATTCACAGTCTGGAATGATTAGAAAAATGTACGTTAGTACCCCAGGGAGTGGGCGACTGCGAGGTGGACCACGACTACAATGGGAGACTGACGTAATAAACGACCTTAAAAAAATCGGCTGCCATGGTAATTATGTCGCTGTTGCGAGTGACCGTGGTGAATATTCAAAGCTGATTAGCCT
>OY856186.1:348661188-348714456 GCA_963693315.1 Diogma glabrata
ATTTTGTTTGTGTTTTTTGTATCTGATTAAATATAAAGAAGAAGAAATAATTTTATTATCTTTAAAGTTTTAAGTTGCAATGTAATGATTTAAGTTTTAACGAAAGACGACAATTCTTAAGGAGAACAAAATGTATTGAGTTTTAAACTAACTGGCTTGGCTGCCTGATTTCAAAATATCATATTTCATTTCACTACAAGGGTTAACCTATAAATAGTTGTTTAAATATTAAATAAAAATATTATTTAAGCTTTTAAAACATAAAGCTCTTTCTCTGCTCCAAAGATTTAGTATATGGATTTCTCCTCAATTAATCCACACTTTATTTTCAGTATACAAAAAGTAAGTTGAAATTGTATTAGCTAACAAATGAGCACGTTGGTTTTTAAATCCTTACCCTTAGGTGAACGAAAACTTTGAAATTTGTTTTAGAATTTTTTTTTTTTGTCCAAAATTTTGAAGTCGTACTCTTTCAGTCTGCACTCTGCAGTCTGATCGATTCAAACTTAACTCGTCATTATTTCATCCTCCTTTTTAGTTTTCTATAGATTTTCATTATACCTAGCGTCTAGCGTTATGGTATTCTTCATCACGAGATAATTCAAAGATATAAATTTTTGTTGACTTAATGCTGTAGTTTTAAGAACTTTTTAGAGCAACCTGGGTAACAGTAAAAATATTAATAGTTTAGTGACTTAAACTTCATCGTTCGATGCTATAGTTATGGACAATACTTTAGAAAGACTATGTTATATTCCACAAAAGATCAGATAGACAAACTTTCTGCAGGCTTTGTCCTTAAGGCACTTGTAATACAGAAGCAGGCAAGTCTTTGTTCCGTCTTCAGTTTTAAAAAAACTTCCACAAAGTTGTCGAGATTTTGCTATGGAGTTGTGGGTGATAAAATGGTTCTGGCAACCTTTTTGTATAACCAGTAAACCTTTTTAGACTCAGACTGCATCAAAAACCGTCCTGCACTGTCACTGAGCTCGAGTTTCGTTCAGGCATTTGATCTCAATATGAACTACCTATAGTTTAACCGCTCGTCACTCCAAGATACTTTACACTATCGTGAAGTGTTAAGATGTTGTTACTAGTTCAAAGAAAAGTTTAGTTGTTTCGTTCCCTCCGGTTTTAAACGCATGTTTCATAGAAGAGGAGACAGAATGGTCTCTTAATCACATCCTCGCTTCACTCCTAACTGGATGGTTCTGTTGTTCTACGTTTGAATAAAATTCAGCATCCGTCTCCTAATGGCCGTTATATCGAACTTAGGAATGTTTTATTCACAACGTACTTCTCTGTGCCGTAAAGAAGTGACTTAAAAGTAGCCTTTTCAAAAACCGTTGTTGTTTTGGGAATATCTGCGTTGAAATGAATTAATTTAAAATAATTTTACTATTGTAGTAAGCTCATTTAAATCGTTCTATTTCAAATTATAACAATAAGTTTAATGATTTTTTGTCATTTTTTTTAGTTTCACCTCCATTGTATTTTACGAATATATGCAGAAAAACGTGTTCTAGACCGAGTTGTGAAAACTTGACCATTTTTGATTTTCCTGAAACTTGGCATATTAGTACTATGGACAAAATAAAAAATGACAGCTTAGTTTACAATTTTTTTATAGTGGATAGTTTCAGCATAGAGGGCACCCCAACATGCACGAAAAATGAAAATTCTGCCAATCCGATGTAGCTTTGAAATTATATTGTCCAAGAACGGCTATACCGATTTCATCAAACATTTTTTTGTTTGATAGATGATTAATTAGTCGTTTGAAAAAAATTAATTTATTGTTTTTGTAAATAATTTTTAAATAAAAATATTAAAAAACCTTTTTAAAGATGGCGTTAGAGGGTCGAAGATCAATTGGAATTTAATTAATTTTTTTTTTCTAAAAATAGTTTTATTCTTACTCTAAAATATTCCAAATTAACAAAGAGGCGTTAATTCGTGTTCTTGAGATACGTAATTTTAAAGATTCTAGTCCGACTAAAAATTCCAATTCTTCATAATTTTTTCAAACAATTTCCATTAACAAAAAATTTTAAATTCAATTAAGTTTTAACTTTTTTTTTATCTTTACTTTAAAATATATCAAATTTACAAAGAGTTGGACCAAAAATCTTTAAAATTACATATCTCAAGAACACGAATTAACGCCTCTTTGTTAATTTGGAATATTTTAGAGTAAGAATAGAACAATTTTTAGAAAAAAAATTAAATAAATTCCATTTGATCTTCGACCCTAGTGCCATCTTTAAAAAAGTTTTTTTAATATTTTAATTTTAAAATTAATACCAAAAACAATTAATTAATTTTTTTCATACGATTAACTAATCACCTATCCAACACAAAAAGTTGATGAAATCGGTATAGCCGTTCTTGAACAATATAATTTCAAATTTGATCCTTGTCAAAATAGATGATTTATTTTACACAATTTTTAACAAGCAACAGATGTTTTTGGTGCAACAATTTTTTTATGATATTATTCAACAATCACCTATTTTTTTTGTGCAACTATTTTTTTTAAGATAATTTTCATCAATTACCCTTTTATTTTCGGGCAACAATTTTTTATTATACTATTCAACAATCAGCTATTTATTTAAGGATTTTTTTAATGATAGTTTACATCATTTTTACCCATTTATTTTGGTGCAACGATTTATTTATGAAACTAGTCACTAATCATCTATTTATTTTGGCGCACCGAGTTTTGGATGATATTTTTCTACAATGACCTGAAACGATTTTTTTTAATGAAACTTTTCTACTATCGCCTATTTATTTGGTGCACGGCAGCAGGAGTGTTTGGTCCTAGAACAAAACAAACGGCGCTGCCTTAGGCACCACAACAACCATATTTCAGGCTGAAATTTTTGAAATTAACAGTTGCGCTTTGCTATGTGCTGAGAGACAATACCAAAATATTGCAATATATATTATCTCTGACAGCCAAGCAGCACTCTTGGCACTAAAATCTACGCGCTTTGATTCAAAGTATGGGAATGCTAACAAAACTTACTAAAAGTCTCCTGCAAGAATAGAGTCACACTTGTGTGGGCACTCAGCCTCACAGGAATACAAGAAAATGCTATTGCTGACGCTTTAGCAAAGCAAGGTGCCAATAAAAACTTTGTTGGAATGGAACCATGCTCCGAAATGGCAAGAGTTCGCTCAAAAGCATTATCCAAACATGGGAATAGAAACAAAATGCTAAATTATGGAGAAGCAGAGAGGGACTAGTACACCCAATAAGTTTCTAGGTAACCTCCCTGTTTCACCCTTAGAAACAATCGACTCAAAAAGAGAGTCTATAAGAATTTCAAAGTGCTGCGTTACAGGTTATGGTCCTTTAAACCACCATCTTAACAAAATGAGCCTTGTTGTTACCGACAGGTGTAGATTCTGCTACTCGGATGCGGAATCGATGGAATACGTCATCTGAAGCTGTCCTGAACTCTCTTGGCACAGATACAACCAACTTGGTCATAGAAGAGTAACATTTCCACTGCCACAAAACGTCACTCCAATTGAGCTAATTAATTTGATTAAAAGTCTTAACTTCACCCAAAAAAAAGTCGTAGGTAATATTGATAAAAATTGATTATGCTATTTTAATAACTAGTAAATTATCATTGTGAAAAAATATTAACAAAGCAAACATCATTTCTTTAAAAATTCAAAAAAAATATTTCGTATTTGTCATTCCGATAATAATTTATCATATTGATATTTAATTATTATAGTGTTGTTGCAAAACGTTTATTTTGGTAAGTTAAATTATAATTCAAAGTAATTCATAATGAATTATCAATCTGAAAACGATTTATAGAGATGAAATTATCGTTTAAAAACATCATAACGATTTATAAATCCAATGATATTTGTGTTATAATATTGATAAAAATAAATTATAATATTGATAAAAGTTTATGGTTTTAAGAAATCGTTTTAAAATATTTATTTGGTTTTTGTCTTTTGATTTCTCACAGCTAAATTGATTTTTTATAATTCACTAAAGTATTGACCTAATGTGATGTATGTATATGCAATACAAATCGACAAAATTTATCTATATGGTAATAACATTGCCATCATTGTAATATCTTGTATTACAACATAGTTCTCTTAAAAACTTTTTTTCTATGAGTTTTCAAAAATACCTTTTATAAATTTATTTATAAAAAGTATTTTTAAAAATCTAAAACTTATAGAAATTATTATCATATCTATAAATATTATAAATATGATAATAATTTCTATAATTCAAAATTATATTTCGCCGGTATGTGCAAGTGCAATTACGGTCTCCATTAAAAAAATAATGTAGATTTGATAAAATACTACATCAAACTTATATTTTTTTATTAATATACGGCCAACAGCCTTCGTTTATAATTATGATAAAATATTATTCAACAAATCAACAAATAATTATGTATATCATAACAAATTATCATATTGATAACTTAATTTTATGTCAATTTTTTAAAAATTTAAAAACAATTATAAACATGATAAACTATTTTCAAATCAACAATCGTGACAATGATTGTTGATTTGAAAATAGTTTATCATATTTATAATTGTTCTTAAATTTTTAACAAATTAAGAAATGATGTTAAGTTATTAATATGATAATTTGTTATGATATACATAATTATTTGTTGACCAAAAAAAGTTTTAATTTTTTTTTATGTTTTGATAATATTTTATCATAATTATATACGTACGTTGTTGACCGTATATTAATAAAAAATTATGAATTTGATGTAGTATTTTATCAAATCTACATCATTTTTTTTTTGAGTGTTGGATAACAGAATACAACCAACAACGGCACAGACGACGACTAACTGATAACACAATCAAAATAAGCACAATAGATCTTCAGCTCACAGTACTCCTTGAACTGTAAGTCTCAATAAAAAAAAAATTATTTGGTGCAAAAATTGTTGAAGACATTTGTCTACAATCGCCTATTTATTTTAGTGCAACAGTTTTTGATGATTGTTTTCAGCAAGGTGACAAACATAACAAAAGAGATAATTCTATTACAAAAACCAATACATATTAGTCGAAATCATTTACAGCATCATCCACTGCTTGTGCAACATTTAGTAATAATAATTTAGTCATTAACATGAGTGGCTAAATTTATTTAGTATGGCAAGTCGAAGTCGAAACAAATCATGGCGTGAGTTAATTTTCTTTCATTAACACTTGATGGTCATAGTTGATATATGGATGATGCGCTGGCCTTTGTCCTTCAATAATTTTTCAGTTGTCAGTGTATATTATACTTCCTACCATTGTGACAATTCTGTTCATTCAAAAACGTTCGCATGGATCCGAGAATAAATTTTCAGAATTCACGTACTGAAGCTAGTCGATACAAACGCGTGTATCCTCAGAGCGTCAGGATTAGTTATGCGAATCCAAAGAGTGTCCGTATACTTTTTCCGTTTTACAGATAAACGTAACAATATGCCAGTCGATCAGCTGTTCCAAAAACTATAAAAGTGTGACCGATCAGTGTTTCGATCATAACTTTTTTGCCTCGCAATAATTACCTCTATTCCGCAATACTTACAACCAACCCTCATGTTTTGTCATACCTGTAGTTCATCGTCAAAAGCTATGCATAGCGGAAAGATCCTTGATAGCATTTCTCTTTTTGTGATGATCCAGTTCATTCCTTTTGTGTTATCTCTATTCTTTGTTTCTGCCTGCTGAGGAATATTCTCAAATACGCCGCCACGAAAATGGTGTTGAAAGAATTTTGTATCCGTTTTCATCTTTGAAGAAGTCAGATTGTCGTTGTATTATTTTAGATTAACGAGTACGGCTAAAGTATCCTCATTGATGAAACGCCCTCTGTGATAGTTCAACTGGACTTTTGGTAAGAGCTTTTCTTTGATTTCCGAATTAGCCTTTTGAAGTGATTCCATGTAACATTGTACAAAATTCATTGTGGGGTTTTAAAACTTTGTTTGAAAGTTTCTTCCTTTTCTTAGTTTGCCAAGAATTATATTCCACTGGATCTGTTGTATCCACCGCTTCGCATTCAAACTTGAAAAACTTCGAACTAACAGGCCGTTAATCTGTTCAATAGTCTTATTTTTAGTTTAGACCTTACCAATGCTGTGACATACTCATTTCTACACGTATATTCAGGTGTTATGCCCCAACATGTAGCGTTTGGGAAGACCTACAAACAAAATACAGAAGTAAGCATGATTTGAGTTCTGGGTAAAAGTGTTAGCAAAGGAGTTAGGGCTTGACAGTTATATCTGACTAGCAAGACTAACTCCGTAGCGAAACATTTTTCCATGTTCCATCTGTAGCATCACATTACATTTTTCATTAACATCTTCATTAACATAATCAGGCAGTACAAGTAACTTTTAGCTCACCCTCGAATTATCAAGGTTATATCTTCCCAAATATGGATTATTATATATTTGCATTTTCTGTATACATATAAATATTTTTAGTTTTTTTATTATTCTTTTTTATATAAAACGAAACAAAAGAATTGAGAAAATATGATCTTTTCTTGTTTTATATTGTTTCATTGTGTTGAAACGTGAAGAAGGAACTCCAAATATGTATGATCGTTTTAATGTTTCTATGTGTTTTTGATAGAAAAAGATAAGCTGGTATAATAATATTAACAACAAATGAGATGGTATATGAATGCTTCATTAAAGACTGACCCTATTTATTTTTAATTAGTTGAAAACAAAGAAATATTTGGTGAATCAACCAGTGGTTTTATGTTATTATTTCGATGTATTTGCATTGATGATATCGACAGATACACCACGAGAGAATGTATGTGTAATCAACTCTTTTACTCTCTCGTTTAGGATAATCAAATATGTATATATATCATTTATTTATATATTAAATCTGGGAAGTCGCGATTTATAATTGAGTCGCAGCTTAGAATTTCTAAAAAATATTCATCCGCGAATCGTTCTATTAAGTTTGAGCTTGTTTTATTAAAATTAAAATTAAAACTTTTGATTTGTTGTTAGAAATTGTGCAAGCTTTTCGCTTTTCTAACAATTTCATTTTACTATTATTTAAAACTAATTTTATGTAAAAGATTTGCATTAGGTCATTTAATTAAAAAAAAAATATTATGTGCTACAAGTTATTATAAAATAAAAATCATTTGATTAATTTGTTTTGTTTTGAGATCAATAACTTCTATAAATAAATATAATAAATACCAGTTGGTCAAATTAGTTTAATAAAATTAGTAATTTTGTTGTGTTTGTGTACAAAAGTTTTGTTACAAGAACCTGTGGGGGATAATTTAACGGATTTATGTTGTAGGTTGAGGCTCTCCAGTCAAAAAAATAAAGGAAACTTTTACAAAATTTTTGTATATATACAACTCACAAACTTTTTTGATAAAACTACAAATTTTTTTCTTCAAAGCCGAAAATAATTTGAAAATCAAATAAATTTTTGGTTTCTTCAAATAATTTTTTTGTAATCTACAATATTTTTGGTGAACTCACAAAAAAATTTGTGAGTTGTATATATATAAAAAATTTGTAAAATTTACTCATTTTTTTGAGTGTATTTGAATATTAATATGTAAAAAGTAGGCAAGAATTTTTTTAAAGAGTATGTCCTCTTGGTGTAGTATTGAAACTTCCATAGGTTGCATAATATGAATTTGCCGGCTATGATACCAGGGTTTTTGTGTTGGCATAGTCAACCATCCGATTTCTCTCTTAAGTTGACTAAAAAAAAAACATAAAATATGAACAACACAGACTACTTCTTTATATCTCAGGTTTATGAATTGATCAAACAGTAACAAGCCTGCTTTAAGCTTTCATACCCGAGGGAGAAAGAACTAGTATTAATCGTTCTGTGCTCATTCTTCAATGTTTTCTATTTTATATCGTACCCTTCCATTTGCGTTCCAATGCTATGTTCATTTTATTAGTTTGTTCAATTTAATACATTAACAAAATTCATTAAAAAAATAAAATAAATTAATTTTAGCTCACCTACATAATATAATATAATGCCACCATGTTTTTCTTAAGATAAATATCTAATGTCTTGTGGTTCGAAAAGAAAAACCTAATCTTATTTCACAAAAGCCTACCGACATTGGGTTATTTAAGGTAATTTAAATTAGAAAAAATATCCCAATATTTTGTATATTATCCTTCTTTTATCCTTAATTTATTGATACCTCCTCCCTCAATCACAACAGACATTGACTTGTATTTTTATCTATTTTTATTTGTTCTCGTTTTTTGTATTATTATTTAGGACAATGACGAAAACGTCACAAATGTTGCGGTATAAAATCAAAAGAAAACAAAACAACAAAAGATTGAAAAATAAATAGAAGTGAAACTTTTTTATCCTGTTGTCCTTGTAGTAATCAATTTATTTTTTAATACCATTAGGATTTTTTCAATAGATTTTTTTTTTCTCAATACTACTCCAATGTTTTTAATAGTTTTGTTTTTGTGATTTTCTTTACCATTTCATTTTGACTTATTATCCTGTTATTGTTTGGTGTCATCCTTTTTGTAAATATTGTCATTCAAGAAATTGGCTATAGAAAATTTATAGTTTGTGAGATATACGTGAGAAAATTAATTTCTTGGTAAGTTAAATTTATTATAAAATTGATCATGATTCATGTGATCATAATTTTATTTGATCCTAATTTTCCAATTGAGTAATCAAAGACATGCGATTTAGAACTTATGAAATTATGAATGAAATATATGTGTTTTGTTTGTTGTAATATTAAGTGATAGTGTAATTTCTTAGAAGATGGAAATGAAGAAGTGTGGAAAATGAAATTGTGATTTTTTTCATATCATATTTATTGATGATTTTTTGTTGCATATGATGAAAAAAAAGGCTTTTGCTGTTTCAAGCACTTTACCACTTTCGTAACCATCTAGAGCTTATTAAAAAACAACAGATATTCTTGATTTTCATCCCACTGACATTCGCCAGATTACGTAAGATGCGTGTACTTAAAAATTTGATCCATATCAGGACAGACGCGTAGTAGGCTGATAACCTTTGATGGTACATCCCATTGTTTTTATGTTTTTGAATTTGGTTGATTTTTTCTGTTTAATTTAGATTTTTGTTGATTGCTAACTTTGCCAGACGGCGCTCAGCTATCCAAATCCAATTCCTTTTTACTTCACCACAATTTTAAATTGTGTGAAGTAATGCAATCTATCGTGAAAAAAAAAATCTTACATACCCCAAATTTTGTTTTTTTCTTTTGTTTTGGACCATCCTCTATCCAAATAGCCAATAAAAATTTTGGTGTACGTCTGTGTGTGGGTGGGTGGGTGGTGTGGGTGGGTGGGTGGGTGGTGTGGGTGAGTTTTCTGCATAGGATCTTGATGAAACTTTGGCAAATGATACAGGTTCACTTGAAATAGAAGATCTGGATTCATTTTAAATTTGGACAAATGGCGGGGGTCTCCCGAACACCTCTAAGTTTAAATCTTGAATAACTTCTGATCCCGAGCTATGATCTTATTGAAACTTAGTATATAAGGTTTTAATACTGTTTTCAATACTTCTGCATACCAACTTCCGGTTTGTCACTTCCGGTTAAAAAGTTTTTTTTTCAGGTGTTTATCCCTATTGTAGCCTACAATTACCAATCGATTTTCATGAAACGTTGCGAAAAGCTTTTAAATAACATTAGAAAGATTTATCAGCTTTTGGAGCACATTGGATAAAGGGTTGGGGGGTCCACCATACAACAGGTGGTTTTTTCCACAAAGTTTTTATGTTTGTTGGGAGCATAAAACATTCATTCGTGAATGAATTTTGATGACACTTGGAAAAAGATGGCAAACATGTATGACAAAGAACTGATTATTTTTTTGAGCGATAGTGAACAAAGTGGTGGGGGGTCCCTGGAGCACCTGTTTTTTTGAAAGCTCTATAACTTCTGTACCCGATAAGCGAATTGGATGAAACTTGGTACATGAGTATGTAGTACGGTTTAAAATAGTTCTGCATCCCAATTTCCGGTTTTTCACTTCCGGTAAAAAAAATTTTTTTGTACTTTTTTGAAGTTTTTTCAGTGTCTTTATGCACACTACAGCCTACAATAATGAAGTGATTATAATGAAACTTATGGAATAGGGTTTTAATTAGTGTGAAAAGATAATTATCATGTTTTGGGACACATTGATCAAAGTGGTGGGGGGTCTACCATACAAATGCTGACTTTTCACACTTTGTTTTTTAAGTTTGTTGGGAGCATGCAGACTACATTCATTATTCAATTTTAATGAAACTTTGGAAAAAGATGGAAACTTAAGTAACAAAGAACTGATTAGTTTTTGGATAATATTGGAATAAGTGGTGGGGGTCCTCCCGAACACCTGTTTAATGTGTCACACTTTTTTCAATGTTTGTTGGGAGCACACAGCATTCGTCCGTAAACGAATTTTGATGACACTTTGGAAAAAGATGCAAACATGTATGGCAAAGAACTGATTAGTTTTTGAGCGATAGTGAACAAAGTGGTGGGGGGTCCCTGGAGCACCTGTTTTTTTGAAAGCTCTATAACTTCTGTACGTGATAAGCGAATTGGATGAAACTTGGTACATGAGTATGTAGTACGGTTTAAAATAGTTCTGCATCCCAACTTCCGGTTTTTCACTTCCGGTAAAAAAAATTTTTTTGTACTTTTTTGAAGTTTTTTCAGTGTCTTTATGCACACTACAGCCTACAATAATGAAGTGATTATAATGAAACTTATGGAATAGGGTTTTAATTAGTGTGAAAAGATAATTATTATGTTTTGGGACACATTGATCAAAGTGGTGGGGGGGCTACCATACAAATGCTGACTTTTCACACATTGTTTTTTAAGTTTGTTGGGAGCATACAGACTTCATTCATTATTCAATTTTAATGACACTTTGGAAAAAGATGGAAACTTAAGTAACAAAGAACTGATTAGTTTTTGGATAATATTGGAATAAGTGGTGGGGGTCCTCCCGAACACCTGTTTAATGTGTCACACTTTTTTCAATGTTTGTTGGGAGCACACAGCATTCGTCCGTGAACGAATTTTGATGACACTTTGGAAAAAGATGCAAACATGTATGGCAAAGAACTGATTAGTTTTTGAGCGATAGTGAACAAAGTGGTGGGGGTCCCTGGAGCACCTGTTTTTTTTAAAGCTCTATAACTTCTGTACGTGATAAGCGAATTGGATGAAACTTGGTATATGAGTATGTAGTACGGTTTACAATAGTTCTGAATCCCAACTTCCGGTTTTTCACTTCCGGTAAAAAAATTTTTTTTTTACTTTTTTGAAGTTTTTTCAGTGTCTTTATGCACACTACAGCCTACAATAATGAAGTGATTATGATGAAACTTATGGAATAGGGTTCCAATTAGTGTGAAAAGATAATTATCATGTTTGGGGACACATTGATCAAAGTGGTGGGGGGTCTACCATACAAATGCTGACTTTTCACACTTTGTTTTTTAAGTTTGTTGGGAGCATACAGACTTCGTTCATTAATTTATTTTAATGACACTTTGGAAAATGATGGAGACTTAAGTAACAAAGAACTGATTAGTTTTTGGATAATATTGGAATAAGTGGTGGGGGTCCTCCCGAACACCTGTTTAATGTGTCACACTTTTTTCAATGTTTGTTGGGAGCACACAGCATTCGTTCGTGAACGAATTTTGATGACACTTTGGAAAAAGATGCAGACATGTATGGCAAAGAACTGATTAGTTTTTGAGCGATAGTGAACAAAGTGGTGGGGGGTCCCTGGAGCACCTGTTTTTTTGAAAGCTCTATAACTTCTGTACCTGATAAGCGAATTGGATGAAACTTGGTACATGAGTATGTAGTACGGTTTAAAATAGTTCTGCATCCCAACTTCCGGTTTTTTACTTCCGGTAAAAAAAAATTTTTTGTACTTTTTTAAAGTTTTGTCAGTGTCTTTATGCACACTACAGCCTACAATAACGAAGTGATTATGATGAAACTTATGGAATAGGGTTCCAATTAGTGTTTGTTGGAAGCATACAACATTCGTTCGTTTAGTAATTTTGATTACACTTTGCAAAAAGATGCAAATATGTATGGCAAGGAACTGATTAGTTTTTTTAGTGATAGTGAACAAAGTGGTAGGGGGTCCTCCAAGCACCTGTTATTTTGGAAGCTCAATAGCTTCTGTACCTGATAATCGAGTTGGATGAAATTTGGTACATACACATTTAGTACGGTTTACAACAGTTCTGCATCCTAACTTCCGCTTTGTCACTTCTGATAAAATTTTTTTTACTTTTTCTCGTACAACAGAATTTATGTTTGTTGGGATACTACTGCCTGCTTTAATATTTTTATTATTAGAACTACGAAGTCCATAATATTGGTTAGCTTTTAATTAAAGTATTTTATGGATATTAGCTCATTATATATCCAGAACACTATGTTTCCAGAGCTGTGGTGAAGTCAGCCTATGCATCAGCGTCGCAATATTTTTTTAAGTTTTTTCTTTCCGTCCGTGAAATTTTGCTATTTTTAAATGAATATTCTACTTTTTATATTATTAATTTGGTTTTTTTGGTCACTAAAATTTTCTTTCCTGGAACTTTAGTTCTCTTCCTTTAAATTCATTTTATTCATCCTGAAGGTTCTGTTATGCTCACAATTTGGTACTGTTCAGCGTATGGCGTTGGTAGCTTCTACTTCGGAACAATTTGGTTCGGTGTAGGGTGTATTGACTGGAATCCAAGGCTTGACAGTTCAGACAACTAGACCGGTTACATTAACAGCAAAGATTAGATTCTGGTTAATTCATCCTATAATTTCCATCCTTGAACTACCAACCTACATGTTGTGCATTATCATAATTTTACATTCAACAGATCACCATACTAATAACTTTTTGCCTCACCCTCGGCTATAATGCATTTGTCATCCACATTTTTCTAATAAAACAAAGCTTTAATGGTTTTTGTCTTATATGCTTGCACTCTACCCAAAATATTTAAATAAGAAAAAAAGGAAACAAAAATAATGATGTGAATTAGTTCCTCTTCTTGCAATTTTTTTATAGTAAATCGAAACACAATAAAGATTTCAATAAATAAACATAACCTGTTCTTAAAAGAGGGTGTACATAAATTCGATTCGCGTTTTTACATGTTAACCAGACCAACAAGAAGAGGATAGTATAGTAGGTGGACTACCCTGCAAGCCGGTAATATAAAAATATTACATAACAAACAAAGGAACTAGATTGCAATCAACAACCTTTGTCTCGTTTAATTGTTAAGGAAAAAAATCCTACTTATGCTGGGATCTTTTCGTAAAATGTGATTCAGTTCGGGTTTTGATTAGGGTTTCTCAAACGGGATCCCGGGATCCCGTTTTCCCCGGGATCCCGGGGGTAAATTTTCATCCCGTTTTCCCGGGATTTCATTCCGGGATCCCGGGTATCCCGCTAATTTTTATTAACACTATTTTGTACTTTTTTCAAAGATATTAAAAGTTTTCTCACTCGAAAATCGAGTAGTTTTTAATTTTTTTCTCTCTGTAGTAATTAATTTCGTTCAAAATTAGGAAAATGTTTTTTTTGACACATATGTACGTCTATTCCGGCATTTCCCTGGGAATTGGGAATTGAGAAAAATGTGCAATAAATGAAATAAGGAAATATTTTCTAATACGAATTTGTTATTTCCCGCGACACGGAATACTAGTTATGAAAAAATTGCTATAATTTATTTCTCAATTCCTATTTCCCGATGTACCGGAATAAGGCTAATGGTATCATGGTTTTTTTGACACATATAAATTATAAACGCAACAAATTAAAATCAATAAAACTTAAAATAGGTAGATTTTTCTGAAAAATCTACCTAAAACTTGCGCTTCATTTCTCTTAATTTATGTTCAATGGTTCTCTTGGACGGATGGTGTTCAATGGATGGTTCAATGGACGTTTCATCACGAAAATTCGGACAAAATTGTGTGATGGCGCCATTGACAACCTAGTTTTTTGAAAAATTGAAAAATTAGTATTATGCATTTATTTTTGTTTTGTTTTTATGTATTCTTTTTTATTTAATTTTTGAAGTTTTTTTAATTAAAAATAATTTAAATTTAAAAATCAATAGCGCATTTTTTACGCTGTTTTAATTTTACACATTTTTCTACCACCCAATTAGAAAAATCTAGCTTTTTAGCGGTTCCCGGGATTTCCCGGGATCCCGGGAATTTAATATTTTTTGTCCCGGCTTCCCGGGATTTGAATTTCTACGGGAAATGAGAAACCCTAGTTTTGATATTAACATGAATAAAAACCAAATTAATTCGTAATTCTTTTTTTCCAAGTTGGTGATTGATAATTTAATTAAAATTAAACTGAATCTCTCGCGCGTTCGGCGTTGGCGATTCATATTTTTAATAATAATAATCGAGTCCGTGTTTGATTCTTTTAATAAACTATATAAATTCAGTTAGTTAAAATAATTCTTGTTGAAATAATTTTATTTTATCTCAAATCGGTCGAGATTGTTCCTAAAATATCAAAAATAAAATAAAAATATTAGATTCATTGATGATCCGTGAGTAAAATAAACAGTTAAGAAACGCAGTTTCTGTGTACGCGTTTTATATGTACATAAAAGAAAAAATCAATATAATATGTACATAAATATTCATACGGGCTTATTAGAATTCGCTTCTTGTGTTGTAAAAAAGGATAAAAATTATATTCTTAAAACTATCAATTTATATAGAAAGGAAAAAGTTTAATAAGTTTAATAATTCCATAGTGTATTATAATTGTATAAATTGTGTTCCTGATATTTGAAAATAAACGGAATAATTATATGAAACCAAAATAGCTATATTATTTATATTATATTATATTATTTATATTGTTATATTATTATATTATTTATATTACTTATATAAGGAGAAAATGGTAGTGTTTATTCTTCTTCTTTTTCATACTGTTAAACTAACGCATCGTTTCGGCAGTTAATTCTTGGGCTGTTTTATAAAATAAAAGTTCATCAGACGGTGATGTACAATTGATTTATAAATCCTTTCATTGGATTGACAAAAAAAACGGAGGCATACGTTGGTTAATTTAAAAGAGTGTGTTAAAAAGGCAAATTGGAATTGAAACTGTACGGGGGTGTGGAAGTGCAGAGTTGGTGAACAAAATTTGCAAAAAAAGGGGGCGATTATTTATGAAAAGTATTTTATGAAAGTTAAATCGGAAGAAATTTATGCGAGATACACGGACGAATGTCGCTACACCGCTCGTTCATCAAGACATCATTCAACAAGCCTTAATTAAATCTTTTTAGGTAGATTTCATATAAAAATCTACCTATTGCAATGTGCCTCATCTCGGAATTTCGGAAACATTTTTGTGCCAAACGACTAAATATGATAAGCGGAGACGAAAAAACAAAAAAAAATTTATATATATTTATATATATATATATATATATATATATATATATATATATATATATATATATATATATATATATATATATATATATATATATATATATATATATATATGTATATATATATATATATATATATATATATATATATATATATATATATATATATATATATATATATATATATAATTATATATATATATTTATATATATATATATATATATATATATATATATATATATATATATATATATATATATATATATATATATATATATATATATATATATATATATATATATATCTATATATATATATATATATATATATATATATATATATATATATATATATATATATATATATATATATATATATATATCAGTGGCGGATTAAGAGTTCAGGGGGCCCTGGTGCGGGTAAATTTTTGGGGGCTCTTTATCCTCATTTTCCAACATTGATTACTAAATAAAACGGTCATCAACTTCAAAAAAAACCCTAGTAAATTAAAGTATTTTCAAAAATTCATTTTTGATGGCTAAAAAACAGAACTGATTTTTTGATGATTTACAACTGCATGTCTGAAATCAGAACTGCGAAAAACGATAACAATTACACCCTTAAAAAATCTCTGAAATAGAGTATATACAATGTGTATCATGAATTGATTCTCTAGTTCAAACGATACTCTTGCAGCAGTTTTTAACTATGGGTTCCATTGTTTTCTCAGATTCTCAAATAAATAATTCCAAATAAAATTTTCGATTTCTCTATTTTGCAATCTCAAAGCAATAATCTATTCGAATATTTTAAATAAAGATATATAATTTATAAAGAAAATAAATGAAAAACAAAAGTTTTAATTCCGAACTTCCGAGAGTGATGAAACTCTTGGCTCGAATCACAATGGCAACTTCCTTGGAGCTCTTGAACTTTTGGCTAAATTTGATCCTTTCTTAAAAGAGCATAGTGATAAATTTGGCAACAAAGGAAAAGGTATGCGACATCTGAAGCAAACTTAATGAAATGATAAAAGTGATTGTTATTAGGATATTTTTATGAAGAACGTCGTACCTCTCAAGAACGTCGTACCTCTCACAATATGTGATGAATTTATTACCACCATGGAGCAAGAAATCAAAAATCGTATTGCAGCCGACGTCATTGACGCAGTTTATTATTCGATTAGTGTTGACTCCACTCTGGATGTAAGTCATTCGGATTAATTGGCTTTTTGCATTCGATATGTAAAAGATGGTAAAATCAATGAACGATTAGTTGCTTTTATTCCAATTGAGGGTCAAACATAAGAGTATCTTTTTGGCATCGTTTAAAAATTCCTCGAAGAAAACAAAATTGACATACAAAATTGCAGAGACAGTCATATGACAACGCAAACAATATGGCTGGAATTTGTGGCGGTTTTCAAGCGTTGATTCGATTGTTGTAAGGATTGTTGTAAAGATTGTTTGTAAAGTTTTTTGATTATTTTTTTCATTTCTATGAAATTAGGATCGATGTCAATACTGTATCGGCTGAACGATAACTTTTCAAAATGAATGTAATCAATAACATATTTACATCGAGAGTAGCGCTTCCAAAATTTCCGTTTTGCCAATACTGACAAAGTTTCTCACGTTACCGGTGTAGTACCGATACTCTAGAAAATAGAATAACTAAAACACTTTTTTTAGAAAAGTTATTGAAATAAATATAAACCAAATATTTAAATTAGACTTTAGTCAGATTTATTTTATTTCAATTAGTAAAAAGAATACTTTTAATTATTATTTTCAGTAAAAAACACACAAACAATTTTATAAAGATTAGTGTTGCAATAAACTTTTAATAGAATTTCTATAAATATTCTTCTATCTATCTTCTTCTATCTTCTATATAAATAAAAATGTAAATGTTCGTTTGTTCAAAATAGGTAATCTCCTTAAGTACTGGATCGATTCCTTTGAAATTTGGACGATTAGTTGCATTTCATTAAAGGCGGGGTTTTACATGATTTTTTTTAGCTGTATATGTTTCATAACATAGGCTGTCAACAAGTACAAGTTTTTCACCTGTTGTATTCTCAATCAACTCAATGTTATGGTCGAGTTTCACTTCATGCTTAATTTGATCGATTAGCTTTGTATAGTGATCAGCCCATAGATTATTTTGTGTCCTCTTTTCGGTGGGACTGTCCTCCTTTGGAGCAAGGTCCTCCGTCCTCATTTACTATAAAGATGTCCTCTTCATTCGTTTTATTTATTTTATCAATGAATTTTATTTTTAAATTAAAACATGTTCTCTGTCGGAAGAGTAAAACGTCGTATTGCTTTCGTGTTTAATTTGCAAATTTGCAATGCTCATTGCTCGCTCACATTGTAAACTTTTGATCGAAAATAAACTAGTTCATTAAACATCTCAACAATAAAGTACTATTAGACAGTTAGTTTCTTAGGTGCCTTTGCGTGTCAAAACATAGATGCAATGAAAAATGCTAGAAAATATGGTCGAAAATTCACTGAGTTTCATTTTTATAGAAAACTCACAAATGCAACAAAAATTAAACGAGATTGGCTAATCTATTCACCGTCACCCGAAGCAGTTTTTTGTTTTGTATGCCGTTTATTTGGTGATTTGAATGGAAAATCGCAAGCATTTTCATTAAAAAGATTCAATAATTGGAATAATTCATCACATTTCAAAGCATGAAGAGTCTAAGTATCACATGACCAATAATTTTACATACAAAATGCGTATCAAAAATGAACTTACTTTCGAGAAATCTTTTAATAATACAACTAAAATTGCATCACGAGGACTTGCTTTTCGTGGTCACGATGAAATTTTAGGATCAAAACACAATGGAAACTTTCTTGGATCTCTTGAATTATTGGCTAAATTTGATCCCTTTTTACAAGAACATATTTCTCGTTTTGGCAATAAAGGAAAAGGTACACTCTTTTCATGTAACATTGACAAATGATTTTTTTTATTATTCGGAATATTTTTAGGAAAAGTATCGTATCTTTCAAGCACAATTTGTGAAGAATTCATCTCTATCATGGCAAAACATGTTAGAAATCACATTGTTTCGGAAATTATAGAGTCTCGATATTATTCGTTTAGTGTCGATTCCATTCAGGATGTGAGCCATAGAGACCAGTTGTCTTTTTGTGTTCGATATGTTAAAAGTAATACCATTTGTGAACGATTTATTTCATTTATTGAAATCGAAGGTCTTACATCGAATTATCTTTTTGACATCATTATGAAATTCCACATTGAAAACGAAATAAACATTGATAATTGTAGAGGCCAGTCGTATGACAACGCTTACAATATGGCAGGTATTTATGGTGGCCTACAAAGATTGATTCGTCAAACAAATGAAACAGCAATTTTTGTTCCTTGCTCTGCTCATTCATTAAATTTAGTCGGTAAATATAGTGTTTCTGGCAATACTGCTGCAACTAAGTTTTTTGATATGCTTAAAAAACTTTATGGATTTTTCGTATATTTCCCTTTTCGATGGAATCGATTACAAGAGCAATTAACCGAAAATAGCGAATACATGTTAAAGAGAGCAACTGGAACGAGATGGTCAGCTAGATACGAATCAGTTCACGTTTTACATTCTTATTATTTAAAAGTGTTGCATGTTTTAAAATCTTTCCTACATGAGGAAAGCTTCAGTGATGATAACAAAGCGGTGGTAACAGGTTTGATAAAAAAACTATGTCAATTCGAAAATATTTTGATGCTTGTCCTCTGGAAAAGTGTACTAACCAAGTTTAATTTTGTGAATCGAGCATTAAAAAATCTAATTTAACTGTCTCGGTGACAAAAAACTGTTTGATTTAATAGTTACAGATTTGGAAAAAAAAGATTACAACAAAATTTTTGATGATGCCTGTCAGCTTTTAAATTCTGATTCATCTAATATTCAAACCGCAAATAATATTCAAACTTGCTCAACGTCACAAACACTTTGTCTAGAGGAACAAAAAGACCACCTTGAAAAATCGTTGTTCAAGCCAATTATAAAGGCTTTTCTTTTCAATCTGAGAGAGCGTGCTACGGATTATGAAGATCTCGATAGCCAGTACTCGTTTTTGATACATCTAAATTTTATGAGTGATGAAGAGATTGCTAATTCTTGCAGAATAATAACCGCAAAATACCCAAAAGATCTCAATGCAAATCAATTGATTGACGAATGTCAATTTGCCAAAAATTATTTCACATTTGATAATTTAAATTATGAATCGATGTACAAAACAATGCTCAATAATAATCTTTCCATCACTTTTCCGAATATCGATATTTTATTACGAATGTTATGTGCATGTTTGTCGATAATGTTATAGGCGATCGATCATTTTCAAAACTGAAGTTAATCAAAAGTTATTTGCGTAATACTATGAGTAATGATCGTCTGAACGATTTATCCATTCTTTCTATTGAAAATGAAATTTTGGACGAAATTAAATTCGATGAAATTATGGACACTTAAACACAGAAAAAATGTAATTTTAATGATAAATATATTTCAAACTTGTCTGGTTTTAGTTTCTTTTTTGCTTATGCTTGGGGCCCCTGAATCGCGGGGCCCTGGTGCGGTTGCCTTAAAACTTGTATGATAATCCGCCACTGATATATATATATATATATATATATATATATATATATATATATATATATATATATATATATATATATATATATATATATATATATATATATATATATATATATATATATATATATATATATATATATAAACGATATGAGATATAACGAAAACGACCGACACTCTCACGGTCGTATTTGTTGAGGCAGACCAAAAAAAAGTGCTGTACGTTTGTGTTCTATTAATATCTTGGACAAGTTCATGAATCAGCAAAATCCGACACGTGGTTAAGAAACTAGAAGCGTTTTTCTAAAAAAAATTGATTTTTAAAACCGTTATAACGGCCGTTTGGATACTAATATTTAAAAAAATTAACAAATTTAAAATTATACGAATCTTTTGTATCAATTTGTTTTAAAAAAAGACCTCTGCAGTTAGAAGTTTCTGAGTGAGCGGCTCCAACAAAAAAGTTTGAAACAAGCGGCTCTCTCACGGTCGCATTTGTAAGGCCAGATCACAAAACTTTTTCTAAAAATGTGTGTTTTATTAATATCTGGGACACGTTTGTAAATCAGCCAATTCCGACTTATGTTTAAGGAACTAGAGGCTTTATACTAGAAAAAAAGTCTGTTTTTTAGATCCGTTGTAACGGTAGTTTGGATATAAATATTTTTAAAAACGTTATAAATTTAGAATTTCTGAAACCTTTTTAATCAATTTCTTTCAAAAAATGGACCTCTGAAGTTGGAAGATTCTGAGTGAGCGGCTCCAACAAAAAAGCTTGTAAAACACAAAATGTGTTTGAATCAACCGGCACTCTCACGGTCGCATTTGTGAAACCAGATCAATAAACCTTTCTTAGAAATGTGTGTTTTGTTAATATCTTGCACAAATTTGTAAATCAAAAAAATCTGACACATGGTTAAGGAACTAGAGGCTTTATACTAGAAAAAAAATTGGGTTATTAAATCCGTTATAACGGTCGTTTTGATAATAATATTTTTAAAAACTTCGTAAATTTAGAATCTGTGGGAACATTTAAATCCGTTTCTTATACAAATAGACCTCTGCACTAAGAGGTTTTTGACTTATTGGCTTCAACAAAATAGTTTGCAACAATCCACAACTACAATTTCCAAAAACCTTATAACAGTCAATGAAAAAAAAAATAAAAGATTTTAATAGAAGAAATTAATTTTTTTTCTTAGCAATAAACTATTTTGGTATATTGCAGTAATTGCACGACATATGATATAGAACAGGTTTGTGTCATAAATTGTCACGCATATGTTTTGTGGTAGATTTGATATTTGTTTGTTGGAAAATTGGATAGATATAGTTTTGCTTATATGTAGCTAATTTTTTTTAAAATTTGTTCGATATCTGTTTTAAATTAGTTTGTGTTGTTTAAACTAATCTGATACATCAGATTCTACTGGCACACAAATCTGTGATCTCGAAATCTACCTATTTCTGGCGGATATACGCGCCACTTGGACTTTTTCTTTTTATTTTACTTTTACCTTCTTTTGTCTTATATAAATATATACATAAATTTGAAATTACGAAAGAATTGGTCAATATGACCGACTTAATTATTACGTAGAGATTTTTCTTGTGGCAAAGGCCATAGTGGGTTTGTTTTTGATTGATTTAATAATAATATCTTGGCATACCTGTATCTGTAGATACAATTACAATAGTTCTTGTTGTTTAGCATTCATTTTTGAAGATCTGACGGTGAACTTTTGATTCGAAAAGGGTTTCTAATCCTGACATAACATTGATCAATAGCATCACCGAGCGTAATTTGTACTCCCGGAAAATGAATGGCATATGCGCGGCACTGAATTTTTTTTGTCGTTGTTAATTCTTTTAAAATTTGATTTTTTTTATTATTTTGAAACTTTATCCTTGCTTTCGATTTTATTTACGTATTTTAAAAATTTGATTTTGGCAGATTTTGGTTTGTATGTTTATAAATTGTTTTTTTTTATTTAGATTTGTTTTGTAGACGAATAGTAAGATCCTTGTTTGTTTAGTTTTATTCTGTGGGCAAAAGGCAAGAGCGTTGCAAGTCCAAGATATGTTATTTGGGCGAAGACAAGCACCTTGAAAGTCCTGACACGCAGGCAAATTTGCTAGAGTTATTTAAGATTTGTTGTGTGGGCGAAAAGCAAGATCCTTCTAAGTCCTGACGCGCGGACAATTGTTTTTGAGTTGGTTTGTTTAGTTTTGGTCTGTGAGCGAAAAGCAAGACTCTTGTAAGTGCTGACGCACAGACAATTTATTTAGTTATATTTGTTTGGTTTTGGTCTGAGGGCGAAAGAGAAGATTCTGACGCTCAGACAATTCTTGAGTTTTATAGATTTCGGTTTTATATTTTTTTTTTGTTGAGTTGTTGTTCTGTCCTTGCAAGTCCTTGCAAGTCCTTGACACAACGACAACATGTGCGTTTGGGTTTTTTGTTGGTTCAAAGCTTTTTTAATTTTTTTTAATTTCTTTGTCAGAGTAATGCCAATTACTTTGCAGCCCCATGTCGGAACGATCTCCTTGTCCCATCCCTCTAATTTCTTCTGTTTCCCTTGGATTTATTTTCTATGTTAAATTAAAACTATATATTTCCTTTAATTTTGCTATTAATAGCTTTTTCGTTTTGCCCGGCTAGGTAGCTTAGTCTGCAATGCTTATCGCCCACATTTACTTTTCAATTTGTTTATCCAAGCAATTTGTTTAATCGCTATATTTTATTTTATATGAAATCCTAAGCCTTTTTCCTCATATCTTACTTTGTATGAATGTTATGAAATATAACACTTAGTAAATTTAGTTCATACAAAACAAAAATAAAGAAAAATTCATCAACACAGCAAATGTTAGATATCCGAGGGTAGAAAGTCTCTTTTAAATAACGCAAAAAGATATTTCTTTGATTCGATAGCGTAATCGATAGCGTGTGTGCCCAAGGATTCGAGCCGGGCACTGACGAGGGTAGGTTCGAATCCGATCCGAAACACGAAAAATGTGAATTGGAGTTTTTTTCTGAAACAATTCCAATTACTTCTTTACTTACTTGAGTTTAATTGATCTCAAAAATCTAAAATAAATTTAAATTCCCTTAATGTAGTCTAATGTTAATACATAAAGAACTACAAATTGACCAAGTGTCAGCCATTGATTTCACATTGATTGGAAACAATCAATAATGACTATACAAACGTGACTTAGGATGTTAATTAGAATAGAAATGTTCCCCATTCTATGAACTCACACAAAGTATTGTCTAGAAATTTAATGCAAAGAATCCCATATAATGTAAAAACATTTCCATAATATGGAGTCTAATGACAGTGGAAAAATTCAACTTAAGTAAAATAAATAAGTGATGAAGAAGTTTCAACTTTGAAATTGCCATCGCCTCAACGGCGTAATCGATAGCGTGTCTGCCCAAGGATTCGAGCCGGGCACTGACGAGGGTAGGTTCGAATCCGATCCGAAACACGAAAAATGTGAATTGGAGTTTTTTCTGAAAAACTTCAAACCATACCTTTGAATTGAAAAAATTCCAATTACTTCTTTACTTACATGAGTTTAATTGATCTCAAAAATCTAAAATAAATTTAAATTCCCTTAATGTAGTCTAATGTTAATACATATAGAACTACAAATTGACCAAGTGTCAGCCATTGATTTCACATTGATTGGAAACAATCAATAATGACTATACAAACGTGACTTAGGATGTTAATTAGAATAGAAATGTTCCCCATTCTATGAATTCACACAAAGTATTGTCTAGAAATTTAATGCAAAAAATCCCATATAATGTAAAAACATTTCCATAATATGGAGTCAAATGACAGTGGAAAAATTCAACTTAAGTAAAATAAATAAGTGATGAAGAAGTTTCAACTTTGAAATTGTCATCGCCTCAACGGCGTAATCGATAGCGTGTTTGCCCAAGGATTCGAGCTGGGCACTGACGGGGGTAGGTTCGAATCCGATCTGAAACACGAAAAATGTGAAGTGGAGTTTTTTTCTGAAAAACTTCAAACCATACCTTTGAATTGAAAAAATTCCAATTACTTCTTTACTTACTTGAGTTTAATTGATCTCAAAAATCTAAAATAAATTTAAATTCCCTTAATGTAGTCTAATGTTAATACATATAGAACTACAAATTGACCAAGTGTCAGCCATTGATTTCACATTGATTGGAAACAATCAATAATGACTATACAAACGTGACTTAGGATGTTAATTAGAATAGAAATGTTCCCCATTCTATGAATTCATACAAAGTATTGTCTAGAAATTTAATGCAAAAAATCCCATATAATGTAAAAACATTTCCATAATATGGAGTCTAATGACAGTGGAAAAATTCAACTTAAGTAAAATAAATAAGTGATGAAGAAGTTTCAACTTTGAAATTGTCATCGCCTCAACGGCGTAATCGATAGCGTGTCTGCCCAAGGATTCGAGCCGGGCACTGACGAGGGTAGGTTCGAATCCGATCCGAAACACGAAAAATGTGAATTGGAGTTTTTTTCTGAAAAACTTTAAACCATTCCTTTGAATTGAAAAAATTCCAATTACTTCTTTACTTACTTGAGTTTAATTGATCTCAAAAATCTAAAATTTCTTTGACAATTCAACTCACTAAATAAAGTTTCGATAAGGTCCAATAAAAACGCTTCATTTACTATTTTTTAACAAATCAAAACGAATTGTATCGATTATTTTTCTCTGGTGGGAAGGAACAGCGAATATTTTCGGCGTACTTAATATATTAATTTAAAACAAAAATTCACATACAAAATTATGTGAAAATGCAATTTGCAAATAGTAAAAATGTCCGTTTTCATTCATAAATGATTGCATGTTTATGTTTATTTGTCAAAAATAAATTACAAATTTATAACATTTATGCGCCTACTAAGATGAAATAATATTTTATTATGTATGATTATGTTGTATGAAATAATGTTACTATTTCTGTTCGTTAAATTGTCTGCTAAATACAACTCGTCACCAAATTATTACTCGATTATGTTTCAACATTACCACTCATGCCATGTGAGGTTAAAAATGACCTCATATGACATTCGTAATAATGATTATGAAAAATAATCGACTATTATTTGACGACTCGTGATATTATATATGATTATTTTTGAGTTTGACTTTTCGCAAACACCTTTTGATGTCGTCGATTGATCGGGACTGAATAAAAAGTTGGTGTTTGAAAGTTTGGGAAGTTGTACCAAAAGGTTATAAATTTAAAGAAAACTTAAATTTAATGAAAATTTAAAAAAAGAAATATTGTTGTGAAGTTAATTTCTAGACTTTTCATTACATCAATGGAAAAATTAGTTAATAAGTTTAAGTTTCAGACTTGCAATTTCCAATAATAATTTCATAAAGCACGCGAATTTTTTGCTAGGGAGATCGGTTGGAAGAACCCTCAGAAAAGTCGGGATTACTCAGAAGACACATTTAGTTGATTACAGTGTCACCCTAAGAAATCGTCTTTGGATTTTGTCAATCATATTTATATAGAATTTAAGAAATGTTAAGGTTTCCCAGTTCGATTTGGTCCTAGTTTCTTTGTATCCTAAAAAAGAGGTTGTTGTATTTTTGGCGAGTTGACTGAAGTTTCTTCGTCCACCATGGTGTCATGGTGAATGTGATTTGTACCTAGATCTGAGAAGAGAACATAGTAAAAATGCGAATTCACCACAACGAACAGCTAACGTGCCTACAAATTTGTCCAAAACCAAATTAATTGAAATATTTTATGGATATAAGCTCCCGATATACCCGGAACATTTTGTTGCCAGAGCGGTGATGAAGTCAGTCTATACATTAGTGCCATCAATATTGTTTGAAAATAATAAAACTTTGTGTATTGCATTTGAATGATTTGTAAACGTCTTAAACAATTAAAGCCCTTTTTTTATTGTCCAGTTCCACAACTAAATTTCATTGATAAAAATAATTTCATATCCGTGGATTAGGCCACCCTTTCGATAACATTTTGTTTGAAGTGGTTTAGTACTAATTAAGAGTCTCTCAGCTGAGAATTCTGCTATAGAGCAATTCCACGTCACCGCAACAGCATTTGTTCTAGCATCCGGACTAACCCCTCCGATTTCGATGAAATTTCATACACAGATAGCCAGTGACAAAATGGGATGACCCAGGGTGGCTCTGAGGATGACCCAGGGTGGCCGCTCCCCCCCCCCCCCCAATTATTTTAAGGATACAAGTTAAGTATTTGAGGGTGTGGATGTTTTTTACATAATTGACTTTTTCTCCCATTTCTACCTGTTTTTCTTTAAAAATTATTTTAACTATTAATACGCTTTACTGTGCTCCCATTTTATGACAGATATTATCATTAATAAGTAATTAAATTAAGGTACTTGATTAGTTCATGCATTTATAATTAATTTCGGACAGGTAGAAATGGGAGAAAAAGTCAATTATGTAAAAAGCATCCACTAGGGTGGCCCTTAGGTTACTCTAGAATTTTTTTTTTCATTGTGCAGTTTGTGGCATCCCCCTTTTTCGTGTCAATACCCATAAAAATATTATTTGTAAAATTTGAAATCAATTGATCAATTCTAAGGCGTGCCCTCGGCCACTTAAACTTGAGAGACTGTATTTTAAACCTTGCAAAAAAAAATGTTTTAATTTTTTGTGCGACACCCTTACATTTCGTGTCAATACCCATAAAAATATTATGTGCCAGATTTGGAATCAATTGTTCATTTATAAGGGATGCCCCCATTTTAAGCCGTGTCCCCGGACACTTGAAGTTTTAGTGGCACTTTAAGTAGCTGGGGCACGCCTTAGAATTGAACGATTGATTTCAAATTTTGAAAATAATATTTTTATGGGTATTGACACGAAATGGGAGGGTGTCGTACAAAATTTAATTTTTTTGTTTAAATTTCAGAACGAAGCCTCTCATCTTTGAGCGGCTGGGGCACGCCTTAGAATTGATCGATTGTTTTCAAATTTTGCAAATAATATTTTTATGGATATTGACACGAAATGGGAGGGTGCCGTACAAAAAGTTAAAATTTTTTTTTAAGGGTCGCCTTGATTCACACCCTCAAATACTTAGCTTGTATCCTTAAAATAATTAAATTTCTTTAAAACAAGAATTCAGGCGATTTTAGTTAAATAGATTGTTTAAAATATAAAATTTGAAAAAACGGAAATTAAAATTTTGTAAGAATTTCATTTTCAAAACGAGAAATCATGCCATTAGGAAACTTTCGGTTTAGATCAAGAATTAATTGCATATTTTTTTTCTGGAAAAAAATGTGGTAAAAGTGAGGGTACCCTCAACAGCGCCATCTTTGAAAATATTATTTAAGTTTAACACAGTTTTAAAAAATTACTAAAAAATTATAAATATTTTTTTTTATAAGGTCTATCAATTACCTTTTTAATGAGCTATAAATGACTTAAACCGGTTTAGTCAATCGTTGGTAATCGGTAACCAAATATACTAATGTTTCGCCAATCCTTGTAAAACTTTGACACCACCTTGTGTCATCCCCAGAGCAAAATTTCATTTTTCGAAAGAAACAGTATTTTTATTTTGTCATTGGCTTTCTGTGTATGAAATTTCATCGAAATCAGAAGGGTCGGGAACATCGATGTTGCGGTGACGTGGAATTGCTCTATTGTACCTTACCCTCATCCTCATTCTTTTCGTATACTTTCAAAATTAACTGTTTTAAAGCTGCCTCCCTAAAAGATAAACTCCAATCGGGAGTTGGCAGTAATGATAATCGAAGATGGTTCAATTTTGATCTGTTTCATCACCATAAGCGTAGTCGTTGGAGTTTTCGGCCTTTCTCTAAGATTATAAGTCAGTTTAGACGATTTAAAGGGTTTGGTTTTACTTGAACATATATCACAGGTATCAATGTATTATTGACAAGTTAAAGAACCAAATGTGATATTAGCGTGACCGCATACTCACTGTGTCAACCGAATGGTCGAAATTTTTCTTTCAGTGTATAACCAACAAAAAGTCCAAAGAAAAAGAACCATTTCTGTGCATTTAACAACATTGATTAAAAAAATATAATATAAAGGGCGCCTAACGTAATCATAATCCAATCAAATTAATAAAACGCCACAGGAGACTGATACCCCTCTCAAATTATACCACAAATTTGTAATAGAAACTTTCAGAATTTTTTTTAAATTTAGGTTCAAGCATAATAGAAAGATGTCAAATAAATAAATCGTTACCTCGTTGGGTCTATAATATCAACATAAAATATCATCAACTTCTTCTTAATAATTACATAATTCTAACAGACAAAATAAAAGTGTAACTAAATATCAAATAAAATGGTGGCGGGATTGGATAGATAGACAACTTTCATAAAGTATCTATATCTAATTGAATATTCCATAATCTTATATTCTCTGATTAATCAAAGTTTTTTAGAATAAATTAGAAAAATGAACACAAAAAAACAGCGACAGTCAGAATTATTCCCAATTTTCAACTTGTGTGGTCTTTTGGGATCGAAACGTTTTCATATAATTTTTCATTCAAACAATAAAATGAACATCAATAAAGTTCGGTTATTGTTGAGCTGTTGTTTTTTTTGTGTGTTAATATTGAAAATTATTATACGTTGAAAGTTGTTGCATTTATTGTTTTTAAAATTTTAGTGTTTTGTAAATTAAGTGTTGATACACATTACACAGTACATTTTTGAATGATTTAATATTTTTGTTTTGATTTGAGGTGATTTCTAATAAAATAATTTAAGGGTGTTACATCTGAATTTATTTATTAACTAGAAGGGCCAGAAAAGTATACCTAAATTTTCTGTTAGTTCTTTCGGTCAGTTTTTCTTGTTTAGTACTTATTAAGTTTACTACTGGATTGAAAGCAGTAACAAGCAGTAACTCAGAATCAGAAATTAAAAATTTGTCAATCACCTAGAAAAAATTAAAAATGTAATCCATCCGATCCATCTGAAATTTTTAGTAAATGTAGTTTAAATATAATTAAAACGAGATTTAAAATTTTAGATCAATAGGAGTTATAGATGTTTTTTTATAAGACTTTGAATATGATGGCATGTAAACCAAAAAAGCTTCGTTTTTTAATTAAAATTTTGTGTGTTTTGATTTTAAAAATATTATTTCTCAGCTACTAGGAGTGTTTTCATAGTCAAACCTATGAATATTTGCGCAGGAATAATATTGTTAATTTCAAAGAAAATGGTGTACTAAACCAAGGGCGTCAATCGGGTAGGAGGAGGGGCATTGGTCCCCCCTAAGGATCTGATACTATCAATACATCGATTCAATAAAACCATCCAATCGTGGTAGAATTATGCACTATAAAAATTTCAATGTACTGTTATTTTGTAAATTCGTCTAATTTTTAGAAGATTTACTTAACTAATATACCAATCTTATCGCATACTATTAATTGAAATATATTTGATAATATAATTATTACGTTACATATTAATATTCAAACCGTTATCGTTCTTTGTATCAAGGACTAGAGCGCCGCCGATACGAAAGGCGGTCGTATTGCTTCTAATCTTCTGATGAAATCAGTTTTATAAACAAAACGCGATCGTTCTTCCCAAAACGCCGTGGGTGCGTATTTTGACAAAATTCTATCATACTATAAGGTGCGCGGCATCACCGCTTTTAGAAGAACGATTCTGTTTTTTTTGTAAGATATTCGTGTCTGAGCCAGAGGAAACAAAATATTTCATTAGCATAGGGTTCCTCGAGAGTTCATAGTGCAGAATTTAACATTCAAATTTCAATTGTTATTGGCCATTGGTAATTTATATAAACTTAAAAGTAAGTACATGCAGGCGAACACAAGCTAATTATACCCCACTTATTTGGAGAACCCTGACTGTTGGGCCCTGTTTTTTATCTATATCATATTGTACAAACTTTACAAGACTTTTTTAAAAATAATAAATTAAAAACAATTCTAAATGTAAAATCCTATAACATATCAAAAGTTTTCTTGATAGTTATGCTAATTTTTATAAAATTACGGGAGTAATTTAAATTTTTTGTGTTATTTCGAGAGATTTTATAATAGTGAATGTTTTATAATGGACAAGCAATATTTTCTAACGACACAAACAAATATTTAAGTTATGCAAATATTTTCAAAATATGTTATGAAAACTTGCTGACAAATTCTTTTCGCTATGTGGACTATAATTTTTAATTCATAAAATAGCAAAAATTATATGTTTGGTTGGTTATAATAAAATCCAAAACGCATCCTAAACGTCAATCTTTGTTTATTTTTTTAATAAAGTCACAGGGAGGGAGAAACTATTATTTTTGTTTGATAGGTTTTTCTTATAGATTTAAAAGAAACTCGCAATAATTGTACAATTTTGAATCAAATTAAAAATTTACGCACGCCTATGGGTACTGTAGACATAACTCTTTCTATCTGAGACAAATGAAGGAAAACAAACAAACAAACAAAAAAACGATTCGACATAAGAGGAGTCACGTAGGGATTGCAATCTCGTGGTGTTTTATGGATCCTGGGACTACGTGTCTCATAAATTTTAAATCCCGGGATGTTCGGGATTTAAAAAATCGTATAGAAAAGCATCCTTTTTTTATGCTGCACGATCTGCTGTCGTTTACAAATTCACTCTCTGAACAGTTACAAAGCAATGATATAATAATTTCTAGCACAAGCGCTTTAATTAAAACTACTTTCTTGATGCTTAAACAATGCAGAGATGATACTAAATTTAAAATTATTTTTAACAAATGAAGGGATTTTGCAGAACTTTGCAGCATTCGCTTCGATAAAACAACATGGAGTGCAAATTTACCAACTTTACTAGTGAATGACAAAAATTTAATCACTTTACAGGTATCTTCGAATTAATACTGATACCTGATTAAAGAAAACAAGATTAAAAAATTAAAACCGTAAAACAATATATTAAGTAGTTTTGAAATAAAATATTTAATTAATTTTATTCCCCACATCTATTGTTACAATTTTTTTTATAATGCTGGTACATTTGTACAATGGTACAATCCTTCTGTTTAAAAAATGTACTTTTATTTTAATCGTTCTGTTAATTTTTAGGTTTATATACTATGTAAACGGTTATGTATCATATAATTATGAATGATATAATGAATAAAAAACAAATATTTAAAAATATTATTATTATAAAGTCGCCGAACAGCAGTTTATAAACTTGCTCAATGTAATTAACACATCAGCTATATCTAGCATTAATTTCTTCATGTTAATATCGATAATTTTTTTTTGGAATTTTTGTGGTTTAATGTAAAGCGTGCTTTTATTCGGTGTTAACTTATTTTAAATTTACTGTGATGTTTATTGATTAAATTTGCCGTTTGATTGGAAAGAAAGATTGGCAGACTTAGGTCAGTTCGGTTTGATTTCTACAGAAGTTCTTCCATAATATATTTTTAAAAAATTGTCGAATTAGCGAGATTTGTTCTGTTCTGAGAGGAATCAAACTCATCATTCAAATATGAGTTGCCGATACATTTGATTTATCAAGACTCAGGTTTGCCTAGATTTACATTGTTAACCAACATGAAAACACTATCATTTTCTGTTGCCATATTTATTTGCAAAGTGAGATCGTGAGATCTTCCTTTTTCCGTTTTTTCCACTACAGCATGGGTTCTAAGGTGACGATGATAGACGATGATAGACGTCATTTTTTTGTGTTGTAAATTTTTTTTAAGAATGCATAACTAAATAATAAACACTATCTCATAATCATATATGACATAGGACAATATTTTATATTAGATTTTCTACCAATCTATCTTTTCTATCTTTTCTACCAACAAAACAAAATAATTTTTCCTCTTAACCATTTTAAAGTATCTGCAAGGATACAATAGAGAAATTTCACGAAGGTTCAACAACGTTTTGACTTGACCCCTTTTAATTTGGATTATTTTTTGTTTATAGATAGTCTTTCATTAATAAAAAATACAAGTTCTCTTAGAATTTTTTTTTTCGACCAGGGGTCTTCACAAGGTGCCCCTCAATTTTTTGTTATTTTGTGATGTGAGTGCATTTTGACGAGTGATTGTAGAAAAACTACTCAATCGATTTTCATAAATGATATGTCGTTGAATAGGTATTAGAAGAAGGCTCAAAATGTAAACTGTTAATTTTTTGAAATAATTTTTAAGGGCGTAACATAAGAAAAAACGGTGTAACATAAGAAAAGATGGCACATCCCCTTTTTTTTAACTAAATTGAAGCTTATTTTATATCTAACTACTTGTGAAAGTTTGGGACACGCGTTATTTTTTGTTTTAAAGATAAAATTCGTTGTGCATATGAGTTTTTTTAGTTCTGAAGGAAAATTATAAAAATGGCGTTATAAAGTAAGAGGTTTTTTTTTATGTTAAATATCAAATATTTTATTATTAGATGAACTTTTTAAAATATTATAAAAATTATATATGTAGTACAATAAATAAAATAAATACAATTGTTAAAAATGATTTACTTATTTTACAAACAGAAGTTTCTTTTGAATAGGAAAACACTTCTGCAATTATTTTCTTTGTATTAGATGGCATAAAAAAATGAAATGTTTATTTGTCATTTTTAGTAATCACTTGTCACTCTTATAAAAAATACTTTGACAGTCTCGACTGCACAAAAAAGCCGTATAAATAACTAAATCTATTTAGGAACTTTTGAATGGAGAAGTATTATGTTCGCATTATGTTATTATGGTCATAAAGTAAAAGACTGTATTTTAACATTAAATTACAAATATTTTATTATTGAATAAACTTTTTAAAATATCATACAAATTATATATGTAGGTTAAAGAAAATAAATATAGTTATTAAAAATTATTTACTTATTTTATTCGTTCGTTTATATCCGAAATTAGTATAAAACTTCGGTGCTGTATATTTTCACTTGCGGCACTTTTAAAATCATGACAAATGGATGAATAGTAGCTTGTAAATTATTATAATGATAACCTTGAACCGAATCCTGAATTATGAAGGCGTAGTTTTCAAAAAAATCCCCTTGAACGAAGCACTCTGGTTCCTGGTTCCTGGTTTTAATTTTTTTTCTTTCCTCAATGAATGTAGATTGCTGTTTTGCTATAAAGTTGTGTGGTATCAAAATTTGTAAGCGGTAAACAAATTTTTTTATAAATTCTTCTACGGTTTCTATTAAAGTATCCAAATTGCATCGATCAGTGGTATTCCATTGTTGATATTTGACTTGAAAGATTCCTTTAACGTCAAAATCATTTAGTAACTTTCTTCCAGTTGTTGAAGTTTTTTTGAACATTCATTGCACTCCCAAGTATGACAATATTCTGTTAATTCACCACATGAAACAAAGTCAATTAATGTTTTAAAATTCTGGAAAGCAGCATCAGTAATCCAAGACATCTTAGAGTGTTAAATCATTACTTTTATATTTTGATGTATGGTACACACGCACACATTATGAACTCCTTGAGATAATTTTATACGTTCTTGTGGTCGAAGGGACGTGAATTAAGTAAATTCTATTTTCACATCAGGAAACTTATTTTTAAACTCCACATATGCTTCATTTAATGTACATAGCAATAAGCGCTTTTGTGGATTTATGCTGAAATTGCTCATATTTTCGTTATTGTACATATATAATTTTTATAATATTTTGAAAAGTTCATTTAATAATAAATTTTTTGTGATATTTAACATAAAAAAAAACTCTTAGTTTATAACGCCATTTTTATAATTCTCTTTCAGAACAAAAAAAACTGATTCCCGACAGTCATATGCACAACGAATTTTTTCTTTAAAACAAAAAAAACGCGTGTCCTAAACTTTTACAAGTTGTTAGATATAAAATAAGCTTCAATTCAGTTAAAAAAAAAAAGGGGCTGTGCCATCTTTTCTTATGTTACACCGTTTTTTCTTATGTTACGCCCTTAAAAATTATTTCAAAAAATTAACAGTTTACATTTTGAGCCTTCTTCTAATACCTATTCAACGACATATCATTTATGAAAATCGATTGAGTAGTTTTTCTACAATCACTCGTCAAAATGCACTCACATCACAAAATAACAAAAAATTGAGGGGCACCTTGTGAAGATCCCTGGTCGAAAAAAAAAATTCTAAGAGAACTTGTAATTTTTATTAATGAAAGACTTATAGATTTATTACTAGTTTAAACACTTTATTTTGTTTAACTTTATATTCACTTTCAATATATATTATGAATAAATCTATATTTAACAATTTAATTTTAGTGAACATTTATTTTCAACGATGCACAATATATAATTAATATTTATTGGCTCACTTTTAATTATGACTGATCAGGTTGAGATTAAAATCAATTATATATAATATTATCATTTTTACATAATAGACAATTTAATATTCTAACGTTAATATAAAGTTATTCAGAGATGATCTATATTTTATTTCTCTTGCTTATCTTTACACGCACACACATATATTTATTATTTCAATTATTAGGACAAGGATGTAGAACCAAACTCTCCAAGACTCCCTTCCTTTAAAAAAAATATGAACAGGGAGAGAATAAATTAATTGAATAGAAAAACGATGGATTATCTAAAGTGAACAAAACATACATTAAATTCCTCCGAAGGAAGAGACCCCAATCGAAACAAAATGTTACTGACTGATTGTTTTATCACTGAAAGCAACTAAGTGAGTTAGTACTGAGAATTTTCCTGAATTGTAGTCAAAAAAGCTAAAATGAACTTTAAAGCGTTCATAGATCTGGCCAGCAGAGTTGCTGAAGCTAGAGTGTGTTTGACTATATAATCTTCACCTTAAAAAGTTGTCGAAGCGTGTGATATGAACTTTAAAGTGTTCATAAAATTAGCCAGCGGGGTTGCTGAAGCTAAGGCACGTGTGACAAAAGAATCATAGATAATTTTCATCCTACCAAGTGAGTCTGGTAAGTGGATCAATGCTTGAAAAGGCCAAGTGAGTCTGGTCTAGTATATGATTGGATGAAGAGGCCAAGTGAGTCTGGCAATAAGTTATGGACAATTTGTCTAACTTGGAATAAAATATTCCGACAAATTGTTGAATGTAGGGAAAATTCAAAGGGGTGATAGTATCAGTCAGTTGAGTTAAAAAATTTTGTAAGATGCTACTTTGATGGTATTTACATGATTGTCATCAAACACCATCAAAAATATTTTTTTGCGAAATTAGCCAGATGAAAATGACGAAAAATCCTGTTGATGTTTGTGTTTTTCCGTTGAGGAATAACACCATCAAAGTTTCAGGATTTGACCTGGGGTTTTAGAAAAAAATGCATAGCACGATTTGTTTGAGCCATAGCTCAATGTTGACCAAAAATGATAGGTCCCATGCATGTATACTAAGTTAGTAAAATTACTAACTTCGGAGGAAGAAAAAAGAATTGGTATCAAAAAAATTTTTTTTACTACGCCACGGTTTGATTCTATGCAAGTCAACGTTTTGAGTTGAATCAAATTCTTGTCCTAAGCTCGTTTGCTTTGGCATAATTGCTAATAAAATCAAAGAATATCGTAAGCAAAATTTATCCTTATTATTCTTAAAAAACTTTCAAAAATATTAATATATGCAAATCAAAATAAATTATTATCATACAATCAATAAAAAAATGTATCTTATTTTAAATTCTTCAATTAATATATTTAGTGTGTGTGTGTGGTAGATATTAATGGCAAAAAAATAAAAAAAATATAGACTCACCTGTACATTGATATATTAATTAAAATTACAATTATTTTAATGCTGGTTGTGATGCGGCTAATCCCACGCAGTTTACAGTTGGAGTAAATACAATTACACATATGTTTGAAGTTGATCTTGATTGTTTAAATTGATTTTATTGCAAGAAATTTTTTTCAAAGTTAAATGATTATTTTGTTTAATCTCGAATCTCGGTAATTGTTATGCACCAAAAATAAATGAAAAATGTCGATGTTACTTAATTTGTTTCTTTTTATTGGAAAGTTTTAATGAATTTAAATTGTACATACCATTTGTCCTGGTACGCTTTTTTTTAACAGCTTAAACGTACCAGGTTCCCAATGACAATCTTGTACAGCACAGCAGGTGGCAAATCTTCAACGTTGGTTTATAGAATTTTTATCCGCTATTGTATTAACCGTTGAAAAGTTGTTTTAAAATCCAGTATTATAGTCTGCTGTTGTTAAAACTATTTATTTTATCAGGAAACGGTATCATCATCCACTATATATAGGTATAATGTTTTCACTAGGAAACAGTATTATTGTAAACCAATGGGGTCACCAATATATAGATTTATTACTAGTTTAAACACTATATTTTGTTTAACTTTATATTCACTTTCAATATATATTATGAATAAATCTATATTTAACAATTTAATTTTAGTGAACATTTTCAACGATGCACAATATATAATTAATATTTATTGGCTCACTTTTAATTATGACTGATCAGGTTGAGATTAAAATCAATTATATATAATATTATCATTTTTACATAATAGACAATTTAATATTCTAACGTTAATATAAAGTTATTCAGAGATGATCTATATTTTATTTCTCTTGCTTATCTTTACACGCACACACATATATTTATTATTTCAATTATTAGGACAGGGATGTAGAACCAAACTCTACAGACTATCTATAAACAAAAAATAATCAAAATTAAAAGGGGTCAAGTGAAAATTTCCCAAAAATTTTTTGAACTTGCGTGAAATTGCTCAATAACATTTGCTCGTAATACCACACTGCTAAGCAAAATAAAAAAATTACAAATCAACAAAAACTGATTCCTCTAAGAGATCAAGGTTATGTAATATTTAAGGACTTCAAGCTTTAGATAAGATTGATATTGAACTGATAAATACTTCCATGGTGAGAAAGCAGACTGTTTCGACTACTTTAAGTCAATTTGCAGATAAAATGTGATAAATTACACAAAATATGGCAACAAGTTCTTCATAATCTTTGGACATGAACTGAAGCTTTCTGGTTTAATATAAACCTCTCATAACTGCTATGTTCAATATTTTTTGTGAGCAAATGACCTCCATGTCGTACTACTCTTATCAATTTTCATAAATAAACGCCCCAAAAAAAATTTCAATTATTCATATTGGTGTTGGTAATGATGATCAAGTTTTCTACACCAAGAGGAGTTGAACACCTTCGTAACGGGCGATATGTCATTGATTATTTTTACAATACAGTTATTTGATATTGAAGAATCGTCTGAACTTGAAAAATTGCTCAAGAGAAAACCAAGATTTGAGAGGCACGATGGCCACTATATCACATAGTTTAAAACTTCTAGCGTGCGATTAGTCATGACCTTACAGTATAATGAAGGTTGGTTTGCACAGTTTGACATTCATAGGTAAGTCTCATGCCCGCAACAAACTTGTCTGATCTCAAGCTCGTTCAAACTTGTTATAACGTCACGGCAGATAACTTTATGTTCATGGCAGGCCTTTCGGCGTTTACAGGGAAAAACTTTCTTTGAGTCTGAATATCTTTTAAGTCCCCATCCTCGATCGATGTCCGAAGCAAACCGAAAGTGCTATCGATTGTTTTGACTTAACAGTTTTTTTAAAATGAATCCATGAACTAAGTAATTCGCAAGTCTTCCTTAGACAGGAAGAGATTCCTATTTGATAATCATCATAACGGATATACTAATTTTAGATTAATCTAACTTACTTAAGGCGGAAGAAAGTTGGCAGAGTTTTCAGCACATTGTCCAGTAAGAATCTGTTCGAACTATAAGTTTAGTAGGGAACCAAACATATTTTTGTCTTTATTTACTTCTTTCGAAAAACAATCTCATCAGGTTTGTTTATCAATTTAATATTGATCAAAAGCTAACCAACGCCGCGGATTAGGAGAACCTTTGGGTTTTATTTTACGATTTTAAAGTACCCGTGCCGTCCAAAGACTATATTTGCATAAAAGAATGATTAATATATGCTATTCCAGCCAGACTGATTACGGGTACGGTTTGCATTAGAACATTATCACACGTACCTACACCAATTGATTCTAAAATGACCTAACGCATATTCATAGTTTTTTTACAACACGCTGAATTAAAATTGCATCAATGTTCTATTTTCGATAAAAATCTATTTCACTTTTTGTGGCAAAATAAATGAATAAAAAAAATGCGGTCACCCGAAATGTCAAAACAAAGTTAAATACAATGACGATACCGAAGGTGATTTATTCAAAAAGGATCTCTTTGGCTTGATTTTTTTAGCTCTATAATTTAATATATTTCTTTTGTAATTTTTTAGGATCAAATAAATTTTATTTCTGTTTCGTACAATCGTACATAAACATTCTAACTATTATTATGATATTTTCAGTTTGAGAAACAAATTTCAAAGCGCCGACACTTAACAATTGAAAAAAAAAGAAACAATGACAAGGTATGACAATGTTTTCAAAATATAATTGTTATTCGGAGGTGATGGTTAGGTTAGATTTTTTTTTCTAAAATTTTTTTAGAGTAAAAAATAAGACGAAACAATAAGGGTGCGACCTATTTTGTTTTGAAAATGTCAAGTGAATTGAAATTATATTGTTAATATTTCCTTTCCATTAAATTTGTTAATTTTTAAGCAACGAAATCAATTTTTTTTGTTGCATCGTTTGTTTTCGAAAGATAGCTCAACTTTGTAACTTGATGTTGATTTCGGCTTATTATATTTGAATCTGAACCAAAAGTAAAATATGGAGGGGCTGAGATCTCACAGCTCTGAGATATCAAGACTTCGGTCTGGGTTAAGGATTTTGATATAGTTTTCGGCAAAAAACTTTTATGAGGACATGGTTTTTAACTAAACATAACCCAAACATAACTCTTTGTTAAAGTACAAGTATTTTTTATCCCTGTTTAAAAATTTATTACAAAACTAACACGAAACATCAACACGTTGCCAGAAAATTATAATCAAAATTCCAAAAATATTGTTAAATTAAATAAAATCAAACTTTTTCAAAATGCCAAAAATATTCCAAATATTAGAATAAAATCAAATATTTAAATATTTTCTAAATTCCAATAATATTTCAAAAATTCTTAAAAATTCAAACTTTTTCCAAAATTCTAAAAACATTGCAAAAATTATTACAAAATCAAAAATTGAAACTTTTTTCAAAATTCCAAAAATTATTATAATATCAAAAATTAAAAATTTTTCAAAATTCTAAAAATATTTCAAAAATTCTTACAAAATCAAAAATTAAAACTTTTGCCGAAATTCTAAAAATATTGCAAAAATTATTACAAAATCAAAAATACAAACTTTTTCAAAATTCCAAAAATATTTCAAAAACTATAACAAATTCAAAAATTTCCATGTCCAATCTCATTTTAAATTACATTTACGTCATAAAAACAGCTACATTTTTTTCCCAAAAAATTGGCTAAAAATAAATGAAATCATTTTTTGACACTCTTGACATTATTTTTTGACAAACTTATAATGCCATAATTCTCAATAATAATAATAATATATCATGTCATACGAACTATTAATTTTATTTTTTTCTAAAAAAATTGGGTAAAAAATAAATAAAAACCTTTCTTTTGACACACTTGACAACATTTTTTGACAAACTTATAATGCCATAATTCTCAATAATAATAATAAAATTCATTTCAAACAAACACTTTTATTTTTTTTGCAAAAAATTAGGTAAATACTAAATAAAAATCTTTTGACACACTTGACAACATTTTTTTGACAAACTTATAATGCCATAATTCTCAATAATAATAATTAAATTTCATTTCAAACAATTTTATTTTTTCCAAAAAATTGGGTAAAAAAATAAGTAAAAATCTTTCTTTTGACACACTTGACAACACTTTTTTGACAAACTTATAATGCCATAATTCTCAATAATAATAATAAAACTTCATTTCAAACAAAGAATTAATTTTATTTTTTTCCAAAAAATTATGTAAAAAAATAAATAAAAATCTTTCTTTTGACCCACTTGACAACTTTTTTTTGACAAACTTATAATGCAATAATCTAGTTTTTGATCTCACATACCAATCCCGACCATCAAGATTTCTCCAAATTTAATGTTCCTACTCGTAAATCACTTAAAATGAACGTTTTTTAAGCCAAAAATTTGAAAATTTGCTATTTTTGACACACATAATGATTTTTTTGACACACTTCCGGTACAGTTATCGAACACACCTGTCCCTTGAGTATACCTATTTTTAGAAAAAAAAATTTTTGAAATCCCTCCAGCGGTTTTCCCTGCAGCGTAGGTAATGACGGCCGGCCGGCCGGCAGACAGCCATACATTTTTTTTTTTTTGCTTTTTTAGAATCAGGAGGTCCTAAAACGTCGAGAAATGTCAAAAAAAGTGGGGGTAAGAATTTCACTTTGAGCTCATGAATGTAATACTTAGGTCTTTCAGACCGAAGTAAAAGCTTTTCCATTATAAAACGAACAAGTTATGTTCGTCAAATTAATTTTTTAAATAGTATAAATAACTGATAAAACTTAATTAGTATTGTTAAAGAAACATGTTGGCTATGCATCACAGCAAATTGAAAAATTAAAACCTTCACTATTTTCCTCATACTCAACTATCATAAATTAAAATTTACAAAAATTTCACCTTTATACTACTTCAACCTTGTGTGAATAAGCATAATTTGTTAATGCAAAACTAAAAAATTGTTTTCTTTGTCAAATTTTATAAATGACAAAACGTTGCAGGATACTTTTAAGGATGTATATTTTCCAATGTATTCATAAAATAAATTAAAAAAGGATATGTTTTGTTTTCTTTTATTACTTTTGTCTGTCGGTCAAAAATTGTAACTTTTCATGTGACAACCGTGAAACAAATTTATTTTAATATATTATTTTCGAAAGTCATGTTTTTCAATTTTCGTAAATTACTTTTGTGTTCAGTGGAAATGTTACCTACGTGATAGTTTAGTTCTATATAGAGAAAGTATTGTTAAATCTAAAATAATTTGTATTACATAAAATTTCATTAAATCTCATTTTAATACAACAATGGTTAATTAAAATTACAATTAACGAGACATAAATCACGAATTAGTTAAGCATGAAGTGTGGATTACAAATATGATTTTTTTAAATCATGTATTTTTTCAACTAAACACTTCATTAGTTACAATAAAAAATAATCGTATTACATATGCAATAAGCATTCATGTACTTGTATCACTTATGTGTATATGTATTCATAAAACCAATTAAGCATAACATCCAAGATTAAGTCGAAGCTAATTATATTCGCCAATAAAATTAACAAATAAATGCAAAAACTACCTTAAAGCATTTTGAAAATTTTGAAAACATCCATAACATTTTTAATGTTTTAAAAAAGTATATCCAAGGCAGAAAGGGTAAAAACATTTTTATAAACTTCAATTTTTTTTATTTTGTTATAATTAGCTGTAACTTATTGCTTTAAACGGAAAATAATTATGTATGATTCGAATCAAAAAGATTAAGTTTACATTATTTAAATTAAATTCGGGAACATATTATATTTGTGGATTAAATAAGGTGACCAGTAGGTGGCCCTTAAAAATAAATTTTTTAATTTTTTGTTTCAAATTTTGCAAATAATATTTTTATGGGTATTGACACGAAATGGGAGAGTGTCGCACAAGAAATTTAAATTTTTCATTTAGGCTCAGAACAAAACCTATCAACTTTAAGTGGGGGCACCCCTAAAAATTGAACAATTGATTTAAAATTTTGCAAACAATATTAACAACAATAACAACGGGGTGAGGGGGTGCCGCAAACTGTAATATGAAAAAAAAAGTTCTAGAGTATCCTAAGGGCCCACCCTAGTGACCAGATTATTTTCAGACTATAAGATGACTTTTTTTTTATAAAACACACACCCCCTTTCCCACACAATCTATTAAGAAAAAAATTTCGTATAAATTAAAAATTTTGTAACAAAACTAAAATTTATTATAAAATTGTTGAGTATTAAAATATTCAAAATAATTCATTTCGTAAAATTCGTTTCAAAGGGTCAAAAGGGTCAAAACATGAAATAAAATATATCGAAAATAATAACGTAGATTTCTGGAGCTTTCTTTGTAAAGAATTGATTATCCTAGAATATACGAGAAATTAAGCAGAATTATATATAAGGAATGCCTTTTGTAGAGTGAGAAAAGTTTTGGTTTAGACTGCGATGATTTAAAATTAAATTAGACTGCGAATTGCGGTAATGTTAATAATTTAATTGGAATGTGATTATGTTAAATAAATCAATTGTTAACGAACCGCTGTATCGCAATAAACGGTGTAAATAGAAGTTTTATTTTAATTGTAAATAAAGTTTTAAATATTATTTTGTAGAAATATCTTATGTATTATTTTTGTTGTGCCCGTGCACTAATCATAACAAACAAATTTAAATTATTAAATAACTGTTTCCAAAATTTTAATAAAAAAAACTGTATTTCAACATATAACCTGCATTCGTTTTTTAACCTGTATATTACAATAATTTTGCTAATAATTCCTAAGTAACAATTTGGAAATCATTTAATAAAAATAAACTATGTCAATTAAATATAAACTAAAAGTAAAAATTGATATAAGCAATAATTTTGGTTTATACATTTAATGTAATAATTTGCAATTCGGTGATAATTTTAATTTGGCAAATTATTTTAATTGAAACACAAAAACTGTGTCAATTATTAAATAAAATATTATATAATAATTTGTAAAAGGAACAAAGCGAGTCAGTCTGCAAGAAATAATCCGAGAAGTCAATTAAAGTACTCTCTGTTAATTTAAGTATATATTTTTAAGTGTTAAAAATATGGAGGGGCTGAAATCTCACAGCTCTGAAATATCTAGACTTCGGTCTAGGTTAAGGATTTTGATATAGTTTTCGGCAAAAAACTTTTATGAGGACATGGTTTTTAGTTTTGGGCAGCGATGTATATCAAACATAACTCTTTGTTAAAGTACAAGTATTTTTTATCTCTGTTTAAAAATTTATTACAAAACTAACACGAAACATCAATACGTTGCCGGAAAATTATAATCAAAATTCCAAAAATATTGTTAAATTAAATAAAATCAAACTTTTTCGAAATTCCAAAAATATTCTAAAAATTAGAATAAAATCAAATATTTAAACTTTTTCTATATTCCAATTTCAAAAATTCTTAAAAATTCAAACTTTTTCCAATATTCTAAAAATATTGCAAAAATTATTACAAAATCAAAAATTGAAAATTTTTTCAAAATTCCAAAAATTATAATAAAATCAAAAATTAAGAATTTTTCAAAATTCTAAAAGTATTCCAAAAATTCTTACAAAATCAAAAATTAAAACGTTTTCCGAAATTCCAAAAATATTGCAAAAATTATTACAAAATCAAGAATACAAACTTTTTCAAAATTCCAAAAATATTTCAAAAGCTATAACAAATTCAAAAATTTCCATGTCCCATTTCATTTTAAATTACATTTACGTCATAAAGACAGCTACATTTTTTTCCCAAAAACTTGGCTAAATAAATAAATGAAATCATTTTTTGACACACTTGACATTATTTTTTGACAAACTTATAACGCCATAATTCTCTATAATAATAATAAAATATCATGTCATACATACTAATAATTTTATTTTTTTCTAAAAAAATTGGGTAAAAAATAAATAAAAATCTTTCTTTTGACACACTTGACAACATTTTTTGACAAACTCATAATGCCATAATTCTCAATAATAATAATCAAATTTCATTTCATACAAACAATTTTATTTTTTTCCAAAAAGCTGGGTAAAAAACTAAATAAAAATCTTTTGACACACTTGACAACATTTTTTTGACAAACCTATAATGCCATAATTCTCAATAATAATAATAAAATTTCATTCAAACAATTTTATTTTTTTCCAAAAAATTGGGTAAAAAAATAAATAAAAATCTCTCTTTTGACACACTTGACAACATTTTTTTGACAAACTTATAATGCCATAATTCTCAATAATAATAATAAAATTTCATTTCAAACAAACAATTTTATTTTTTTCCAAAAAATTGGGTAAAAAAATAAATAAAAATCTTTCTTTTGACACACTTGACAACATTTTTTGACAAACTCATAATGCCGTAATTCTCAATAATAATAATAAAATTTCATTTCAAACAAACAATTAATTTCATTTTTTTTCCAAAAAATTAGGTAAAAAAGTAAATGAAAATATTTCTTTTGACACACTTCACAACATTTTTTTGACAAACTTATAATGCAATAATCTAGTTTTTAATCTCACATACCAATCCCGACCATCAAGATTTCTCCAAATTTAAAGTTCCTACTCGTAATCACTTTAAATGAACGTTTTTTAGGCCAAAAATATGAAAATTTGCTATTTTTGACACACATAATGATTTTTTTGACACACTTTCGGTACAGCTATCGAACACAGCGTCCTTTCGGACCTGTCCCTTGAGTATACATATTTTTAGAAAAAAAAAATTTTGAAATCCCTCCAGCGGTTTTCCCTGCAGCGTAGACAATGACGGCCGGACGGCTTTTTGCTTTTTTAGAATCAGGAGGTCCTAAAACGTCGAGAAATGTCAAAAAAGTGGGGGTAAGAATTTCACTTTGAGCTCATGAATGTAATACTTAGGTCTTTCAGACCGAAGTAAAATCATTCAGTCAATCTGTTAAGTAAATATTTTCATGTGTTAAACAGTCATTCAGTCAATCTGTTAAGAAAATATTTTTAAAAAATCATTCAGTCAATCTGTTAAGTAAATAGTTCTGTGTTATAAGAGATACAGAAAAGTTCTATCTGTTAAGATAACTACATAATTTTTAAGGGTTAATCAAAAGAACAAATTGTTAATCAAATTGATAAATTGAGTGTATAAATAAAACAAACATCGTTTAGAAATTAAAACAATTAAATATTTTGAAATACAGAAAAGTAATCGTTTCTGTGAGTGTTTTATTTATATTTGGGACATTTATTTCCTCCAAGGCACAACATTATGGATACTGTGTTTATACTTAAAATTTCTACAACGAGCAGTTGGAGTTTCTAAAACTATTTGGAGAATATTCTAGAAAGGAATGCTGTATTGTTTTCCTGGGCTTGTGGAACAAACCTTTGAATAACCATGCAATAGAAATGAACCATGCCTCTGTATCGAAATATAACGAATGAACATCGGATAGTTCTTATCTAATTCGGATTAATATTCTTAATGAAAAAATAAAAGTTATTAAATAGCTATGTTTAAACATGAAAATGTATACCAAAAAGAAAATCAAAAACTAACTTTTACTAATCAGGTAAAACATACTATGGACTTGAAAAACGAAAAACCCATCTTCTCCAAAAGTTACAGGTACCCATTCACAAAGAAGAAGTTAAAGAACAGATTTAAAATACTTGGAACAGGGTATTATACGACCAAGTTATTCGCCATGATCTTCACCTATTTGGTTTGCACCCAAGAAATAAAATGCTAGCGGGAAACGCAAATCACGCCTCGTAGCAGACTTTCGTAAATTATATGAACAAACAATAGATGACCGCAAGCCACTACCCAACATCACTGAAATACTTGATAAATTAAGCATATGCATGTATTTTACATATTTGTATTTAGCTTCTGGGTTTAAACAAATCTCCTTAAAACGGAGATGCAAACTACATCTTTTTTAAGGATACAGGAAATTCATTAAAGATTTTGAAAATCTAACTAAACCCTTAACTCAGTATTTTCGAAAATATAAAAAATTATCATAGATCAAAATTATATTATTTGTTTTGAGAACTGTAAGTTGTAAGTAGTGAGCCAATATTACAATATCCAGAATTCTCAAAAGAATTTATTCGTACCACTGATGCTAATAATGGTGCCTTAGGTGCTTAGATAAACCTATTTGTTATGCTTCTATAACTTCTCAGAACAAAACTATTTCATCATCGAAAAAGAACATCGAAAAGAAGAAGCCATTTTTTGAGCTACTAAATATTTTTTACCATATTTATTTGGTCCAAAGTTTAAAATCAGACCATAAGCTTTTAACCTTCTTATTCAGTCTTAAGGAACCTAATTCCAAACTATAGTCAGATGGAGATTAAAATTATAAGAATTTGACTATGAAATCCACTACAAAAAAAACGAACAAAAAAAAATAAAAACTGATGCTCTTTCTCAAATAGAACCAACAACAGAAATTAATCACAGTTCGGAAAATTCTTCAACCTCACGATTAACCGAAAATAAATCTAGATATTAGTTCATAAAATTAAAGATAGTATTCCTATACAACTTACACAGTTTTAAATGAATTTAACACAAAATTATATTGTAAATTGATAATAAACAAACCAATGTTATATACTAGAATCTTAAATCTTCTTCAAAAAGCCGACATACATATATTTAAATGCAAAGAATTCAAAGAAGATATACTAATATCAATCTTAAAAAAGTCAGACAAGTGCGAATAAAATTCGCGCGCCAAGGGTTCCGTGAATGTAAAAGAACACAATATCAAAAATAATTGAGAAAATGTTGTGTTGTAATGTCTTTATATTGCCAGACCATAGACGCATAATGAAATAAATGTTTAATCGTAAAAATCAATAGTAAATTACAATCAGATCTATATTGATCAAAAATGACACAAAAAATGTTGCTTCAGGTTAAATCTTATCCATAGCTGTTTATGGTAACTCAAGAAAGATTCAATTACACCAGTTTGTAAATGGTTTAAGTTTGATTATTTTGTCGGTCAATCAAGTGTCAAAATTTAAAGGGGTGGAGAGGCTACATACTAAAAATATTTTTTTTACAATAACACAAAAACTGTGCATTGCAAAATTCTAAAAAAATTGTAATTATTCTTAAATTAGGTGCTCTTTCATATGACACTTCACTCATTTGGGTCAAAAAAGGTTTTTTTACCCTCCCACAACCATCCCCTAAACACACAGAAATATAATTATTTGAGAGTTCGCTATGATTTTCATTCAAAATTTACAAATATTCCTGTCAATCATCGTCGAAACGTAGGGGGTGGCACAATTTGAAAGTTGCACTTTTTTGACACTAACTCCAAAACTGTGCACTGCAAAATTCTAAAAAAATTGCAATGTTTTCTAAATTATGTGCTCTTTCACATGACACTCGTTTGGTTCAAAAAAGGTTTTTTTATATCTGCAAATATCAATCTGCATATATACACTGCATATTTATAGGAAAAGAATTTGCTTCAGTCATGCTTAAACTATTTTGTGGACTTCATAATATGTTGCTAAATCTAAAACCTTTAAATCAATAAAACAAGCAAAAAAAAGTTTTGTCAATATAAAGAATATATTGAATAACTAAAGAATATATTGAATACAGAACAACTTTAAAAAGATACAAAATCTTATAAGAGCGTATAAATCTAAGCATAACATCCAAGATTAAGTCGAAGCTAATTATATTCGCCAATAAAATTAACAAATAAATGCAAAAACTACCTTAAAGCATTTTGAAAATTTTGAAAACATCCATAACATTTTTAATGTTTTAAAAAAGTATATCCAAGGCAGAAAGGGTAAAAACATTTTTATAAACTTCAATTTTTTTTATTTTGTTATAATTAGCTGTAACTTATTGCTTTAAACGGAAAATAATTATGTATGATTCGAATCAAAAAGATTAAGTTTACATTATTTAAATTAAATTCGGGAACATATTATATTTGTGGATTAAATAAGGTGACCAGTAGGTGGCCCTTAAAAATAAATTTTTTAATTTTTTGTTTCAAATTTTGCAAATAATATTTTTATGGGTATTGACACGAAATGGGAGAGTGTCGCACAAGAAATTTAAATTTTTCATTTAGGCTCAGAACAAAACCTATCAACTTTAAGTGGGGGCACCCCTAAAAATTGAACAATTGATTTAAAATTTTGCAAACAATATTAACAACAATAACAACGGGGTGAGGGGGTGCCGCAAACTGTAATATGAAAAAAAAAGTTCTAGAGTATCCTAAGGGCCCACCCTAGTGACCAGATTATTTTCAGACTATAAGATGACTTTTTTTTTATAAAACACACACCCCCTTTCCCACACAATCTATTAAGAAAAAAATTTCGTATAAATTAAAAATTTTGTAACAAAACTAAAATTTATTATAAAATTGTTGAGTATTAAAATATTCAAAATAATTCATTTCGTAAAATTCGTTTCAAAGGGTCAAAAGGGTCAAAACATGAAATAAAATATATCGAAAATAATAACGTAGATTTCTGGAGCTTTCTTTGTAAAGAATTGATTATCCTAGAATATACGAGAAATTAAGCAGAATTATATATAAGGAATGCCTTTTGTAGAGTGAGAAAAGTTTTGGTTTAGACTGCGATGATTTAAAATTAAATTAGACTGCGAATTGCGGTAATGTTAATAATTTAATTGGAATGTGATTATGTTAAATAAATCAATTGTTAACGAACCGCTGTATCGCAATAAACGGTGTAAATAGAAGTTTTATTTTAATTGTAAATAAAGTTTTAAATATTATTTTGTAGAAATATCTTATGTATTATTTTTGTTGTGCCCGTGCACTAATCATAACAAACAAATTTAAATTATTAAATAACTGTTTCCAAAATTTTAATAAAAAAAACTGTATTTCAACATATAACCTGCATTCGTTTTTTAACCTGTATATTACAATAATTTTGCTAATAATTCCTAAGTAACAATTTGGAAATCATTTAATAAAAATAAACTATGTCAATTAAATATAAACTAAAAGTAAAAATTGATATAAGCAATAATTTTGGTTTATACATTTAATGTAATAATTTGCAATTCGGTGATAATTTTAATTTGGCAAATTATTTTAATTGAAACACAAAAACTGTGTCAATTATTAAATAAAATATTATATAATAATTTGTAAAAGGAACAAAGCGAGTCAGTCTGCAAGAAATAATCCGAGAAGTCAATTAAAGTACTCTCTGTTAATTTAAGTATATATTTTTAAGTGTTAAAAATATGGAGGGGCTGAAATCTCACAGCTCTGAAATATCTAGACTTCGGTCTAGGTTAAGGATTTTGATATAGTTTTCGGCAAAAAACTTTTATGAGGACATGGTTTTTAGTTTTGGGCAGCGATGTATATCAAACATAACTCTTTGTTAAAGTACAAGTATTTTTTATCTCTGTTTAAAAATTTATTACAAAACTAACACGAAACATCAATACGTTGCCGGAAAATTATAATCAAAATTCCAAAAATATTGTTAAATTAAATAAAATCAAACTTTTTCGAAATTCCAAAAATATTCTAAAAATTAGAATAAAATCAAATATTTAAACTTTTTCTATATTCCAATTTCAAAAATTCTTAAAAATTCAAACTTTTTCCAATATTCTAAAAATATTGCAAAAATTATTACAAAATCAAAAATTGAAAATTTTTTCAAAATTCCAAAAATTATAATAAAATCAAAAATTAAGAATTTTTCAAAATTCTAAAAGTATTCCAAAAATTCTTACAAAATCAAAAATTAAAACGTTTTCCGAAATTCCAAAAATATTGCAAAAATTATTACAAAATCAAGAATACAAACTTTTTCAAAATTCCAAAAATATTTCAAAAGCTATAACAAATTCAAAAATTTCCATGTCCCATTTCATTTTAAATTACATTTACGTCATAAAGACAGCTACATTTTTTTCCCAAAAACTTGGCTAAATAAATAAATGAAATCATTTTTTGACACACTTGACATTATTTTTTGACAAACTTATAACGCCATAATTCTCTATAATAATAATAAAATATCATGTCATACATACTAATAATTTTATTTTTTTCTAAAAAAATTGGGTAAAAAATAAATAAAAATCTTTCTTTTGACACACTTGACAACATTTTTTGACAAACTCATAATGCCATAATTCTCAATAATAATAATCAAATTTCATTTCATACAAACAATTTTATTTTTTTCCAAAAAGCTGGGTAAAAAACTAAATAAAAATCTTTTGACACACTTGACAACATTTTTTTGACAAACCTATAATGCCATAATTCTCAATAATAATAATAAAATTTCATTCAAACAATTTTATTTTTTTCCAAAAAATTGGGTAAAAAAATAAATAAAAATCTCTCTTTTGACACACTTGACAACATTTTTTTGACAAACTTATAATGCCATAATTCTCAATAATAATAATAAAATTTCATTTCAAACAAACAATTTTATTTTTTTCCAAAAAATTGGGTAAAAAAATAAATAAAAATCTTTCTTTTGACACACTTGACAACATTTTTTGACAAACTCATAATGCCGTAATTCTCAATAATAATAATAAAATTTCATTTCAAACAAACAATTAATTTCATTTTTTTTCCAAAAAATTAGGTAAAAAAGTAAATGAAAATATTTCTTTTGACACACTTCACAACATTTTTTTGACAAACTTATAATGCAATAATCTAGTTTTTAATCTCACATACCAATCCCGACCATCAAGATTTCTCCAAATTTAAAGTTCCTACTCGTAATCACTTTAAATGAACGTTTTTTAGGCCAAAAATATGAAAATTTGCTATTTTTGACACACATAATGATTTTTTTGACACACTTTCGGTACAGCTATCGAACACAGCGTCCTTTCGGACCTGTCCCTTGAGTATACATATTTTTAGAAAAAAAAAATTTTGAAATCCCTCCAGCGGTTTTCCCTGCAGCGTAGACAATGACGGCCGGACGGCTTTTTGCTTTTTTAGAATCAGGAGGTCCTAAAACGTCGAGAAATGTCAAAAAAGTGGGGGTAAGAATTTCACTTTGAGCTCATGAATGTAATACTTAGGTCTTTCAGACCGAAGTAAAATCATTCAGTCAATCTGTTAAGTAAATATTTTCATGTGTTAAACAGTCATTCAGTCAATCTGTTAAGAAAATATTTTTAAAAAATCATTCAGTCAATCTGTTAAGTAAATAGTTCTGTGTTATAAGAGATACAGAAAAGTTCTATCTGTTAAGATAACTACATAATTTTTAAGGGTTAATCAAAAGAACAAATTGTTAATCAAATTGATAAATTGAGTGTATAAATAAAACAAACATCGTTTAGAAATTAAAACAATTAAATATTTTGAAATACAGAAAAGTAATCGTTTCTGTGAGTGTTTTATTTATATTTGGGACATTTATTTCCTCCAAGGCACAACATTATGGATACTGTGTTTATACTTAAAATTTCTACAACGAGCAGTTGGAGTTTCTAAAACTATTTGGAGAATATTCTAGAAAGGAATGCTGTATTGTTTTCCTGGGCTTGTGGAACAAACCTTTGAATAACCATGCAATAGAAATGAACCATGCCTCTGTATCGAAATATAACGAATGAACATCGGATAGTTCTTATCTAATTCGGATTAATATTCTTAATGAAAAAATAAAAGTTATTAAATAGCTATGTTTAAACATGAAAATGTATACCAAAAAGAAAATCAAAAACTAACTTTTACTAATCAGGTAAAACATACTATGGACTTGAAAAACGAAAAACCCATCTTCTCCAAAAGTTACAGGTACCCATTCACAAAGAAGAAGTTAAAGAACAGATTTAAAATACTTGGAACAGGGTATTATACGACCAAGTTATTCGCCATGATCTTCACCTATTTGGTTTGCACCCAAGAAATAAAATGCTAGCGGGAAACGCAAATCACGCCTCGTAGCAGACTTTCGTAAATTATATGAACAAACAATAGATGACCGCAAGCCACTACCCAACATCACTGAAATACTTGATAAATTAAGCATATGCATGTATTTTACATATTTGTATTTAGCTTCTGGGTTTAAACAAATCTCCTTAAAACGGAGATGCAAACTACATCTTTTTTAAGGATACAGGAAATTCATTAAAGATTTTGAAAATCTAACTAAACCCTTAACTCAGTATTTTCGAAAATATAAAAAATTATCATAGATCAAAATTATATTATTTGTTTTGAGAACTGTAAGTTGTAAGTAGTGAGCCAATATTACAATATCCAGAATTCTCAAAAGAATTTATTCGTACCACTGATGCTAATAATGGTGCCTTAGGTGCTTAGATAAACCTATTTGTTATGCTTCTATAACTTCTCAGAACAAAACTATTTCATCATCGAAAAAGAACATCGAAAAGAAGAAGCCATTTTTTGAGCTACTAAATATTTTTTACCATATTTATTTGGTCCAAAGTTTAAAATCAGACCATAAGCTTTTAACCTTCTTATTCAGTCTTAAGGAACCTAATTCCAAACTATAGTCAGATGGAGATTAAAATTATAAGAATTTGACTATGAAATCCACTACAAAAAAAACGAACAAAAAAAAATAAAAACTGATGCTCTTTCTCAAATAGAACCAACAACAGAAATTAATCACAGTTCGGAAAATTCTTCAACCTCACGATTAACCGAAAATAAATCTAGATATTAGTTCATAAAATTAAAGATAGTATTCCTATACAACTTACACAGTTTTAAATGAATTTAACACAAAATTATATTGTAAATTGATAATAAACAAACCAATGTTATATACTAGAATCTTAAATCTTCTTCAAAAAGCCGACATACATATATTTAAATGCAAAGAATTCAAAGAAGATATACTAATATCAATCTTAAAAAAGTCAGACAAGTGCGAATAAAATTCGCGCGCCAAGGGTTCCGTGAATGTAAAAGAACACAATATCAAAAATAATTGAGAAAATGTTGTGTTGTAATGTCTTTATATTGCCAGACCATAGACGCATAATGAAATAAATGTTTAATCGTAAAAATCAATAGTAAATTACAATCAGATCTATATTGATCAAAAATGACACAAAAAATGTTGCTTCAGGTTAAATCTTATCCATAGCTGTTTATGGTAACTCAAGAAAGATTCAATTACACCAGTTTGTAAATGGTTTAAGTTTGATTATTTTG
>OY856186.1:348714656-348775993 GCA_963693315.1 Diogma glabrata
TATATATATATATATATATATATATATATATATATATATATATATATATATATATATATATATATATATATATATATATATATATATATATATATATATATATATATATATATATATATATATATATATATATATATATATATATATATATATATATATATATATATATATATATATATATATATATATATATATATATATATATATATATATATATATATATATATATATATATATATATATATATATATATATATATATATATATATATATATATATATATATATATATATGAAAATCCATTACCGCACGCTTTTTTTTACTTACCGCACGCTATTTGAAATAATCAATTTACATGTCATGGATAGTGTGATGTAATTTATAATTTACTGTGATAGGAGTAGAAAAATAATATTGTATGGTTAGGTTCAAATATTTGACGGGACGACTTTTTCCTAAATCGTACCACACTGTAGTTTTCGAAACCGTACTGGTACGATTTAAGATGCTGTTGTCAAATTTGCTCCGTGAATAAACTGTTTAAAACAAAAAAAAATATTTTTGAATTTTTTGGCATGGAAAAGCGGAATTATTGTGAATGGACAGAAGAACATATGGAATTAGCAGCTAATTTTAATTCCTCCCATCAGGTATGATATTGGAAACGGGTTGGTACCATTTAGGATACCGGTGCCCTTAATCGTACTTTTTGCATGGTCTGAAGAAATTGGTCATATCACAATAATCTATCAATGAATAGTTAAAAAATTATGTTAAATTGCACCTTTTATGGTTAACAAAAAGATATAAATCATAATATTATAGGCGAGGAAATAAAGCACAAAAATAGGCCAAACCTAAGCAAATTGGCACAGTAAGATGGTTAGAGATGCGGTTTTCTGCATTCGATTCAGGAAGTAGTCCGGAAGATTTGTGAACATAGCCACTTTTCGGCAGAAAACTTCTGGAGTACCTAGGGGCCAGGGCGGGTTATAGACACCTCATCTCCTTGAACTTTCCATAAATTCAGCTCGAAATTGATCGAAGCTCGTTGATCGGGGGTTTTTGGGGTCGCTGAACACGAATATGATGTCGGCGATGACCCTCGGAGTACCTAGGGCCCAGGGCGGGTATGTCTAACTCATCTCCTGGAACTTTACATTAATTCAGCTCGAAATTGATCGAAGCTCGTTACTGGGAGTTTTTGGGGCCGCTGAACACGAATATGATGTCTGCGATGACCTTCGGAGTACCTAGGGGCCAGGGCGAGTCATATACACCTCATCTCCTGGAACTTTCCATAAATACAGCTCGAAATTGATCGAAGCTCGTTATTCGGAGGGCTTTGGGGGCGCTGAACACAAATATGATATTGTCGATGACCCTCGGAGTACCTAGGGCCCAGGACGGGTATGTCTAACTCATCTCTTGGAACTTTTCATTAGTTCAACTCGAAATTGATCGAAGCTCGTTACTCGGGGGTTTTTGGGGTTGCTTAACATGAATATGATGCCGGCAATGACCCTCGAAGTACCTTGAGGTAGGTCGGGTATGTCTAACTCATCTCCTGGAACTTTCCATAAATTCAGCTCGAACTTTATCGAAGCTCGTTACTGGAGGGGTTTGGGGCCGCTGAACACGAATATGATGTCTGCGATGACCTTCGGAGTACCTAGGGGCCAAAACGTGCTATATACACCTCAGCTCCTGGAACTGTCCATAAATACAGCTCGAAATTGATCGAAGCTCGTTAATCGGCGGTTTTTGGGGTCGCTAAGCACGAATATCATGTCGGCGATGACCCTCGAATTACCGGGGGGTCGCAGGGCGGGTATATTTAACTCATATCCTGAAAATTTCCATAATTAAAACTCGATTATTTTATTTAATCGATTATTTGATTTTTTTATTATATTATTTTATTGTATTAATGGAAAGTTCCAGGTGATGATTTAGACATACCCGCCCTGGACCCTAGGTACTCCAAGGGTCATCGCCGACATCATATTCGTCTTCAGCACGACCCCGAAAACCCTCTAAGTAACGAGCGTCGATCAATTTCGAGCTGTATTTATGGAAAGTTCCAGGAGATGAGGTGTATTTAACCCGCCCTGGTCCCTAGATACTCCGAAGGTCATTGCAGACATCATATTCAGGTTCAGCGGTCCTAAAAACCCCCGAGTAACGAGTTTCGATAAAGCCCGATCTGAATTTTTGGAAAGTTCCAGGAGATGAGTGAGACATACCCGCCCTGGGCCCTAGGTACCCCGAAGATCATCGCCAACCTCATGCTCGTGTTCACTGACCCCAAAAACCCCTGAGCAACGAGCTTCGATCAATTTTGAGCTGAATTAATGGAAAGTTCCAGGAGATGAGTTAGAAATACCCGCCTTGGGCCATAGGTACTCCGAGGGTTATCGCTGACATCACATTCGTATTCAGCGACCCCAAAAACGACGGATTAACGAGCTTCGATCAATTTCGGGCTGTATTTATGGAAAGTTTCAGGAGATGAGGTGTATATAACCCGCTCTGGCCCCTAGGTACTCCGAAGGTTATTGCAGACATCATATTCGTGTTCAGCGGCGCCAAAACCCTCTCAGTAACGATCTTCGATCAATTTCTAGCTGAATTAATGTAAACTTCCAGGAGATGAGTTAGACATACTCGCCCTGGGCCCTAAGTACTCCGAGAGTCATCGCCGACATCACATTCGTGTTCAGCGACCCTAAAAACCCCCAAGTAACGAGCTTCGATCAATTTCGAGCTGAATTTATGAAAAGTTCAAGGAGATGAGGTGTAAATAACCCGCATTGGCACTTGGTACTATAGAGGTTTTTTGCCGAAAAGTGGCTATGTACACAAACTTTCCTGACGGTTTTCTGAATCTTCTGAATCGAATACAAAAAACCGCATCTCGATCCATCTTACTCTGCCAATTTGCTTAGGTTTGGTGCTTTATTCCCTCGTCTATTAGCTAAAATGCCTGCTAAAGGATATTTAAACTGCCTTCAAAATTAAGTGGTACGCATATGGCAACTCTATCCTAATAGTTAGGTCTTTCAGACCGAAGTTCGATCGAAGGATTATCAAATTTTTATCAAAAGATTATGAAAGGCATTATCAAATGGATCGTTAATTTGATTTTAAAAATTGAGTAGACTCATGTTATCTATTTATTTTGTTATTAATTAATGTGATTTAAACTAGTAAACAATTTTATTCGTAAGAAATTTAAATTTGAATTTTTTGTCTAAATAATAACAAATGCCAAAAATTAACATAAGACAAAATAATAAAGTTAAGTTAAATGAAATCATTATTGTTATTATGATTTTAAACATTAAATAGATTATGTATAGTAAAAAAATATTATATATTAAAAATATTCCTTAAAACTTTTGTTTAAAAAAAGTAACAAATATGCTAAATAAATAATAAATAATATCCACTCCTTTCTCGTGAAATGCACTACCCCAAGATTCTTGGTAAATTATATTTAGCCATTGATTTAATTTTTGTATAACTACTTCTAGAATAATATAATTTTAAAACTTTATCAACATAGAGATAGAAGAACCGAAAAATATTAGACCTTTTAAAAAGTGGAAGGCCAGGATCAGTTCGAGATTTGAAATATATGACACGCAATATATTATATGTATTACTCTTTGGTATATTTCTCGTTTGAGTAGGAATTCTTTTTAGTCGTTACCTGTGGTCGTTCAAAAGGTCATGAAATTTTTCACAAGAATTTGCTAATTAGATTTCACACCACATAAAATGGCTATCAAAGTCTCAACACCTTAGAGTTTATAAAAATATAGAGATAACATAAAATAAAATTTGTATGGAAAGAGAAAAAGAGAGTGACTACAGTCCATGTTCATGTAATTTTTTAATAGTAATTGAATTTTAATCATTTTATTTTAATATTTATATAAACATACAAAAACAATTAAAAGTAAACAATAAGATTAAAAGTCTAAAATATGAAAATTTGAGTCAAATATTATTTCGGTCTGAAAGACTAAGTATTACATTCATGAGCTCAAAGTCAAATTCTTACCCACTACTTTTTTGACATTTCTCGACCTTTTAGGACCTGCTGATTCTAAAAAACCAAAAAAAAATGTATGTCTGTCTGTAGGCCGGCCGGCCGGCCGTCCGGCCGTCATTACCTACGCTACAGGGAAAACCGCTGGATGGATTTCAAAAATTTTTTTCTAAAAGGGACAGGTTCGAAAGGACGCGATAACTGTACCGGAAGTGTGTCAAATCATTATGTATGTCAAAAATAGCAAATTTTCATATTTTTGGCTTAAAAAACGTTCATTTGAAATGATTACGAGTAGGAACATTAAATTTGGAGAAATTTTGATGGTAGGGATTGGTATGTGAGATCAAAAACTAGATTATTGCATTATAAGTTTGTCAAAAAAATGTTGTCAAGTGTGTCAAAAGAAAGATTTTTATTTATTTTTTTACCCAATTTTTTGGAAAAAAAAAATAAAATTAATTGTTTGTTGGAAATGAAATTTTATTATTATTATTGAGAATTATGGCATTATAAGTTTGTCAAAAAAATGCTGTCAAGTGTGTCAAAAATGATTTCATTTATTGTTTTAGCCAATTTTTTTTAAATTTTTTTTAAAAAAATGTTGCTGTTCTTATGACGTAAATGTAATTTAAAATGAAATTGGACATTAACATTTTTGAATTTGTTATAGCTTTTGAAATATTTTTGAAATTTTGAAAAAGTTTGTATTTTTGATTTTGTAATAATTTTTGCAATATTTTTAGAATTTCGGAAAAAGTTTTAATTTTTGATTTTGTAAGAATTTTTCGAATATTTTTAGAATTTTGAAAAATTTTTAATTTTTGATTTTATTATAATTTTTGGAATTTTGAAAAAATTTTCAATTTTTGATTTTGTAATAATTTTTGCAATATTTTTAGAATTTTGAAAAAAGTTTGAATTTTTAAGAATTTTTGGATCATTATTGGAATTTAGAAAAAGGTTTAAATATTTGATTTCATTCTAATTTTTGGAATAATTTTGGAATTTTGAAAAAGGTTTCAATTTTTGATTTTGTTATAATTTTTGCAATATTTTTAGAATTTTGAGAAAAATAGAATTTTTGAATTATATATATACATATATATATATATATACATATATATATATATATATATATATATATATATATATATATATATATATATATATATATATATATATATATATATATTTATATATATATATATATATATATATATATATATATATATATATATATATATATATATATATATATATATATATATATATTTATATATATATATATATATATATATATATATATATATATATATATATATATATATATATATATATATATATATATATATAATATATATATATATATATATATATATATATATATATATATATATATATATATATATATATATATCTTTAAAATTTTATAATAATTTTGCAATATTTTTAGAATTTTGGAAAAGTTTGAATTTTTAAGAATTTTTGGAATATTATCGGAATTTAGAAAAGTTTAAATATTGATTTCATTCTAATTTTTGGAATATTTTTGGAATTTTGAAAAACTTTGATTTTATTTAATTTAACAATATTTTTGGAATTTTGATTATAATTTTCCGGCAACGTATTGATGTTTCGTTTTGTTTTGTAATAAATTTTTGAACAAAAATAAAAAATACTTGTACTTTAACAAAGGTTTGTTTGATATACATCGCTGTCTAAAACTAAATACCATGTCCTCATGAAAGTTTTTTGCCGAAAACTATATCTTTTACCCAGACCGAAGTCTTGATATCTCAGAGCTGTGAGATTTCAGCCGCTCCATATTTTTCGAATTTATTTTTGCCATAAGAGATGGTGGCGATTTATTCTTAATTACATCCGATTAGAAAATGTACCATAGTACAAACATATTTGAATTCGTTTTCAATTTTTGTTTGATTTTTACTTTTGTTTCGAATGTCATAGTCAGCCTCCTGACATATATTATTTTTTGAGTTTATCAGGTATATAAAAGTTATAAGCCACATACAACAGGTATATCATTACAAAGGGTGCCATTATTATCCAAAATATTATACGATTTTGATAATATCTATTATTTTTATCCTTTATAAGATTATGGGTTGGAGATTAAGAAAATTATTATATATTTTAATTTACTTGGATAAGGTTTTTATTATTGGAAGCTAGTATTGCGAATACAAATTTGTAATTTGAAATCATTGATAGAAATACGGCATCCTTTCACCCTTAAAATGAGTTGAATTTTTATAAATCGGGAGGATTGGAAATAAACTCATCTGACTTGGTTATTGCTTGTGTTTGATATTTTTTGGTAATGTTTAATTTTTTATTTAAGATAATAAAAAGTGAAACAAAATAAAAAGGTTCCTGTGGGCTCCACCTCCCCTACCTCCTTTACTGCGCAAGCCAACACCTTCTTCCTCTTTTAATCCGGCTTTGATACAACATCCATCATAATCCAACATCTTCTAATCTTTTCTTCACACCTTCTTCCTCTTTTCATTCGGCTTTGATACAACATCCATCATAATCCAACATCTTTTAATCTATTCTTAACTAATTTTACAAAAATACATAAAGGTGTGCTATAAATTTTTATACGATGCCTTACTATACGAAACTATACGAAATATATCGTATTGTTTCGTTAGGCAAGTTCAATTACAGATAGATGGAAAAAATAATGAAAAGCAAATCTTGATATAACAGGTTTTGTTTTTCCTTATTTTATTTACAGAAAATGTAACTATGCAAAAATAACGATGGAAAACAAATATTGTATGATTTTTAGCACTACATCTGTCAAATAAATAATTAATTTTCTTATTAATAATTCTTCTTTTCTTATTCATATTAAAATTAAATATAGGATCACCTTTGAAGCCCAGGTTTTTCTCACAACCATCATTTTAATAAATCAATTTAAATTATTAAAATATGGAGGGGCTGAAATCTCACAGCTCTGAGATATCAAGACTTCGGTCTGGGTAAAGGATTTTGATATAGTTTTCGGCAAAAAACTTGCACGCGGACATGGTTTTCAGTTTTGGGCAGCGATGTATATCAAACATAACTCTTTTTATATCTGTTTAAAAATTTATTACAAAACTAATTCAAACCTCAATACGTTGCCGGAAAATTATAATCAAAATTCCAAAAACATTGTTAAATTAAATAAAATCAAAGTTTTTCAAAATTCTTAAAATATTCCAAAAATTAGAATGAAATCAAATATTTAAACCTTTTTCTAAATTCCGATAATATTCCAAAAATTCTTTAAAAATTCAAACTTTTCCAAAATTCTAAAAATATTGCAAAAATTATTACAAAATCAAAAATTGAAAATTTTTTCAAAATTCCAAAAATTATAATAAAATAAAAAATTTAAAATTTTTCCAAATGCTAAAAATATTGCAAAAATTCTTACAAAATCAAAAATTAAAACTTTTTCCGAAATTCTAAATATATTGCAAAAATTATTACAAAATCAAAAATACCAACTTTTTCAAAATTCCAAAAATATTTCAAAAGCTATAACAAATTCAAAAATGTCCATGTCCAATTTCATTTTCAATTACATTTACGTCATAAAAACAGCTAAATTTTTTTTCCAAAAATTGGATAAAAAATAAATGAAATCATTTTTTGACATACTTGACAACATTTTTTTGCAAACTTATAATGCCATAATTCTCAACAATAATAATAAAATTTCATTTCAAACAAACAATTTTATTTTTTTCCAAAAAGTTGAGTAAAAAATAAATAAAAATCTTTCTTTTGACAAAGTTATTGCCATAACATAATTTCATTTCTAACAAACAATTAATTTTATTTTTTTTCCAAAAAAATTAGGTAAAAAAATAAATAAAAATCTTTCTTTTGACACACTTGACAACATTTTTTTAATCTAGTTTTATTAATCTAGTTTAATCTAATTTTTAATAATCTAGTTTTTGATCTCACATACCAATCCCTACCATCAAGATTTCTCCAATTTTAATGTTCCTACTCGTAATCACTTAAAATGAACGTTTTTTAAGCCAAAAATATGATAACTTGCTATTTTTGACACACATAATGATTTTTTGACACACTTCCGGTACAGTTATCGAACACAGCGTCCTTTCGGACCTGTTCCTTGAGTAAACCTATTTTTAGAACAAAAAAATGTGAAATCCCTCCAGCGGTTTTCCCTGCAGCGTAGGTAATGACGGCCGGCCTACAGACAGACATACATTTTTTTTATTTCGGTCTGAAAGAGAGATGGAGAGGTCTGAAAGAGAGATTTTGGTGAGACCAAAAACTAGCTTATTGCATTATAAGTTTGTCAAAAAAATGTTGTCAAGCGTGTCAAAAGAAAGATTTTTATTTATTCTATTACCCAATTTTTTGGAAAAAAATAAAATTGTTTGTTTGAAATGAAATTTTATTATTATTATTGAGAATTATGGCATTATAAGTTTTTCAAGAAAATGTTGTCAAGTGAGTCAAAAGAAAGATTTTTATTTATTTTTTTACCTAATTTTTTGGAAAAAAATAAAATTGTTTGTTTGAAATGAGATTTTATTATTATTATTGAGAATTATGGCATTATAAGTTTGTCAAGAAAATGTTGTCAAGTGTGTCAAAAGAAAGATTTTTATTTAGTTTTTTACCCAATTTTTTGGAAAAAAATAAAATTGTTTGTTTGAAATGAAATTTTATTATGATTATTGAGAATTATGGCATTAAAAGTTAGTCAAAAAATGTTGTCAAGTGTGTCAAAAGAAAGGTTTTTATTTATTTTTTACCCAATTTTTTTAGAAAAAAATAAAATTAATAGTTTGTATGACATGATATTTTATTATTATTATTGAGAATTATGGCATTATAAGTTTGTCAAAAAAATAATGTCAAGTGTGTCAAAAATGATTTCATTTATTTCTTTAGGCAATTTTTTGGAAAAAAAATGTAGCTGTTTTTATGACGTAAATGTAATTTAAAATGAAATTGGACATGGAAATTGTTGAATTTGTTATAGCTTTTGAAATATTTTTTGAATTTTGAAAAAGTTTGTATTTTTGATTTTGTAGTAATTTTTGCAATATTTTTAGAATTTCGGAAAAAGTTTTAATTTTTGATTTTGTAAGATTTTTTGGAATATTTTTAGAATTTTGAAAAATTTTTAATTTTTGATTTTATTATAATTTTTGGAAATTTGAAAAAATTTTCATTTTTTGATTTTGTAATTATTTTTGCAATATTTTTAGAATTTCGGAAAAAGTTTTAACTTTTAACAACTTTTGAAATATTATCGGAATTTAGAAAAAGTTTAAATATTTGATTTTATTCTTATTTTTGGAATATTTTTGATTTTATTTAAAAACTTTGATTTTATTTAATATAACAATATTTTTGGAATTTAGATTATAATTTTCGGGCAACGCATTGATGTTTCGTGTTAGTTTTGTAATAAATTTTTAAACAGAGATAAAAAATACTTGTACTTTAACAAAGAGTTATGTTTGATATACATCGCTGCCTAGAACTAAAAACCATGTCCTCATAAAAGTTTTTTGCCGAAAACTGTATCAAAATGCTTAACCCAGACCGAAGTCTTGATATTTTTGCTTTTTAAGAATCGGGAGGTCCTAAAACGTCGAGAAATGTCAAAAAAGGTGGGGGTAAGAATTTCACTTTGAGCTGTCTATATGGGAACGTATCACCCGTACTTAGGTCTTTCAGACCGCAGTAATTTATAAAAATGAACATTATAACACAAACTGTTTTTTGTACCAAAAATATCAAATGTTTTCAACGTATATTCTTTTTAAAAAATGTCAAAAATCTATATTTTTCTATGCTGTTATGTTACCTCAATAGAAAATTTTCTGGTTAACCTTATTATAAATACCATTCACCAACTTTATTATTTAATGTATAAATTATTCCTAAAAGACTAGAATGTTGTATAGAACTTTCGAAATTAAAACTTTTTTTACTAATCTCTAGTAAGAGGATCTTGTGAATAAATGAAAATCAAAAACAAATTTAAAACAAAAATTTTAAATTACTATTCAATATTTTATTGAATAAATTTAATTCCATTCAAAAACAAACAAAAATTTTGAGAAAAAGATATTCATTCCTTCTTGAAAAAAAATTTTAAAAAATGGTACAACAATCACCAACAGAAAATAGAAAATTGAATGCATTTTAAATTTTACTTCGTATTGACGTCACATTGTGCTAAAAGACAATAGCAATAGCCTTAAAAAACTACACTATTGATAAATTTAAATACCGTTATTTGTTCGTGGCCTTAAACTGTGTTTAAATCAATATTTTGTGATGAAGATGTCAACTCATATTAAAAGAGAAAAACATTTTCAAATAGTAGTTTCTGTTTTTCCTTATTTTGTTTCACGAATATGAAATTATGGAAAATAATGATGAGAAAACCAATATTTTTTGATTTACGGCTCTGCCTGTCAAAAAATAATTAATTTGTTTGTCAATATCGAAATGATAATAAATTGAACAAAACGGGAAAAGACAGTAGCAATAACTTTAAAAAAACTGCATTATCGATCAATTTAAAATTCGTAAAAAGAAATGTTTATGAATTCATGAAAAAAAAAATAACTGTAATGGTATTTAATATTAAAAAAAACCAATAAAAAATGTTCCACTCCAAGAAGTGAACTCTCGTCCTATAGAACCTCAGTCGACCACAATATTCATATTGCAATTTGCATTTTTCATGGCTTTTATATTATTGATAGATTTTGATATGTGTTAAGAATCGTATCATGACTAACTGAACGTGAGCTTTTGATCAATTTGTAGAGATTGATTTACATGTACAATATATTAATCTGTACAGTTCTCCTTTCGCAGATGAAGATCCCCGTCGAAAATGTCTTATATTTAAAATTGGCAGTTTCATTTGCTTGTTTAGCTTGTGGACGTTCAGCTGAACCCAAGATGCCGTACCTTTGTTTCAATCTGTCGATGTTGGGTGATTGTTGTTAGTCTTTGATCGAAATGACAAACTGTTTTCGTAGGCGTCGAATTATTTTGTAAGGACCTTCTTATGTTGGTTGCAGTCCACATTGTACTTTACCAACTCAAATGAAAACGTAGTCACAGCTTTCGAGGGAATTTGGCACATAGGTATCTGTCACTTTGTTTGTTAAGTCGAGTTAAGTTGGCCACTCTGACCCTGCTGAACACATCTCCTCTCACTGTAGCTTGCATATCTAGAAGAATCATAAACATTTCTTCTCTCCAATGTATTTTGTTGTTTCTGATCATAAGTGCAACTTTGAACTGTCTATATGGGAACGTATCACCATTCAATTTGCTTATGAATGGTATAACGTTATCAGTATGCGATGTGGGCCTAAAATCTTTGTCAATTTGCAGAAAATTTTAGACTCGAATTGTATTCCTTGATCTGTTGTGATATTAGCCAGTCGTCGTCTGTGCCGTTACTGGTTGTATTCTGTAATCCAAATTGAGACTTTTAACAAAATTAATTAGCTCAATTTTAGTGACGTTTAGTGGTAGTGGAAGTGTTAGCCTTCTATGACCAAGTTGGTTGTATCTGTGCCAAGAGAGTTCAGGACAGCTGCAGATGACGTGTTCCATCGTTTCCGCGTCCGAGTAGCAGAATTTGAACCTGTCGGAAACAACACGGCTCATTTTGTTAATATGGTGGTTTAAAGGACCATGTCCAATAAGGCACCACGTTAAAATTCTTAGAGACTCTCTGTTTAAGTCGATTGTTTTTAAGGGGGAAACAGGGAGGTTACCTAGAAACTTCTTGGAGTGTACTAGTCCCTCTCTGCTTCTCATAGTTTAGCATTTTGTTCCTGTTCCCATGTTTGGATTGTGCTTTTGAGCAAACTCTTGACCATTCCGAAGGATGGTTCCAGTCCAACAAGCTTTTTATTGACACCTTGCTTTGCTAAAGCGTCAGCAATAGCATTTTCTTGTATTCCTGTGTGACTGGATGCCCACACAAGTGTGATTCTTTAATTGCTGGAGACTTTTAGTATACTTTGTTAGCATTCCCATACCAGTATTGAATCAAAGCGCGTGGATTTTAGTGTCAAGAGTGCTGCTTGGCTGTCAGAGAAAATATATATTTCAATATTTTGGTATTGTCTTTCAGCACATAGCAAACTGCTAATGGAAAAAATTTTGGCTTGAAATATGGTTGTTGTGGTGCCTAAGGCAACCGTTTGTTTTGTTCTAGGACCAAACGCTCCTGCTCTCATGCCCATATTGATTCGAGAACCATCTGGGTACCAGCTGGCGTACTATGCTGATGTTCTGTGGCAGTGACCGTATGTAGTTTTTAATACGATCTCTGGCCAATATCTTGACATCAAAGTGCCTGTCAAAATCTATTGTTTTTGGCATACATTCCGAAATATGGTATGTATGCAGTTCAGCTTGTAATGCAGCAAAGATTTTATGGTGTCTGGTTAGATTACCCGGCTGAAACCCTTCTGTGAGCTGCAGTCTATGAACGCTTAGCACTGCTACAGATTTTACATGTAGATGCATTGGAGAAAGCTTTATAAGAATCTCTATTGCTAACGTTGCCGTGGTTTTGAAAGCACCTGTGGCACTAAGACCTACAAGCCTTTGTATTTTTGTAAACGTATTTTGAGCAGTTATTTGGTGCGGTTTAGACCACCAAACTAAAGCTGCATAGTTATGTAAGAATTGGTTTTATAATACTTTGGTGCAACCAAAGTATCATTTTTGGGCTGAGACCCCATGTTTTCCCAAACAGGTTTTTGCATGTGAAGAAAACTGTGTTTGCCTTTTCGGAGATATATTTAAGGTGTGAGTTTCAGGTTAGTTTGCTATCCAGGATCAGACCGAAATATCTAGCCTCTTTTGATGTTTGCATTGGATCGCCGTTTAGAACAGGAGAAATGAAATTAAAGTTTCTCCTGTTTGTAAAAACGACAATGCTTGTTTTTCGGAGGTTGATTGACAGTCCCATCTGTTGCACCACTTTGGTACGAGATTAATAGCTGTCTGGGTTCGACCAGCGACAATGGAGTCATGTTTTCCTCTAACCGTGACTGCCAAGTCGTCGGCATAGCCTACAGTGGTTGAAGAAGAAATTATTTAGCGTGGTAAGGAGATCATCAGCCACCATTAGTCAAAGCAGTGGAGAGAGCACACCCCCTTGCGAGCAGCCTCTAGATGCAGTAACAGTCACTGAACAATCACCTAGCGTAGCCGTTATCTTCCGACTCTGTATAGCATATTGATAATCCACGCAATGATATGTGGGTTTATATTTTTCTTTGTGGCCATTTCAATGATAGCATTGAAGTGGACATTGTCAAAGGCTCCTTGTATGTCCATAAATATACATACAAATGCTTCCTCGCAGTTTAGGGTGCTCTCAATTTCTTTCACCATTTTATGCAGCTCCGTTTCAGTAGATTTCCCAGTCTGATCAGCGTGCTGTCTAGAGTGGAGAGGGTTTTGTTTAAGACATACATGATGTGATAGTCCAACATCTTTTCCATTGTTTTTAATAGAAAAGATGTAAGACTTATAGGTCTGTATGATTTGGCTTCATTTGGTTTTCTTTTTAGCTTGGGTATAAAAACAACTTTAATTTCTCGCCATATCTGAGGAATGTAAGCAAGGCGAAAGCTTGCTTTGAACAAACGCATGAGATATGGAAGGATGATTGTTAGACTCTTTTGCAGAAATACCGGAAAAATTCCATCACATCCTGCAGATTTATATGGACCGAAGGAGAATCCCATAGCCCATCCCGCTTTGTGGGGGTGAAAATTGTGTTGGCTAAATGAAATGCAGTACTTTTAGTTGCAGGATCTAGAAGATGTACGTTTTCGTTGGGATTATCTTTCGTGCTCCATTCTATTGAGCCCGGAAAATTGGTTTGAAGTAAAGTATCTAGTGTCTCAATGCAGCTGGTGATATACCATTTGGTTTGCAGATTGAGCCTAAAGGATTTATGTGATCAGACGACATCAATTTTTGGAGTCGAGCTGCAGCAGGCAGATTATCTATCGTGTTGCAGAGCTCTTTCCAGCTATTCCTTTTTGATTGTCTGAGTTCTCTATTATACTGGTTTGGTTAGAGCTACTCAGTACTCTATCCAATTATTTGTTGTTTTTGCTCTGTTAAAGATCTTCCAAACTTTAATCCTTTGCCTCTCCAAATTACCATTCCACCAAGGTACGTCTCTGCACCTTTTGGATTGAGTTATTGGAGTATTAAGATTATATGCTTCAGTGATAATTTTTTGTATATTATTTGCTGCAGAGTCAAGCTCAAATGTGGAGTTAATACTGCCGCAACTATTTACATTATCATGAAGATATGTTGTGTAAAGTTCCCAGCTAGTTTTTCTCGGGTTTCTAATGTACTGGGTGCTCTTTGGGTAGTGTTGTATTTTGAAACATATATAAACATGATCAGACATAGAAGCTTCCTTCAAAACATGCCAGTTCTTAATATGGTTAGTAGCGATTATGTTTGTTAAAGTAAGGTCAGGGATCTCACCTCTAATTGCGTTTCTAAAGGTAGGCTCACTTCCTTTGTTTGCAATAAACATATTGTTTGTATACAAAAATTGAAGCAGACGCTCGCCTTTTGTGTTAATGTTACTACTTCCCCACACGGGGTGATGAGCATTAGCATCACACGCTATCATGAGGTTATAGTGGTTATTGTTGCAATACTTGATGAGTTTCTCTACCACTTCTGGTGGTGTTTCGTCTTCATCCCCTGGAAAGTATGCAGAAGCTAAAATGAATTTACGAAATCTACCTTGAGGAAGATGAATTTCTATCTGGACCGTTGTAAGATCTCTGCAGATAAATTCATTCAATTGAAACATTTCCAGATATTTGTTGAAAAGAATCGTGGTTCTCGGTCTTTCGACATCTGAGAAATAGATCAGTTTTGTATTTTTGTTTGACTATAGACCTTTCATTCTTTTACTGTCTGCCCACGGCTCCTGCAAGATCGTGAGCATCCTGTTCAATTAACCGGTTCAAATTAACTGAGGCCATTTCTGATCTGTGCAGATTAATCTGAACGCAACTTAATTTAGGTAGTAGAGATTTTTATCCATATCGTACAGGTGTTCTGTCTGACTTAGCTTAAGCTGGTGAATCGGGCATTACCCTAGAGACAAACATGGTGTGTTTACTATCCGAATTAGGATAAGCGGATAACTCAGGCATGATCCTAGAGTCAGACATGGTATGTGTGCTGTTTGGTTTAGGATAAGCTGATGAATCAGGCATTATCCTTAAGTAGGACATGGTGCACAGTTTTGTTGCTAGTTTATGTGATGCGTTTGGAGAAGCATCGCTCTCATCTAAAACTTTATTGTTTTCCATACAATATTTATGTAGAAAATACGGAGGTACATTGGTCAACCAAAACAGAGCCCTGTGTTGTGGTAAGGTATTTATTAGAACTGAAGGACACCCGGTTTCCAGAGTCCCGTACCAGCGATCAATCACCCCCTTGACCATGCCAAGCTATCAGCGTACGTGTCTACCTTAGCTTTGGATTTGAACTTGATCTTGGCTTCGATTCTCACGTAGGACCTAACGGCATGGGTGACCCTACCGTTGTAGCTCCTAAGATCATTGAGTCTACTGAGCCCCATCACTGCTTCAAAGTGCCAAGTCTATCGATGGGACTTGAAACGAAGTTGCTGACTAATTGCTGTCAGGGTAATGGTGGCTGTAGACAAGTCTATCACGCAGTTTAAGTATTCAGTAGATAGAAGAAATGGTCCTACAATATCTCTATGGATATAATCAAATTGATCTTGTAGAATTTCGAATTGTCCAATCATATTGTTGGCAGGATAAACAAGTTGAAGTCCAATTGCTGATGTAACATATGTATGACTCATCTAATTAACATACAATACATATGTTATTCTTCCCATTAAATTAACTTAAATAATTAAGCAAGTCATCAACCAAAACAAATAACAAATAATATAGAACAAACTAAGTATATTCAACTTAGCTCAGATATCTAAATTCTCACAATGTATTTTTAAATGACGAAATTTAACTTATATAAAATTATATTAAATTTGATGACTACAACCTAAAATATTACAAAAATGAAATAACATTAAATTTATGAAAATAAATATAATTTCCGCTGCATAAGGTAAATATATTTATTTCATATGTAATTGACCGATGTTACCTTTATATAATAGATCGATCGTCAATTGGATGATCGATTAATTCATTAAAATAAATATAAACCTAGGAATTGATTTTATAGAATATAGCGGAGAAATCATACACCAATTGTACTTTGAATTAAATGAAAATTGTAATCAGAAATTAATCAATAAACTTATCTAAAAGTTTAGTTTTACTTAAACCTTTAACTGGAAGAAAGTCTGCCCAATAGGCCTTAGTCTACGGGCTAGCATGGGATCCCCAGCATAAAGAATTTATTCCCATCATAAATTAAAGAAAAATCAAGTGGACATCGCATCATGGCAGCTCAACCCGATAGCCCATCATACTGATATATTTATTTATGCTTTATTTTGCTGTATTTTTATGAACTTATTTATGGTCCGATCACCAGGGTGTGCAAATTGTGTAAAGAGTATAAAAACGTACGACGTAGAGGTTCTACGATATACTATCGATGTATCGCACACAATTTTATCGTCTGACAATTTGAAAAGATTTAGTTGTATTGCTGATCTAGCGTTACGTCCGAAACCAGAAAGTAAATTTTGAAGTGCTTAGTTTGCTTTTTAAGCTTTGATAATGATATCATAGTCGAAGTGTGTCTTAACTGATGGCGTTTCGTTATTTGTTGAACGTGATAGTGCATCCGTGACCGTGTTATCTTTACCTCACAATTGACTAATAAAATCCAAATTACGCGATTGTCTTAGATTTCATTTATTCTTAGACTGAATTGCTCATGTCAGAGGCTTGTGGTCGGTGAAAATTGTAAATTACCGACCATCGACAAAATATTGAAGTGTTTGATTGCTAGATATATTGCGAGTAATTTTTGATCGATCTCAATAAAATCTTGAATTTCAAACGCTATATTATCGAACAAAAATTTCTAGCATTTCATTCAAATGTATGTATAGAACTGCATAGAAATTTAGTCGAACTGTTTACAAAATCTCGATTCTGTATCATTGGTTATTCATAAAAACAAATTATACAAAGTAGTTCTTTTTAAAACTATGTCAAATAATCAATCAACTCAAATCCATGTTGCAGCCTGTTTTTAGTTGCATACATTTATAATAATTGTTCAATGCGGTGTATATTTGTTATTGTCAATAATACGATATCTGTCATTCAAAACCATTATGACATCCTTTGTCAATTATCACTTTGTTAATCTGTTGTGTTTTTTTAACTTGTTCGAATAAAATCAATCACCAAAATCATTTAACTAAAGCAATTTCACCTAAAGTGTTTAAGTTTTTTTGTATTTTCCAAAAATTTTGACATCTTATTAAATATAACTTAACACATGAAACAATCCTACAAATATTGTACAAACCGTTATTTGTTTTTTTCAAAATATGTTATTATTAGTCGAATATTGTTCTTACATATATGAATGCATTCTATAACAACATTGATATAAAATTTGAAGACAACCACAAACTAAAGAAAATGAATTAAAGATTAAGCTAAAAACAAATCAAACTTTTAAATGGATGAATCACGCAAGAGTCATTTGTTTGTGAAAATAGATGTTAATGGCTTTTCACAAGACATAAATTGTTACTTTCTTCTCATATCATTACTTTTTTTAAAAATTGCCCTTCAAACTTTAACAAAAAAAAAATTATAATTAAGGTATAGCAATATTTCCTCAAAATGTATAAATTGTAAATATTATGATGGATTGATGATCCAAAAGATTTGACACCGTTTTTAGTGTAATGTTGAAGTGTAAATTGAAAATTGGGACGAAAAGTGGTTTTGTGCAATTACCTTTATCACAAATAAGTTTTTTGTTATGTAATGGGAATTACATCTTATGTGTTACGAAAACAAATAGATACCTTCTCAGATCAACTTCTCACAACAACATGTTTTATAGAATATAATATAACATATGCCAATATTTTATGATAACATGTATCAAATAAGAAAATAATGAGAGGTGGCTAAAAAATATTTTAAAAATGTTCAGGGTTAAAATTAAAAAAAAGTTGGCAATAACCCATATAATGCAATATTCCACAATCATATGAGACCCTTTAATCCACAGTGGTTAAAACTTATATATAGAATGGAGTCATGTATGGGAGCTGTATCGAGTCAAATATTTTAGAGCAAGTAAAGCGTGGCATCAGTTTGAAGTTTGAAGCTTGCTACATTTTACTTTAACTGGTATGTGAGTAGCAGGTATGACACACTCGCAGTTAAACAAATTATAACAAAATCCAAAGATTATGTTTATTTTTTACATAATCCACATATTCTCTATAAACTATTCTCATATAAATGCAAACATATTCTCTATACATAAAAAACATCAAAAGTATTATTCAAAAGTATCGTTAGCACATTAGAAAAAATTTGTAAGTAAAATACAACAAACAATTGTCTGTTGAATTTTCTTAAAGGACATGTTCTTTGAATTTGAAAGTTTCAACAATTTTTACAACACTTACAAGCTTTTCGTTTATTTTTGTTGATGAATAATAAAACACCAAACAAAACCCCATTTAAGACCAAGTCAAGTGAGATATCATTTGAAAAAGCACTTAATTTAAGAAACAATGTAATTTTTTTTAAATTGTGCAGTGCACAGTTTTTGAATTATTATTGTTATGTAATTTTTCTGTTATTTTTAATTTTGAAATTTTTCGAATTTATTTAATTTTTGAAATAATTTGAATTTTTTTCGTAAATTTTAAATTTTAAAATATTTATTTTAAGTTTTGAAATTTTTATTAAATTTTAAAATTTTTTAGGTTTTATTTTATAGTTCGGGTTAACCACTAAGGTTATAGACCTCTAATGCTTAATGCAAGTGTTAACGATAGGAAAGAAAAGCTAATAGGTTGGTATTTAAGGACTTGGGATAAGACTGAAGCGATAGTGTTGATAGTGTTGATGTACTGTTGATTTTAAAGCTTGGGGATTGTATGTAGCAAGGAAAACATTTTTTAGTAATCGTTGTTTTAAATTTTAAATAATTTTTTTGTAGTTTTTTAGAAATTCTAATTCCTCATAATTTGAAACAATATGTTGAAATATTTTTTTAAATTACTTCGGTCTGAAAGAAATAAGTATTACATTCATGAGCTCAAAGTGAAATTCTTACCCCCACTTTTTTTGACATTTCTTGACGTTTTAGGACCTACTGGTTCTAAAAAAGCAAAAAAAAAATGTATGTCTGTCTGCCAGCCGGCCGGCCGGCCGTCACAACCGACAAAATCTAGAAAACCGCTGGACGGATTTGAAAATTTTTTTTTTCTAAAAATAGGTTTATTCAATGATAAGAGCCGAAAGGACGATGTGTTCAATGACTGTACCGAAATTGTGTCGAAAAAATCGTCAAGTATGTCAAAACATGGAAATATTTATATTTTTTGCTTAAAAAACGTTCATTTTAAGTGATTACGAGTAGGAACATTGAATTTGGAGAAATATTGATGGTCGGGATTGGTATGTGAGACCAAAATCTAGATTACTGCATTATAACTTTGTCAAAAAAATGTTGTCAAGTGTGTCAAAAGAAAGATTTTTATTTATTTTTTTACCAAATTCTTTGGAAAAAATAAAATTAGTAATTTGTATGACATTAAAATATATTATTATTATAGAGAATTATGGCATTATAAGTTTGTCAAAATCCTAATGTCAAGCGTGTCAAAAATGATTTCATTGATTTTTTTAGCCAAGTTTTTGGGAAGAAAAATGTAGGTGTTTTTATGACGTAAATGTAATTGAAAATGAAATTGGACATGAACATTTTTTAATTTGTTATAGTTTTTGAAATATTTTTGGAATTTTGAAAAAAGTTTGTATTTTTGATTTTGTAATAATTTTTGCAATAATTTTAGAATTTTGGAAAAAGTTTTAACTTTTGATTTTGTAAGAATCTTTGAAATATTTTTGGAATTTTGAAAAATTTTAAATTTTTGTTTTTATTATAATTTTTGGAAATTTGAAAAAAGTTTCAATTTTTGATTTTGTATTATTTTTGCAATATATTCAGAATTTTTGAAAAAAGTTTAATCTTTGATTTTGTAATAATTTTTGGAATATTTTTAGAATTTTGAAAATAGATTGATTTTATTTAATTTTTACAATATTTTTGGAATTTTGAAAGAAATATGAGTTTGTGATTTTGTAATATTTTCTCGGAACGCTAAATGGAGAGGTTTTTGAGTAGTTTGCTGAGTGTATCATCTTTTCACTAAATTATGTTAATTTATGATCTGTTATAATTTTCCGGTATCGTATTTCGTGTCAGTGTTAGTTTTGTAATAAATTTCTAAACAGAGATTAAAAAAAATACATATACTTTAACAAAGAGTTATGTTTGATATACATCGCTGCCCAAAACTAAAAACCATGTCCTCATAAAAGTTTTTTGCCGAAAACTATATCAAAATCCTAAACCCAGACCGAAGTCTTGATATCTCAGATCTTTGAGATTTCAGCCCCTCCATATTTTCTTTTGTGAAGTTGAGTTAAGTGGTTATTGAATTTTATTTTTGAAGATTTTAATTGTACATTTGTTAAGAATTTTTGATTTACTAAAAATTTTTTAAATTTTGTCATTTTATTTTGAAATTATTTCAGGCATTTTAAATTTTTGATGAACATTTATATACTTTTGAATTAAAAAAAAAATTGTTTTGAAATTAGTATCAGCTCGACCACTGCCAAACTACAACTAATTTTTCCAACTGCCCACTACAGATTGTGATATTTTTTTTGGGAATTTGTGTTTTAAAATTATTTCTTTTTAAAAAAGATTATTTTATTTAGGATTTAAATTTGTTTTTAAAATTTTTTAAAGAGAGTTGGAAATTTAGTTTTAGTAAATTTAAAATTTGTTTTGATTGTTTTGAATATGTTTTTCCATCAAATCGACTTGTTTTTGTATTTTATTTTGGATGTTTTTGGTTTTTTTTTGTTCTCAAGTTCGTTCTGGGGCCGATTATCCTTGTCGTATTATATTTGCCAACCTCCAGCGCAATTAGTTTCCATGTTATTTTGGAATTTTTAATTTTCTTTTTCTCCCTCTAAAATTCGGTTGTTTTGAAAAAATTAATTTTATTTTTTTGTTAATTTTTTGTTCCTGTTTTCAACAATCCATCTCATTTGACACATTCTTAGTCATTATTACTTCTAATTCTTCACTTGGCATCTGAAGCGTAATATGTAATTTTTGCACTCAGAAAATGAATGTCCTGTATATGGCCCAGCTTGTGTCCTGTATCCATGTCTTCCATTTTTAATCTTATTTTTGGGTGCATTTGAATTGTTTTGTTGAAATTTTTTTTTTTTAATAAAGTGTGTTGTGTAGTAGGAACTACATTATGTGTCACAACAACACATAAAAACCTTTTAAGAACAAGGTCCCACAAAAATATACGTTCAAAGGTTTTGATGGACGTATATCTTTCTTTTTTGTTTTTTGTTATTTTTTGTTAAAGAATGGATAACTAAACAATAAATCCTATCACTGACAAAATATGATATAGGCCAATATTTCATGATAGAATAGAGAAAAGAAAAAGTAAATAGCAAATTTTTTACAAAAGTTTGCTGAAAAAAAACGAAAATGTAATTGCGAATAATCCAGCCGGTGGCATATTCCCTGATCCTGTGACGCACCGTCTTTCTTGATGATTAGAGCCCACACATAGTTATACGAAGGTTCGTTTCCTCAAGGAAGCAATAGCGTCTCGCCATCAAGGAATATTCCACAGCTAAAATTTAGTGTGCATCCGTTGACTGCTTACATAGTTCATCCGTCACCACCCCTAAGATGTCACCTTGGCTAGCGATATCTCACTGCTATTGTCAGTGGTATGTAATATCTCACGTTAACTCGTATGTCAATAGCAGGGGCTGGAGTACGCGGGGTTGTCACACCCGTAGATCAAAAATGAAAAAAAATTTACAAAACAATAAAACTGATCCATGCGTTGAGAATTAAGAAATTTAAAAATTAAGAAATTTTAAAATTTGTTTTGTTTTTGACACAGACAACATTTGTGTTTTGAGTTTTGCTTGTTTAGTTTTGTTCTGTCACCGAAAGGCAAGATGGTTATAAATCCTGACGTGAAGATAATTCATTTTTGTTTGTTTGGCTTTGTTCTGTAGGCGAAACGCAAGCTTTTTGTGAGTCTTGACTTGCAGACAATTCTTGTGTTTTATATATATTTTTGTGGTTTGTTGTTGAGTGGTTGTTTTGGGGGTGATAAGCAAAATACGTAAGTCATGGATACACAGACAAATGTTTGTTTGAGCTTATTTTTGTGTCTTTAATTGTGTCTTTCATATTTTTTTTTTTTTTTTTTTTTTATTCAAAGCTAGGCATGTTTAGTGTTAATTATAATAAATTATAAATTAACGTCTCTGAATATCCGAAGATACCATGCCAACTAGGGATAAGAATGGAATGCAAATTAGGATTCTCTGAGAAATTTATGAACGTTAACTTTAAAGCCTTGAGGATTAAATTCATCAGGGAAAACCCAGGAAGGTAAGGCATTCCAAAGATGAGAGACTCTGTTGAAAAAGTCACGCTGGAAAGCTACAGTTCTACACCTAATTATTTGAACTGTAAAGGGATGCGCTGCTACGTTTGCTCTGGTGTGACGCGAAAGGTTTGCTGATTTAGGTAAAATCGATTTGATCTCTTCAGAAGCTCGTTCATCCATAATATATTTATAAAATATAGTCAAATCAGCAACATTTCTTCTGTGCTGCAAGGAATCAAGACCGTTAGTAAGACTTGGGTTACCAATGAGTTTAATAGCTCTACGCTGTACAGAATCAAGGCAGTTGAGACTACTCAAGTAAGCTCACCCCATATGTGAGAACATATAACTACAAAGATACGAAAGGTCCTTCACAAGTATTCCTAACGGGGCTTACGATCCTGCGTACCTTAGTTGGGTAGAACATTGTGACTGCGAGAGCGTGAGTCATGATGTGACATGATCCAGATCTTGTTAACCTCTGTTGGCTTAGCATCTAGGTCTTTTCACCACATTTATTTCACTACGTTCACAGGTTTTTAATGAGGCCATGACCACCAAGTGTTATTCTGAAGGAGCCTAACTGCCATGATCTTCGAAAATTTTATTCGTTAGAGCGTAGCCTGTTTAAACGCAGGAAGAGCGGAGACCAGTGGACGATAACAGGAAAAAGGATCACCGGTCGTTCGGGCAGCTGTGACTGACGTTCTCTCTTTCTTTTCACCAACCTCTTTATTCTCAACACAGGGTGTTCTGGTGCTCTCTTTGGCTTGCCATAAGACGGTGAGCAGGAAAATTCTAAGCCGTTGTTTGTTTTAATATTATACTTTTTTTGTTCATGTGGGTGGACGGCAGAATAGGTATGTCCAAGACTTTTAGACAACTTTAGTTCGTCGCTTCCATCTCGTTTGTCAGTACATTCTCTGAAATTATGTTAGTCGTTCGTTGCAAACTGGATTTTCCACCTTGATAAGGATCTCAGCTACTTAATTTTTTTTGGCGGCTCATCTAGCTCAGGCGGTAAGGTCTGAGAGTATATATATTGGGGTTAGGGTTCTAGCCAGACTTCTATTTCGTTGTTCTTTTATGATTCTCAGGAAAATGTAGTCAGTCATACCTTCTCCTTCCATCTTTTCCTGCCGTTTTGCAAGATATTCTGAGTCAATTGTACTTCCATATCCTGTTCTCTTTACCTATAGTAATATACTATAGTGTTATTCAAAAATGTACGTCTAACATTTTCTACAAATTTTCAACCAACTTTAAAATAATTAGGTTTGTGAAAAACTTCCTGACACTGTTGGGAAGTCAAAAAGTGTTAAACTCTTTTTTATTTCCTATTTCGTTTTTTTTTTGCCTAATTATGAAAAACTAAAATGAATTAAAAAAATGCAAAATACCCAATTTTATGCTGACGATATTTTTATTGGCTTGTGCCATTGGAATATTTTATGTTTTTTTTGTTTTTTGCTTTTTTAGCATCTTTATGATTTAAAACATCGAGGTTTGTGTAATCTTTAGTTATACCATGACACATTGGAGGTTCTTTCTTTTCTTCTCGATATCTATTAACTGAATTTTTATTACTTTAACAAGATTTAGGTCCTTTTTCTTGCCATATGACCATCCGTTCTTTGGTCTTAAGGTTGCTGAACTGGCAATTGAGTGTTTTCTGAGGGGAGTGAACAACAATGGGAGGAAGTAGTGGAGAAACTGAGGGTTAGAGTAAGATATTATATAAAAAGAGCGGACAAATTGGGAACCGAAAAGATCTGCAAGAATGACGCAAATTCACGCGTGCTCTATTGAGATCAGCATGGAGGATCTTGGAAAAGTTTGCTGTAACAACAGGACGTCGACGATATGAAACGAAATATTCAGTCACCAATCCTGTTACCGCATTTCCAACCAACTGATAGATCCACACCGATAGCTATAGAGCTTTTGAGGGAAGTGTTGCGTATCTAACATCTAGAACAACCTTAACATGGCTGCAGATCGTTACATACTTGAATTTAACGCATGAACATCAATTGGTAACTTACTTAGTGTTGAGAGAGGGATTTCTGAAGACTTTCGATACTGTCGGCAGTGAGGACAAAGCGGTGTTACGTGTTCTCTAGAACCGTAAGCAGCAAGTGAAAGCAAGTGTCTTTGAGTGCTTGGTGGTGATGGGAGCTCTAAATCATTAGTTTATACGTCCTTTTTCTGAAACGGAAACGGTTGAAATTGCAAGGGTGGGACTGAGGGTAGATATGAAAAAATGCTCCTCTGGTAGGCAACATAGTCTTCATTGATGAACTTTGAACCAGCACCAATAAGGACAAAAGATGGTCTACAAATTAGTTAACTACAACAAATGGACAATGTTACTTCTGGTTCTGCTGGTACACCTTCATATTTAGAAGCTTACGATTGCGGACCGACTTTGTGCTTCAAATGCCCATTATGCCAACAATATCTGCTTAGCCGGTACCCTCATTAACTGCTGGTCATATATTTTGTTTTAAATGTCAAAATATTGGACATCAGGTACTCGAATGTCCTCAAAATCAAACTAAATTACTGGAAGCATGGTAAACCAGATTCAATTTATCTTAATTGCTCTACTTATCATCCAGCTTTCAGTTAAAACTACAGATCTGGAGACCGTTTAACGGGAGCTGTACCCCCAAGTCAAAATACTGCAGTCTCAAGGATCCATATAAACATGGGTACTCAGGTCAAATAAAACCTTCCTTAACAGAAAGAGGAATAGACACACAGGTCATTACAATTTAATAAAACTTATTTCCTCTATTGTTTCAGGTATTAGGGATCTTCGGTCGCATTTATCAATTAATATCTTTAATATCTTATCATTCTTTAATCAATATCTTATCATTCTGGGACTTCTGGATAGTGGAACCTGCATTAACATATTAGGAAGAAATTCGTTGGAGTTGTTTAAATCCGTCGGCATTTTTCGGCATGAAATGTTAAAATCCGTCGGCACTAGGGATGGCACAATAAACAAAGTTTTGGGATATGTCGATGTGCTTATTACTCTTTAAGACTCCACTAAACCCATGCGATTCCATATTCTTCCAGGGTGGGCGAAGAGCTCTATCAGGCGATCGATTTTTGTGCGGATATCGAGGCTCATCGTTCTTTCATTTATCAGTGAACTGACAAGAGTCGAGTCCGATGACTTCAAAATGCATGATCTCACTTTTGACCAGCTTCAGGAATTTGGAAAATCAAGAATTCTTTTCCGTCCTTTGAGGACTCCGGTCTTGGGAAGCTTAAACTTGTCATCGATGTTGGTTAAAAGTTTTTTAGTATTTAAATGGTAGTTGCAAGGACTATTGATTTATCTTCCTCAATTACACTTGGTCTGGCTTACGAACCATAAACGAGTTAACGTAATATCATTTGGTTTATTTTATTAGTATCCTGTTAAGTTACTCAGATGAACTTTTATTTCTCAGCCTTATCCAACGTTGTTTTCGAACACTGATCAACAAACAAAGGTTGGTTTTCTTTTAAGTCTAAATTGAAAAAAATATCAGCATTATGGTAACTGCCCCTACAAGATTCTCACATTTAAATGAAAACATTTTTGCGATTGAACATTCCTTTCTAATATAACCTTAGCCCTTTGATTACGTTAAGAACATTACGATAGAGATTTTTGTATTGAAAACTACACAAACATTTGTTTCGAAGTGATTTAACTCAAAAACACCTCTGCTTTTATCCCAATACAACATGTAATATTCAAACTAGCAAAACTATTAATATTGATTATATCCATACATTGATCAAGGAACAAAAGTTGAATGCAATAAAAATTTGTTCATATTTTACTTTGATTCACATTTTATTTTATCGTTTATAAAAAATTTTTGTTGTTGCTGTTGTGTATTTCGGTTTTAATGAGATCATAAAATGTAATTATACTCTCAGCACAAAGAACGAGAACGCTTATAACTAACTACATATAGGAAAAATAAATTAAATTAACAAAAATATAATAACGAGAAAAAGTCGTGATCTTCGCACATTAAGTGTGTTTTGTTCGAGTTTACTGAAACAAACTACAAAAGAATGATCTGGTATGTGTTGATCATGATTAGGTTAAGTTATTTTGAAATATTTTAATTAATGATCGTGAAGGTAAAATTATTTATTTAGAGTTTATTTCTTATTGTAACATTTAAAATAAAACTTACTTAACGTTGTATAGCAGCAACGAGGTGTACGTCATCCAACGATTAATTTACCTATTTACCTACAGCTTTAGATGGACAATTGCAACTGGTATTAATAAGTAGATTTTGCGTAAAAACTTGAAACTTAGGTTATGTTTTTAAAAGCAAAATGCAGGGTTATTGGGGGAATCGAGGATGTTCGTTTGTATATCTGTCTCTTTGCATCGTTTTTTTTAAACTTCAACTCTAACCTAGGGCATGTAAAAACCGTGTTAATTTTAAAAGCCGGGTTTTGGTTTTTAATAAAATAAAAAACCGGGTAACCGGGTTTTAACCGATTTTTTTGTAATTTAAAAAGCTGTCTTTAGTAAAACTTTAAACATATAACAAAAAGATTGAAAATAACATGTTAAAATTCATTATACAAATTTCGGTCAAATTTCACAGATGAAGTGGGTTGGAGAGATGCCAGAGCATTGAATAAGTTATTGATTTTTATCGTTTTTTCCTTAGTAACGCAAAACATTTTCATTCCTTTTTGGAAAGACTACTCAAAATTGCTATGGTTCGCACATTCGTTAGAACCATGCAATACCGCAAAAATTGAATATTGTAGTTGTTGTAATAAAGATCCACTCGAGCAGAAATTAGTCAGGTTTTAAATAGAGTCCTGATCAGTTTTGCCCTAGGTCAGATCAGACATTGGTAAGGCAGCCTGATTGGCCTTAATCATGAGTGTAACGCGTTTTTCCTATCAGGTCCTGATTTGGCTTACCAGATCAGACCCTGAATGAGATAATGGATAAGACTCTGATTGGTATAATCGGAGCAGGCCCTGATTGGGGTAGTCTGACCAGACCCTGATATATATTGATATATTAAATATATAAATTAATTAAAATTAAATAAAAAATTAAAATGGACAAAATTAAAACATATACCACCTCAATCACTTTTATTATATTCTTTCAGTCAAGAAGCGATAACTAAAACATACATGAAACGATTTCAACTATATATTTATGAAATGGATAATACTCTAGTGAATTTTAAACAAATGAAATTTTAGCTAAGGATCAAATACGAAAAACCAAATCAGGGCCTGATATATTCAAATAATGTTAAGCCTAAAAGGGTATTGTATATCAGTCCCGGAACAACCCCTCATCAGATTGCCTTAATACGGCTTGCCCTTTTTCTAATGACCAAGACCTGATCACAATCTGACTGTACACAGGCTTTCCCTAATTAATGCTCGGGCAGATGCGGATGTCATTGGTTCGACTTCATCTTCATGAATGCTACGTAAAATATTTATTTCGATTTTGGACTAAGCACTATTTTTCTAAAAAAAATTAATAATTTTTGAAAATTGTTTTCGATATACAATAAATTATTATAAGACAATAATATTACAATATTATTATATTTAATTCTGCATGAAAAACAGTAGAAAGTTATTATTGCGTTTAGAAAATTTCAGATCGTTGACGAAATTCGTTCGTTGACACAGAAAAACCCGGTTTTTCGACGGTTTTGTATAAATCAACAAAAACCGGGTAACCGGTTTCAGTTTTATCAGATTTACAAGCTCTACTCTAACCTGAACAAGTTGTTGGTGAATATGGAGAATGGAGGGTATGGAGGGTATCAAAAGTCTTGCAAACGATAATGACATAGTAATTATAGCCAGGTTTAAGTTTGATAAAAGATTCTGTGAAATAGATATCTCGTTAACTCGTCTTTAACTCGGTAATGAACATCTGGTCTGCAGGGTTTAAACTTTAAAGTTAATCTGAGTAAAACCAATGTGTTCTTGTTTACCAAAAAGAAAGGGCTAAACTCTAGTATCCCAAGACAATTAAAAATTATGTGTACATATGGAACCAAAATACATATCTAGAAATATTTGCAGATAACAAGCTTACATACATCGATACTGTGGTAAGTAAAGCAACGAACGATAATATTGCAATCAGATGTAATTTTTCAAAACATAGTCTTGTACGTGATGTACACGCTTATCATTTAATTTTGCTTTGTTACGTGTATTAACTATTATCAACATTTAAAATGGTAACAAATCATCAAAGTCATTACAAGCTAATAAAGCTTTATCTATTCACTACAATTTTTAAGCTTAATTGAACTTAATCTTTTAATAATCACATAATTTCCACATTGTCTGCATCTACTGATGTTTTTTTTAAATTGTTTTAAATTAAAACATTTTTATGCTGTTGTTGTTATGTTTAGCATATTATTATTATTATAAGTTTTTTGTTACTTTCATATAAAATAAGATCATCAAAAGAAAATAAATAACCAAGCAAAAACACATCAAACAACATAATTATTTTTGATGGAAACGAAATAAGAAATTTATGAAAAACACAAAGAAAAAACAATGTAATCTGTGGTTTGCTGTTGAAGATGATGTGTTATATGTATGATGAAGTTGTTTTGCAGGAAAAATAAAAAAAAATGAAGAAAAATGTTGAAGATCAAGTCTAGAAGTTGTACTTAATGTATTTTTAATGAAATATTTTTTTTTGTTTTGATTTGCTATCGGTGGCTTATTATATATTAATAGTCGGTTGCTCATTAAAACTAAACTATTGGATTATGTAAAATTCTAAACATTATATAATACATACTCTAGTTTATGTGTACCCGAGATCACAAAATTTTCACAGGATAAAAAATATTTGGTTTCTTCGTTACCTTTCGAAGTGGAAACATAATGTTTATACATGAAATAATCTTGATTTTTACCTAATAAATATTTATAGTAATCGAACAATTTATAAAATATAACTTTTTTCTACACCTGTACTATAAAAATACACTTATATGACCAAAATCCATTTTATAATGATATTCATTTCGATACAGATTTTATTATGATACAGATTTTTAATCAACAGAAAGAAACCCATAGTTTTTCAATCAAACATGCTATGCATTTGTAGACTGAGAGCCAGTGACCGGCAGACTTGCGGTATTTTAGCAAACTCTATATTGATGCTAGGTATAGTTTTTCACCTGCCGTAGTTGAAATGGGTATTCACTATCCCCGCCGATGGTTCCTTTGGGCGTGTCCGCAAGTCAAAAAACGTAAAAATTGACTTCAAAAACGTGATTTCAGCAAGTCTGCCGTTTTAATATCTTAAAGTATACAATCTTTTTTTAGTAAAAAATTCAATGCAGACACCTACTCCGGTTCCGAGTATTTTTTTTTAAATTTCAAAGTTTTAAAATTTCATGAAAATTTACTTTATAGTCGAGTAACTTTATACATCACAGTATGCGTCAAATCCGGTAGTTCTGATTTTTTGCAGACTTGTTTATGATGTTGGCCTAATGAATAATCCAAGTTTGTGACCTCGAGCGCCGAACGCAACTTTGTCAAAAATCGAAAAAACCGCGAAAAAATCGTTATTTTTTCAAATTTTAGCAATTATAACCCTAAAGGACTAGTTTTTTCTTTATACTTTCTTAAGACGGTTTTAAAGTAGAATAAATTTGCTACAATATGATACTAGAACTGTCTCTGTAGACCTAATAGTTTAAGAGATTAAGCCTCAAAAATCGAAAAAATCGTTATTTTTTCAAATTTTGGCGATTATGGCCCTAAAGGACTAGTTTTTGAAAAAAAAGTAGACTAAATTTGCTACAATATGATACTAGAATTGTCTCTGTAGACCCAATAGTTTCCGAGTTTGAGCCTTTCAAAGTTTATCATTTTTTTAACTTCGCAATATTTTGCAATATTTTAGACATTGGGACCAATTCAATGCAAATCTTTTACTCTGTTATTCTTTTATCTTTTATTTTTTTCATATGAATTTTTAAATCTTTCAAAATAAAAGATCAAATAACAGAAATTGCTATTCGAACGCCAAAATTTTATTTTATAAATCTTTTAAGTGTAAAAGATTTTGACATTTTATAAAAGACATAAAAGTGGTCATTTTATGATAAAAGAAAATGTTGTGGTCTTGTATATAATTACTATTTTAATTATAAAAAAGTACTCTTTGTTAACAAAAACAAATAAAACAGAAAGTCTATTTAAATATAAATACTATTTTATTTAAATTTTAATTAAAAATGACTTTTTTGGTGAAACACAAAAATTAGAACAAACTAGTATTTTTTATTCAGTAAAAATTCAATAGTTTGAACAAAACTAATGAAATAACATTTAAATCAAAATTTTAATAATTTGTTACATTTTATTCGATAAATTTAATATTTAAACATATTTGATAACAATTATTTTAATATTTTGCTAATCACAAACACATCTATATTAACATAATAGAATACATATATTCACATAACTTATATATATACGTGAAACTTGTTTGAAACTTGAAACACTTTTGCTTCCAAAAATTATCCATTTTTGCTGAAAAAATAGAAAATCGTTTATTAAAACTATTTATATTGCAATCTATTTATAAATCATAATTGCTTTAATAGCCAAAAAGATAATAGACTTAACTGATTTTGTATAATTTATCCATTTGCAGATTACAATTATTTAACAATCTATCCATTTGACAGATAACATAAAAGATTTCTTCGATCTCGAAAAAATTGACATTCAAAATAAAAGAAACTTTTAACAATATTTTCGAATAGCAATTTCTTTAAATCTTTTATTTTTGATTTCTTTTACGTTTTTTAAAAGATTTTTGTAAAAGAATAAAAGATTTTTCTTGAATTGGTCCCATTATTTTAGTCACTCGAAAATTCATTCAGAACGACAGAATTGCAAAAAATTGTGAATTTCGAAAAAAATGATAAACTTTGAACTGCTTAATCTCGGAAAGTATTGAGTCTACAGAGACAGTTCTAGTATCATATTGTAGCAAATTAGTCTACTTTAAAACCGTCCTAAGAAAGTATAAAGAAAAAACTAGTCCTTTAGGGTTATAATCGCCAAAATTTGAAAAAATAACGATTTTTTCGCGGTTTTTTCGATTTTTGACAAAGTTGCGTTCGGCGCTCGAGGTCACAAACTTGGATTATTCATTAGGCCAACATCATTAACAAGTCTGCAAAAAATCAGAACTACCGGATTTGACGCATACTGTGATGTATAAAGTTACTGGACTATAAAGTAAATTTTCATGAAATTTTAAAGCTTTGAAATTTAAAAAAAATACTCGGAACCAGAGGAGGTGTCTGCCATTGGACTTTTTACTAAAAAAGATTGTATACTTCAAGATATTAAACGGTAGACTTGCTGAAATCACGTTCTTGAAGTCAATTTTTACGTTTTTTGACTTGCGGACGCGCCCAAAGGAACCATCGGCGGGGATAGTGAATACCCATTTCAACTACGGCAGGTGAAAAACTATATCTAGCATCAATATAGAGTTTGCTAAAATACCGTAAGTCTGCCGGTCACTGGATCTTAGACTATGACGTTTGTTGAAATTTTCGTATGCAAAAAGAATTGAACTTTGAAATTTGAAATTTTCGATGTAGTGGAGTCATATTAGCATTTTATATTGATGTAAGAGCAAAGTTGAATTTTTTTTTGTTTCATGTTAAGGACATAAAAGTTAGTGGGCATGTAATTATTTAGCAAATTTGGAGGTCCGGAAGTGCCTCAAAAATGGCAAAAACTGGTTTTTGGGTGTTTTTTGAGTAGGTCGCTTCACTATTTTTGAAATATTTCGGGCTCTAATGATCATGTGAATTAGAGCCCGAGAGAAAAATGTTTGTGATTAAATTTCAAATCCATCTAGGGGAGTTAAATACTTTAAAAGTGTAACCTAACCTCAAAAAACCGAATCGCGTGACTTTTTTTATAATACTAAATTTATAATAAGGGGCGGAAAAATCGTCAAATTTTCATGAAAATTTCAGGGAACATGTATTTTAATAGTTTTAATATGGGATTTAGTTTTTATGAAAAAATTTTAATTTTTTCGGCCCCAATTGGCATTTTTCGTTAAATTTGGCAAATGGTGCCATTTTATGAGAAGTCATCCGAAATAAAATTTTTCTTTTAATCTGTACTTTCTTTTATCTACTTTAACCTAAGTATAATTAAAACTATGTTGCCTTAATTTAAATGCCCATTTTTGGGCATGAAAAAAAAACATTAATTTTTGCATTTTTTTGACATTTTACCATATATACGATATTATTTATGCTATTATCATGTATTTTGCATAAAAGTGATATACGCAATTCAAATTAATAAAAAATCTTTTTTAAAATTATACATAACCTACAAAACTTTTTTTTCTTGCCATGCCCTAAATTGCTTTTGGTAAATAATTGAAATGTTATTACAATTATTGTAAATATTTGATATAAGATTTTGAAAAAATGTAATATACAATTTTTTTCAAACATTTTTCAAACATATAAAATACAAAGCATAAATAATTTTACGCCAATTATGTTTTCAATTGAAAATTCTATATGTGTTACTATTGTTTTCCATATTATTCACTTTTTGTGTGCTTTTGTCACTTTTGAATTAAAATGCAATTTTAAAAAATTTTTTATTTTATTGAATATCGATTTCGACTAACGTCAGCCTCAGTTTAAATTATTATTACAATTTTTGCTTAAACTATTACTTATATACCACTTCAACTGCTATTTTTTATTATTATGTCATATATTTTGTTAGTTTAATTTTAATTATTTACCAAAAGCAATTTAGGGCATTGCAAAATTAAAAAGTTTTGTAGGTTATGTATAATTTTAAAAAATATTTTTTATTAATTTGAATTGCATATTTCACTTTTCTGCAAAATACATGATAATAGCATAAATAATACCGTATATATTGTAAAATGTCAAAAAAATGCAAAAATTAATGTTTTTTTTTCATGCCCAAAAATGGGCATTTAAATTAAGGCAACATAATTTTAATTATACTTAGGTTCAAGTAAATAAAAAAAGTACAGATTAAAAAAAAAAAAATTTTATTTCGGATGACTTCTCATAAAATGGCACCATTTGCCAAATTTAACGAAAAATGCCAATTGTGGCCGAAAAATTAAAATTTTTTCATAAAAATTAAATCCCATATTAAGACTATTAAAATACATGTTTCCTGAAATTTTCATGAAAATTCGACGATTTTTCCGCCCCTTATCATAAATTTAGTAAAAAAAAACAAGTCACGCGATTTGGTTTTTTGAGGTTAGGTTACACTTTTAAAGTATTTAACCCCCCTAGATAGATTTGAAATTTAATCACAAACATTTTCTTTTTTTTTTTTATGATCATTAGAGCCCGAAATATTTCAAAAATAGTGAAGCGACCTACTCAAACTACTCAAAAAACACCAAAAAACCAGTTTTTGAGGCACTTCCAGACCTCTAAATTTGCTAAATAATTACATGCCCACTAACTTTTATGTCCTTAACATAAAACAAAAAAAAAATTCAACTTTGCTCTTACATCAAAAATATCACTTTTTTTTACTAATATGACTCCACTAATGTAATTTTCGTTCTTCGTTATTTACCGGGTGTAGAAAAAATAACGTATGCCACTTTCATGTAATGGCTATTAATACACTCGCATATACCATACGAAACTCGCCTACGGCTCGTTTCGTATCCCGGTTAATGCTCGTGTATTAATAACCGTCATTACATGATCGTAGCATAATATACTATTTTATTACTGTCTCTTTAATTGTGAAACCAATATCCGAACAAGAATTTCAACGCAATAATATAGAGCGGCCGTCGCAAGAATATATTTATGGACGATACCTAGTATTGTTTTGAACTTTAGGTGTTATTAGTGTTTATATACACCCAAAGAAATATTTGGATAATGCATACTTATAAGGAATAACCTATACAAAAATTAGGCGCTATTTTCAACCGTTCCTTGTTTAAGAATAAAAGTCACTTATTAGGAATAATGAGTGAAATTTTTCTTAAGAATGAAATATTCCTTTATAGGATTGTTTAAGTATTCAATTGATGTATAACTTATGCTAAATATTGGTTAACTTTGTGTATACATATGAACGATTTATGTCATTATAAAATATGTACTATGCCTAACTAAGATCAGATTATTGCGTTTGTTAGTCACTAACTAATCCATTTTATGCATCGAATAGTCCTGTGTTGAAACATTTTTATGTTTAATAAAGTATAAATTATGGGTAATTATAAGTTTAGTGATGAACAAATAGGGTTATTTTATGTTTACTTATGAACACTTTGTGCGCTAAATTCAGATAAATTGTGTATTAGAAGGTTTAATTTAGTGATCTACTTGAGCATATATTATGCATCTGTATGTAGTTTTTGAAAACTCTAAAATAGGCTATTCTTCTTCAATGAGGGTTATATATTATGCTAGTTTAAACATAAATAAAAACACAATAATTTAGTTTAGCTTTCATTAGCTTAATTTGTTTAAAATAAAACATATTTTATTATTACTGTATTTTAATTTTACAATATTACAATTATAAATCATGTTTTTAATAATAAATATTTTTCAATAATACATACAAAACACAAAATTTTAATGAAATGTATAAATCATCCTATATAATATATAAATCATCATCCAATATTCTTACTTATACCATAGAGAAACATATATGTTTCCCTATGCTTATACTAATTGATTAAGATACATTAATAATTTAATTGAAACTACAGTAAACTGACTGACTGACTACAGTAAAGTATAAGATATATTAATTGATTTAGATCAAACTTGGCGTTAATTTAAAATGTCTAACGCTACCAAAAAATTATCAAACATGTACTGCCGTCATGAGCCGTAACTACCAAAATCTTGGAACTGAGAAAAACGACAAAAACTAAAATAGTCTTTGATATTTAACATATTGTTGCGATTCAGAAAGGTCTAGACGATTACGGTCACTTCCAGGAAGGTAGAATCAACAAGACACAACAGACAAATTAATGAAATGAGTATTGTTGTTGTTGTCTCTTCTTAGAAATAGGGTCAACATAGACGATTTTATGAATCAAATCAACATAACGTAAAATAATCGAATATTCTAATGTTTTCTCGGGGTTTCTGAAAAGTGGTATCGAATTATCTAGAAGTATTGCAGAAGGTATATAAGAAAGTTACCTTTTGTAGTTTTGAATTAGTTTTATTTTAGACCTGCGACAGTAAAGTGAGATTAAATGTAAAATTAGTTTATTTTAAACCTGCGATTGTTGAAGTTAAAATTATAAAAGTGATCTTTAAATTAGTTTTTGTGTAAAGTTATTTTGTAAATAAAGTTTAAAGTGTTATTAAGTGGAAATAATTTGTGTATTATTTTAAACGTTGTATTACTGGAAATTTCTACAATCAACCGTTGGAGTTTCTGAAGCTGTTGGAAGAATATTCTAGTTAGGAATATTGTTTGCTGTATTGTTTTCCTATTGTTGTGGAACAATTAAGTTGTTGAATACTTAATAAAGCCTGGTGTTTGTGCTTACTAATCAGTGATCGAACTCAGAAGAGATTGGGAATTGCGTTTATCGAATTGTGAGTTAGGCCAATTCGAAGGAAGGTTGGAAAAACGTAACATTGGTGACATCGGCGGATTAGTTAGCTGTTAATAATGGTTTTATTAAGTGATTTGAAGGTTCTTGAGTTAAAGAAAGAACTAGAACAACGTGGATTGGCAACAACCGGCAACAAAACTGAATTGACGATACGGCTTCGAGAAGCTATGGAAGCTAGTGGAGTAGTTGTGGAAAGCTACCAGTTTGGAGTGATTAGTACAAATGCTGATTCAGTAACAGTTGATGAAGAGAAAAGTTCTGTTGCGGAAACAACAACCTCATTGCCACCTGCAAATTGTGATTTTACGCAGTTAATGGCTATGATGCAACAGATGAGTTTGAACATCAGTCAACAGATGGTTGCCAATAAAGAAGAAATAAATCAACAGTTAAATACAGTAAATTTGAACATGAATCAAAAACTGGATGATGTAAATACAAACATGGCTACCACTAAGCAAGAAATTAGTTGTAACATCAATCAACAAATGGCTGCTACTAAGGAAGAAATCAGTAGCAACATCAATCAACAGCTGGAAATAATCAACAATAACATGGCTGTTAATAAGGAAGAGATTACTGCAACACTTGCTGCAAATAAAGATGAGATGAACCAGCAAATAAATGAGTTGAAAATTGGAATACATCAACATTTGGATGAGAAACTTCTACAAATGTCAACGGCATTCGATGGAAAAGTCGAGAAAATTCAAAGCGAAATCCAAGAATTAGAACAAAAAGTGCTTGACGAAAACAAAAAGGTACTTTCCAAAGTTGATGATTTAGAAAAGAGGTTGCAGGACGTTGAAACGACTAAAGTTATTTCCCAGGTGGTACATCAAGTAGCAAATATCAAACTAAAACCACCATCATACGATGGAACAACATCGTTCGGCATCTTCAAGTTCCAGTTTGAAACGGCGGCAGATCAAAATGTTTGGAACGCTGAAAATCGTCTAGCTGCATTAATAGTTGCTCTTAAGGGGGAAGCAGCTGAAGCATTACAGGCAGTGCCGGAAAATGATCGGAAAAGTTATGCAGAGGTGATGAATGCATTGGAACGTAAATATGGCAGCGACCATAAAAAGGAGCTATACCGGATCGAGTTAAAAGGTCGCTTACAACGAAATGGTGAATCTCTACAGGATTATTCCTCGGCTGTAGAGCGGCTTGTTCATTTAGCACACTCAAATACACCACCATATTTTATGGAGAAAATGAAGATCGAGGCCTTCATTGATGGTATCCGAGATCCAGAAACCAGGATCAAAGTAATAACTACACCTAAGGCGACTTTCCATGAAACTATCGCATACGCAATGCAATATGAGATGGTACAGAGGTTGTGTATGCCATCTGGTGGATGCAGAAAAAGGAATGTAGAGGGGAACATCAAAGGGGAAGTTTTGGCACACAGAGATAGAAGCGACATCAGATGCTGGGTATGTGATGAAGAGGGTCACATGGCACGGGAGTGCAAGACAAACGGGGAAGCAGACAGATTGTCGTCTTCTGTGAAGAACAGAGGAGCCGAAGAAATGGAGCACTTAAGGTTCAGGAACAGCAGTAGAAAACTCCTGTGCTGGATATGTAGGAAATCGGGCCATATCTCACAGGACTGCTGGAACAGGAAGCGTGATAGATCTTCGTCTCCTATTCAACGGAAGCCTGTTGGAGGTGCAACTATAAAGCCAAAAAGTGAGGAGAATGCAGCCTACATTCCAATTTCAAGAATTGCGGTAAATGGTGAAAGCTTGGGTATCAATGGACAACTTGAAGGTAAAAGTTGCTTCATGACACTGGATACGGGTTCGGCTCGAACGTTCGTTCGCAGGGGTTTAATTGACGGTGTTTTGGAACCATCAGATGGATTGAAACTCCGAACAGTAACTGTAGAATGCGCTGAAATAGAAGGTAAAAGAATCGCTGAAATAAAATTGGGAAACAACTGCTATCAACAAGAGGTGCTAGTGGCAGACATTATGGATGAAGTCATTTTAGGGATGGACTTCATGAAGGCGAAGGGGTTAGTCTTCGATTTTGGATGTGGGATCCTAAAGGTTAATAATGTTCAGATGCCACTACTTGTGAATAAGGCAGAGTCAACAGCTATTGGCAGCGATGAGAAACTATGCAGTGCAGATGAAAATCCAGAACCATCATCCAAACAGATGACGGAAAGAAACGTCAACCGACGCAGACGTTTGAACAAACGCCGAAAGTTAAAAACGAAACAAGTTCAGGTCCAGTACGAAGTGAGCAATGTAAATGAAGTGGTTCAAATAGCTTCAAATGGAAACGAATCGCAGCTGAAAATGAGAATGGTTCAGGGACATGGCAGTGTGAAACACTCAAAGGGTAGAGATAGGGAGCACTTAAGAGATAATGAGAATCCATACTTATCACGGTGGGCGGACATAGAACAAAATAATGGCCAAGGACTTAGAAAGGGACCAGAAGCAATTCTAAACCACCTGGGAAATAGAAAAAGAAAAAAAATGTTTGGATTCAACAATTGGAGGAGAGATCTAGATCCTGTTCGGGACGAACAGGCTTAAGTGGAGGGTAATGTTGCGATTCAAAAAGGTCTAGACGATTACGGTCACTTCCAGGAAGGTAGAATCAACAAGACACAACAGACAAATTAATGAAATGAGTATTGTTGTTGTTGTCTCTTCTTAGAAATAGGGTCAACATAGACGATTTTATGAATCAAATCAACATAACGTAAAATAATCGAATATTCTAATGTTTTCTCGGGGTTTCTGAAAAGTGGTATCGAATTATCTAAAAGTATTGCAGAAGGTATATAAGAAAGTTACCTTTTGTAGTTTTGAATTAGTTTTATTTTAGACCTGCGACAGTAAAGTGAGATTAAATGTAAAATTAGTTTATTTTAAATCTGCGATTGTTGAAGTTAAAATTATAAAAGTGATCTTTAAATTAGTTTTTGTGTAAAGTTATTTTGTAAATAAAGTTTAAAGTGTTATTAAGTGGAAATAATTTGTGTATTATTTTAAACGTTGTATTACTGGAAATTTCTACAATCAACCGTTGGAGTTTCTGAAGCTGTTGGAAGAATATTCTAGTTAGGAATATTGTTTGCTGTATTGTTTTCCTATTGTTGTGGAACAATTAAGTTGTTGAATACTTAATAAAGCCTGGTGTTTGTGTTTACTAATCAGTGATCGAACTCAGAAGAGATTGGGAATTGCGTTTATCGAATTGTGAGTTAGGCCAATTCGAAGGAAGGTTGGAAAAACGTAACAATATATTTTTCAATTTTACGGAGTTTTATGAATTGAAATTTTCATGTTTAGAGCTACTTAACCATGTTTTTTTTTAGCAGGGTCATAGAATAATGCTTTGTGACTGATAAGGCAGAATAAACTCATTTTTTACATTTTTTGAGTTACGGTGTTTTTGCTTATGACGGCAGTATAATAAACATCATCATATACTACGCAAAATTTGCTACTACTTTTTATGTAAATTAAAAACGGTTGTAGTTTAATACCATGCGATATGCAAAATTCCTTAGCATTTTATATCTTTTCATCAACATGATATGGGTCAATAACTTCAACTAAATAGGATTCGATTAATCGTTAATTGTAAATTTCCGTAGCGAATTGTTATTTTTGCTTGCCGGTGGGCTTCAAAATGAAATGAAGCAGTTTGCATAGCTGGATGTAATGAATGTCTGAAAATACAAGAAATACTTTAATGTTTGATCAAATTGGGTAAATTTCTACTGAAATAGTGTATCTTTTGTTTCATTTTTAGATAAATTTTTTAATATGTTTATAGTGACCTTGTTTTTTAATTTTTTTAGCTCATTTTGCTCTTGTAGTCTATCCACGTGTTGAAAAGCTCCCATTAATTTGTGGGTAAATATGCTTGAAATCTATTTCAATACGTTATACAAGTGATTCAAAAAAATAAGGGGATAATGAAAGTTTACAAAATTAGTGCTTATTGAAAAATTTTTATACTCAAACTTACCAGACGAAAACCAAGAGTATTTGTATATATAGCCATTCGTGCAGCAAACTATTGGTGTTCTTCCATTTATTAATGTCTTGAGTACGTATAGAAAAGGAATCCTTCCACTTCTGTTCCACAAATTCCCACGGGTGGTTATGATTTTTAATCCAATCTTTATTGGCATCAGAAACTTCCTGTTCTTCTATAAATAGATGAATAAAATGTTACTACATTTTCAAATAATATTTTATCAAATATCTCTTAACTCGACATCTGATTTCTTTTTTTCAATGGCTAATGTACGCCGTCTCTTACTATCCGTAAAATAGCTAACTTTTCTGAGATTTTTGGAAATGACTCTGTATTTATGGTCAACATTTTTATTTTCCACAAAATAACGTGCAATGTTTAAGCACAATAGCTCTCGTAGCTCAGATGAAAATGGAGGTGGAGTTTGTTGCTCATACAATAATTTTAATTTTATCCCAGATGAGGTTTTAAAAAAGTTTTCGAGATCCTTCAAATTATTAAAAATAAGATTTAAAATGAAAAACTAGATATGATTGCACGTACTAAACTTTCCTGAGATTGCTCGGATGGGGAACAGGATGATGTCGTAGTTAGTGTACTTGTTTCTTGTGTCGCTGAAAAAAATTGTCTCATACAGCAAAAGTGCTACTTGTATTAGATGCTGTTTCTAACAATTCGTTTAGGGTTAAAGAATTCGGATTTTCTAAATCAAAAGAAAATCACAATTAAAATAAAGTTAATTTATAAACAATAGTAAGCACATTTTTTGCTTTTCACTCCTAAGCTTCGCTCTAAATCGGACTTGATTCCCCATCATCTTTGAAAATTGAACTTGTTCTAACTCAGTTAAATATTTTAATCTGTCCATATCGATATTTTTCCCTTAAAATAATAAGTAATAATTGTTAACTTTTTATTACTAAAAGTAGTTTAGATAATTTCATGGAAAAGAAACTAATAAGATTGCATTACTTTTCAAATTTGGATTGCATTAGTTATTAAATATTATTAAATTTTTATATATTTACTGCTCAGAACAATCATATTTGAGATTTACATGATTTGCATAAAGTCCAGTTAAAAAGAAGAATGAAAAATCATTTCCATTACTCTAAATAACCGTTCCCAACCATGTCGTTTTCTTATTACTCTATCTCAGTTTTTTTCCATTACATGAATTTGCACGTGGTTACATCAAATTTAATTTAATTAAATGTTTGTTAATTTGATAAAAGCACTTTAAATGAAATAATAAAAAATTTACCTTATTTGTATAAATTTTTTTACTCCTATAATTTAATATTATCCCACAACACGTTCGATCACGATTTCACTAAACTTAAACAAACTGTTCAACTCAAATAAAACTTTAAATTTATTTATTAATTTTATTTATTTAATATATATAATATTTATATAAATATATATGTATATATAAATATATGATTTTATTAAACTTTAATAAAAATTTTAATTAATATAAATTACACAAAACTTTTTATTTTTAAATTCTTTTTTTTTTTTAAATACGATCCTTTACTCGGCGAGCGCGGTTAAATAAATGCAATTTTTACTAGAAAAATCCATGATCATTTCAATCATATTAGAAAAGGACAGTAATAAAAAGAAAAATAAGATAGGCATTATTCCTAAAGTGCATAACGAGTACATTATTTGGGATAAAAGCTACAAAGTATTGGATAGATCTATGCAATACTACCGCATAAATCTATTTCTTAGATTTACAGTTATATCTTTTTGCATGTTGTTTTATTCACGATAATCATTGATTATGCATAATACGGCATAACTTTTAAGGAACAATATGTACTTAGTTAGGCTTAAAATGTTACTATTTATGGATATTTGCTAAAATTATGTATTTTATATGCTTAAAAGGAACGTTTAATACTTAGTGATACTTTGAGGTATATATGCCTATGTTAAGCATAAATCATGTTTGCTCATTTCTTTGGGTGTATATATATATATATATATCTCGTGACAATTAAATTTAACTTTTTTTATAGTGCGAACTTTAGTTAATTTCCAGAGCTTCCAATTTTATTTTATTCGAGCACTCTTATCACTCCTCAAAATAATGTTCGTGAGTTAACATTTTTATATTTTAAATATCGTTCGTTAGAGTAAAATCGTAATAGTAAAATTCTATTTTTTTAATTTCACTCCTTTTTCTTTCCTTTGGAATGTTATAGTTTTTGTGTTGCTCGCTTCGAAGGAACGGAGTAAATGAGTGATGTAAAGAGCGTTTTAAACTCTGCTATTTACACTTATTTATTTATTTATATTATTAGATTTATCAAAAAATCTGTTTAATTATTTATTTGAACATATTTGTTTATTTATTTATTCAATGAGAGAGTAAGAGATTTCTAAGTCCGAACTCACATGATCACAGGAAAAATAGTGATGATATTAAAGATCATTAGTACTTGAGCAAGAATGGGAATTGGGAATGCAAATGGCGATCGAATAACTCAAACGTGTTTTTGTGATGCTGAGTAAATAAAAATTATATTAATGTGAATATTTCTAATTTTGTAAGTCAACTCAAAGTGAAATAGTTATCGAAAATTCATAAATTTGTTTGAAAAGTTGATAAAGATTGTATAGTGTTTTGTTTTGTTTAATTATAATTTCTTTAAACATATTTAATTCAAGGAGAATTTCACTCATACTTGTTTTAATAAAATCAACTGGAAAAAGTGTTTACAGTTAATTCATTCAATAAAGTGACGTGATTCTGTGTAATTGTATTGCACATAAGCATAGTAGACTAGAATTTTATATCCTTGTAAATAAAATTAATCAGTCAAGTTACTTGTGCAATATTTCATAATATGGGTTCTCCAGCCACCAGATCCAAAAAGGATGACAACCCGTCAGAAGGTGAGGCTAACTGTATCGAAATATACCAACCTTCAAATGCTGATCTTATGGATGCAATAACATCTTTCCAATCAAAAATGAAAGTTGAAATGAATATTCTTAATACGTCTATTAATACAATTAAACAAGATTTATCTCAGCTCGGCGGAACAGTAAATAACATTAAATCTGAGCTCGACTCAACAAAAGTAGAATTAGTTTCAACAAAAACCGAGCTTGCATCCTTGAAATCATCAATCGCAGATCTACAAAAACGTCAGGATAAAGTTGACCAAATCAATAAAAATTTTACAATCGACGTAAATCAAATAAAACAATATCATATGTTAAACGATGTCATAATTAGCGGATTTTTTGCCAATAATAAATCTATAACGGCACGAGAAGTAGTACAAAATTTGTCATCTTTTTTTAACTTCAATATGGATAATGTTAGATCCTATTCATTACGAAAAATATCACCGAGAAATAGTGCAACCCCTGAGACATTGCAAATCATTATCAAGTTACGAGATACGACAAATAGTAATGTATTCAATTATACGAGATACGACAAATAGTAATGTATTCAATTATCTATCGAGCTTATCTAATAATGGCTTTTCTGTAATCAACCAGGTTGAAGACCAATTCTACACTAGACGCTCAAATACCGTTTGTACCTTTCTTGATCACATACTTTCCTCAATTCAAACCTCTTTCTGTGTTTTTTATGACTCCACGCACCTCAGTGATCATCGTTATCTACTATTCAAACTTGGCATTCAAAATGTAAGGAATCAGACCCTAAAGTTTATCCACAGAACAAATCATGCAGAGATTAATAACTTCATTCGAAATACAAACTACACTGATATTGATTTTGAAGATTTTTGCCACCAGTTATCCTCTACTATTGAACAAGCAACTAGCATAATACCTACGTCAACTCCAATTAATAACTATCAGAAACCTTGGTTCACCAATGACCTTAGCGACAAAATTAATCTGCGGAATAAATATTACAGGCTTTCAAAAAAATATCCCACTAACAGTTATCTCACAAAAATTTTTAAAAGGCTTCAAAAAGAAAAAGATCAACTATATTTAGTAAGAAATCACAATATTACTCCAACGGCTTTTACCAAAACAAAAAAAATCCCAAAAAAACATGGTCATTGATATCCGAAATTCTATCCGATAGCAATAAATCATCAGTAGTTCCAAACATCACCTTAGTTAATAATGACGTCACTTGTGATGACATGAACACGCTTCATTGGATAAATTCACTGATGTCTCTGAAGCTGAAGTTGCTCAACTAATTTCTAATCTAGATACCTCATCAGCAAAGGGATACGATAAATTTCTGCTAAAACTATAAAATCTTGTTCTGACAATATCGTACCATCTCTTACTAAATCTATAAATAAGTGTTTTCAAACAGGTATCTTTCCAAACTTCCTTAAAATAACCAAAGTTATCCCAGTATTTAAGAAAGGTGACAAAACAGATAAAAATAACTATCGACCGATCTCCATACTGCCTGTCATCTCCAAAATCTTTGAAAGGGCCATTCAAACGCAATTAAACAAATATCTGCTAGATAATTTAATCATTGACTGCAGACAATTTGGATTTCTGAAAAATAATAGTACTCTCTCAGCCGCTCTAAACCTTATTGAAGCAATATTTCAAAGCTTAGAAAACAAGAAAAACACATCATGCCTCCTCATAGACTTAATGAAGGCCTTTGACTGTGTAAACCATATCATATTATTATTCAAACTAAAAAAAGCTGGCGTTACTGATTCTGCCCTGAAATTATTAGAAAACTATTTATCTAACCGCTCACAATTTGTTCAAATTGGAATAGCTAAATCTGATGTAAAGCCAATTAAATGTGGGGTTCCTCAGGGATCCATTCTTGGCCCGTTGTTGTTCTTAGTGTACATAAACGATATATTCAAATTAAATCTATATGGAAAACTGCAATTATTTGCGGAAGATGCGATAATGTTATATAGTTGCTCTAATCCGGATGAACAAAAAATCCAAATGGAAGCAGATTTGCTGCTGCTAATACATTGGTTAAATTCAAATAAACTGCGTATGAATATCCAAAAAACAAATTTTATAAACTTTTATATAAGAAATCCCACTGATGAACATACTTTTGAGCATATTATTATCAACAACGAATATATTAATAGGGTCGAATCCACTTGCTACCTTGGTCTCCACTTGAGTTCTAAGCTTAACTGGTCACGCCACATTGATTATGTCAAATCTAAAATTTCTCCAATTGTAGGCGTCTTTAATAGATTTGGAAAATATCTTACTCGTGAGGTAGCGAATTATGTTTACTTTGCTCTTATACAATCCCACTTACTTTACTTATTACCAATTTGGGGCAGTGCAACGAACTCCAAGCTGGAAGAAGTCCAAGTGCTCCAAAACCAAGCATTAAAGAAACTAAATTCACTTCCTAATCGAACTCCCTCAATTAATTTATATTATCCGCAAATTCTCCCAATTAATAAGTTAATTGAATTTGAATATATGCTCACGCTCTATAAAATCACAAAAAATTTGATTAAATTTAATAACGTGTTACCAACTAATCAATATATCGCTGAACGTTCAGGAAGATATGCCAACCATTTACGTCCTCCAAATTATATTTACGCTGTAACTAAAAACAGCATCTTTTATAAAGGAATACTACTTTTTAATAACATCCCTGAGCCGCATAAGAAATGTAAAATTGGTGATTTTAAAAAAAGTGTTAAAACCAAACTATATGATAGCTATACCTTTGAATATAATCGAGATCACGGTTTAATTAACTACATACTCTATTAAATTCGTTAATTTACTAATTTACTTCTTCCCAACCATTAAAATGCTAAGAATATTTCGAGCCATTTGGATCATTTTTTTTTGTTTCTTTTGTTTTGATTTTTTCAACTTATCATGCTACGATTTTATTTGAATTTTATGGATTCTTTTAAATTCGTTTTTTTTTGTATATGCAAGTCCAAGCAATGTCACTTATAATATAACTGTGGATAGGTTGAACGCGAATTACTAATTTTACTACTTACTGTTTATTAAATCTTATCCATACAATTTTAGTTTATTTGATTATCTAATTAGCCCTTGCAAGAAAAATGAAAATAAAAGTAAAGTTAATACAAGAAAAAAGAATAAAATGATAATATTAAAAATATAAATTACATAATAAGTAACAATAGTAATAATTTAAAAATAAATATAAAAAAAAAAATATAAAAAAAATATAAAACCAATAAAAAAAAAGAAGAAACACATTTAGGTATTCATAAAATAATATTTTCCTATACTTAAGACTTTATTGTATTTTTGGAAAATAATAAAAAAAAAAAAAATCCCATGCTCACGAGCCCTTTTAAACAATGACTTGTAAGATCTGTCTGGATGGACCCCTAACGACCAAACTCTACCATCCAGATTCTTCCACATCTTAAAAGAGAAAATCAATACCTGTCTGGATGTGACTCCTGGCGATCAAATTCTACAGACACAGATATGATTCCTCTACTAAAAATAAATTAATATCAACTAAAAACTAATGCCATTCCTGAAGAGCACTCCCTGAAAGCCAGACTCTATGTCTCTAAGTTCCCATGGTCATAGTTACTATTAAAATTTAAAAAAAGGACGAAAAATGCATTGAATATTGGATATGCGTTGAATATAAATCGGGTTACCATATCAATTCATTGAAGAAGTTCGTGGTGCTGGTGAACACAAAAGGTGACACCTAAGCATTCCTCGAACCAAAGAGGGTAACCAATAGGTCGGTCGATCGTATATCCATAATAAGACATAAGTGACTTATGACTATCAAATGCTAAGGGGTGTATCCCCCATGAATGACTTCTTTGGCCTACCATTTCAAGAAAACTATTTCATCAGATTATAACGAGACTAGCGTTGAAGCCATATTTGAAATAAATAAATATCATAAATACCGAAATTGGTTTTATTACTGATTTCAATAACAACTTTGTTTAACTTTACTTTGCAGCAATATGTACAACTTCCACCACCACGGTATTCATAAATCGAGTATAATAAAATACACAGGCTACTTTAACTTCTCAACCAAAATCTGTACAGTTTCCTTTTTTTTATTTAAATTCCTAAATTTTTTTAATAAAAACACAGCAAGCGATGTTTAATATTACAAAATAGCTTAACAACTAAAAATAATTAAATGTCTTGATAGCTGAAAATACTTTTTTCTACTCCTATCACAGTAAATTATAAATTACATCACACTATCTATGACAGGTAAATTGATTATTTCAAAAAGTGTGCGATAAGTAAAAATTAGTGTGTGGTAATAGATTTTCATATATATATTACGAAAAACTTTTAATAAAAAGAAAAATTTTTATTTAAAGAAAAATTTGATTTTTAAAAATTAAATATTTCAATTCATTTTGACACAGAATAATGCAAAGCCTACCACAATTTGTAAACTATTTGCATTTAATTTATGATTAGTAGTTCATTTTTTTCAAGTAATTATATATGCGTTTGGGCACTAAAACAAAGTCGTAGAAAAAGTATATAACAAACCTCGAGGTGCAAACCATTTTCCATGCTCGTGAAGGTACTGCACTCGCCACTACGCGTCTCGTGCGCAATATTTTCCCTCGCATGTAAAATGCTATTTATAGCACTAGATATGTAATATACTATTACGCACAAACGAATCGTGAAATACATTTTACATCCTAGTCATCGTGACTCAAATTTGAATTTAACGCCCGTAAAATAAAAGCCCGTTGCTATATAAAACATTAGTGTATTTTTCAACTTTGCCGCCCGTGAAATAATCGCCCAGAAAATAATCATAAGATTAGAACAAACAAATAAATTATTGTATGCAGTTTATAGAAAAAATCATGGCATGTTTAGTATAATTTTCAAAATGTCTAGCGAGTTTAAAAAATTCAAAAATGGATTTATACTACAATTAAGTTGTGTAGTTGTGCATAAAACGTTGTACATACACTCAGGCTTAAAGGAAGATTACGCCCTTAGTTCAATAAAAACCCTCGCTTCGCGTCGGGCTTCAATATGAACCGCAGGCGCAATCTTCTACTTTCAGCCCTCGATATGTGAATAGCTATTAATTTCTAACTATGAATTTATTACAAAAATAGTTATTTATCCACTTGATAATAAGAATTATCTCAAAAGAACTTAATGTTCTTATTAGCACCGTCAGAATTTAAATCTGAGTTTGGTTTTTAATTTCTCTTTTACGAATATATAGTGATTTTTTCTTTACTTTATTATTTTCTGTTTCAGCACCAAATTCGTTACGTTCGAAAGTAGAAGTTGATTTACACGCGCAATTTCGTTATTTCAATTAACACATTTAATATATGGTCGTTACAAAATCTTCTACAAATTCTTCCTTTTTTGCATGCGTTCGAAAGAAGTTCATTGCTCATAATGTACTTTTTCGTAAAATTCAAAAGATTTCAAAATTGTTGCTAGGTAAGCTTCCACAATATTCTTACAATCATTGCATACATTTGTTTCACAATCCACTGTATCAACAGAACAACGTTTCTTAAGCAACTATTTTTCATTTTTAATTAACTTTAAGAGTGGTTTACACATCAAACGTAAATTTTCATGTATCAGGCATATACAAACAATGTGTATTCCAGTAGGTCCGGCTAAGACACATTCTTTCGGTCACAACGTGGTGAGCTTTGATAATCTGATTTGCACATCAGGGGTCCTTATTTTATTGTTACAACATCAAATAGCCCATGAATTGTTTCACTAATTTCCTCTAATAACAAATATGTTTGAGCTTTATCTACCATCTCTTTTTACAAACTGTGAACTTCTATTCTTTGAGATCAACTGTAAGCACCTTTTGTTTCCACCAAATTCATCGTGAATTCTACGTCCCCTTGATCGATCAAATTCATTTTGGATACGTTGATTTGACCAAAATTTACGTTGGCAACAAAAACACTTGCTCTGATTAAGAACTGCAATTTTTAAATTCATTTTTTCGTAAGCCATAATGTATATTCGCATTCCCCGTTTGGTGATAATGTTTTAACTGAAGCTTTCTGAAATATTCGTCATTTTTTTTTTAATTTCCTGTTGTAATATGTTTTTGTTTAACAGGCAACTTGGCTAACTTTCTATGGACATTTTTAATGTTTTCGTTAAGTAGTTCTGGAACTGGTGGAGATATATTATCAACGCATACTGGTAATTGGTCTAAAGAAACTGAAGGTATTGGTACTGAAGGAATATTTTCGGTACTGAAGGAATATTTTCGTTCGTTTGAATATTCTTATGATTCTCATTTATAGAAATTATTGCACTATCGACTGTTTCAGAAGGTAAAGGTTGCTTTAAAAAATATCAGTTTCATATGAATTTTTATTCATTTTAGTAAAATAAATAAATTTGTCTTATTTACCTTAATATATTGCAACGATTAAGAAAATATATTCATTCAAGGTATCTGAAGACATTTTTTTTTTAAATCTAAAACAGACAGTACTCACAATAATCATACATTCATTTCTGATTATCAAATAATTTGGGATTCCCTTCATAAATAATATCTGACGGTATACAACGTTCCACTGTAAAAATAAATTCATATTTTTGCTTATTACGTCACCTTTTATTTTCCCTTCAAAACATTTAACTTATTAATATATTTCAATACATAGAAAATTTTTTTTTGTACCAACATTGAAACAGACATGTCTTGCTTAAACTAAAACCAAAACAAAGAAAAATGATTCTCCGTAGATGCGTTGATGTTGAGATCATCAATAGGGTGATCCATTTTGTGTTGTTTTACTTCGCAATATTGATAATTGGTTAATTTGTGAAGGATACTATGTTATCATATGATAGTATTAGGCTCGTTATTTAAATAGTTTTTCTATGTCGGTTTCATTTTTTTGTACACGGCTGAATCTCTATTTGGACCTAATCACAACGACGGAGATGAGTGGAAACCGCTTAAAATCAAATTGATGTGTAAAACGACAGTGCTCCATAATGCTTTCGCCTCCGGGTCTACGTGCTCCTTCCTTGCACGTGCTTTAATCCATGTGTAAGACGAGTCACGTCAAATGATTAGCAAATGAGCTGAATCAAGGTATCATGCGATTCATGCCATGCCGATGATCGATTAGGCTGTTGGCCCATTCAAATAGCTCAGTCATGAACGAAGCCACCTGGATACCGTGCAACCTCCAGCGGTATTATGCCTTACCAAGTTAACAACACTCTGAGTTGGTCGTGGGATTGAATTTGTAGGAAAAAAATGAATAAAAACATTTTTAAGAACCAAAATTGGCATTGGCGAGGAAAGAAAGTACAATTAGCAGGCACAGGACTGAGTCTCTTCGTCGTGCTATCAAAAGTAGTGTACCGGCGGCAAGTGTCACTGCTGTGGTCAGGAGGAGTATGGTTACACTGTGCCAAAATTAAGTTGTTAAAAGTAAAAGGCATAGATGTCCAGCTCTTCCACCTTTAGGCCAACTTGGAGGGTCAGAAAACGTGAAGTGGGCCAGAAAGTCCACGAAGTCCACGGCAGGACAATGCGGGGCTAAGAATGTCAGGATAGTCACCCGTCATCCAAGTCATCCATAGTCATCCAAGCTCCAGCTATGTAAGTGTTATTAAGACTAACGTGCGTATTCTGGAGGTGGATTACTTCCAGGCGATGTTCAGTGCGGAGGAGCTGGGGTTAATCGAGGAAGGGGCTAGTGAATCAACCAGCGATAGGATATGGTGATCACAGTGACGGGCTTGGGACTATTAACTTCAAACCTGGTCATGTGGTGGTAGAGTGCGACGACGAGCAGACAGTTAAATGGCTCATGTCTGTTGTACCTTAAGTGGAAGTCGGTAAACATGTACTTGTGACAAAAATAGGAGATGATATTATGAGCTCAGTGGAGCTCAATTGAGCTGATACCGGGTGATACCTAAGGTTTATTATATCTGCTATTATATTTATGGCGAGATTGAATTAACAACAAAACGACTTAAATGATCATGTGGCCTCTGGCGTAGGAATATCTCTATTTAAAACTGTTTAATTATTTATTGAATTATGGAATCTGAAAATCATAAAATACAACAATAGTAATGACATAAAAGAACAAAAAAATAGACTTTACTTAATGTTGATAGTTGCAGTTGGTGATCCAGACCAAAAATATTGTAGAAGTGACTTTCGTCCTTGTATGTTACTAACCTCTTGAGTTCCCAATCAGTAAATCCTTCACTATAGTTATTATTACGTTGCGAATAATTCTGATCATCATAGTTAATATGTTGAAATGATAAACCCTCTATTTGTAATGTTATAGGTTCTATGTTGTTTCTAATATGACTAAAACTATATCGAATTCAGTTCAAAACTATATCGAATTCAGTTCAACGAATCGCCCTTATGTTACACGCTGTATATTTTAGTATGTATAACGGTGTAACGCAAACAACAATTTTATGTCGAAATAAAAAAAAGCTTTTTTAATTTCCAGGAGTTTTATTTACTCAATAACAGCTTTCAAAATTTTTGTGTCGTAAAACAAATTTTAGTTTCACAGTAATAATTAAAATAAGACGGAACTTATTTGAGAAGAAACTTATTAACTTTTAATGAAATAATCAAACTTAATTATTTTTATTCACAATCCAAAAAAAAAATTGAATGATTTTTCCTTTGTGACAACATCAAAAATACTGACGTTTTTTTATTACAAGATCAAAAACTAAAATTTTGTTTTCCTTTTTTTTAATTTAAAAAAAAACTAATTACATATTTGGTTTTTTTAATTAAAAATTACAAATTGTTTAATTTGGTTGAAGAGTAAGACTAAAACTAAAAACTGACTCGAAAATTATTTTAATTTTACTTTTTTCAAAAAAAAATCCAATTGTGACTGAAGTATTACAAATTGAAAAATTAATTAGTTTGATTTGAGAAATCAAATTATGACTAACTAAATATGTAAAATTATCATGGTTATATTAAGATTTTACCTAACAAGAAAAGAGAAGTAAAAACATCCAATCATTTATTGTCTATTCATGAGTAGATTCGTTATTTTTTATTTTTAGGAGTCGCTAATACTTTCATCATGTGATCATATGACGTTACTACAGGGTAATTGAAACTCACGTGCATCATTATTTCTATATTGTAAAACATTTCGCGTTTCAGAAAAAATGAGTTTCAGCTTGTAATGAAAACATACAAAAAAAAAATAAATAAATAAATGAAACATTAATATTGTAAATCAATGTTATGAAAACAAAATGTAGGTAATAAAAAATTGCAACAAGTAAATTGACTTTTTTTTGTTTATTTCGTTATGTGATTTTTTTGTTTATAAAAGTAAACAATAATGTCATCATCTGAACTTTGATATGATGGAATAAAGAATAGAGAAGAATTTAATTAGTGCATTTATCGTTCTCTACGTTTTATTTGAATGCTTAGAATGCTTTTTGTAAATGCTAAATGTTGCGGCATAACAGGTTCCTCGCGGAGGGGATATCTCCGGAAGGGATGTCTCCGGAGGGGATGTCTCCTTTTTTAAGTGTCTAAGTCGGTTACGAATTATTAAAGTTATTGAAATAACCCTTTGAGTAGTTCCTAAACAATCTTAATTTAAAAACATATGTAAACCACATGAAACTTGTGGAATCTATTAGCAAAACACTGACATCATACCAAAACATCGTGAATAAGTCTCAAAACTCCGATTCAGAGCACTCAAAAAAAATCCAGAAATTACTTTTTTCTTTCGACAATACCAATAATAATATTTATATATTTTTTCCATAAGATAACATTCAAATAAATTAACAGTTAAACATATTATCTTAAATTATTTGCAATATATATAAGAAAAGATCGATATTTACTTTGTTTGTCATAAACGAAAAAAAAATTTTGCCTTGAGGTCTTCAAACAAAAGTTGCAAAATAAACTTTTTTGAACTAATTTAAGTCTCCATCTTCATATTTTAACATCATACAAATTTTCACCTGGGTACGGGGTTTAAAGTTTTTGAAATTTTTATTCTTATTTTTCTTAAAGTTAAGAACAATTTTTGTACTCTGTTTTAATTTGTAGTTTTTGTTTATGAGCAATAAACGTTCGATTATTCTGTTAAAGAAATAAGATCATAAATGTTCACGGAAAATGAAAATATATATAAGGAAAGGAAAACAAAAACGAACGATTCCTTCCATATAAATGTTTAATTTTGTTTTCTGCTTATTGTGTTTGTTATCTTGTGTACTTGCTATTTATGAAGAGCTTAATGAAGAGAAATTATGAATGTCACGATCAACAACGTCTTACTAATTCGATGAGGTTGTTTTTATGTTTGTCTTCTTGCTTTTAATTTGGTTTTTACAGATAAAATAAAATATGAATTTTTATTGGAATTTATTGTTATGCCAATTATTAATTTTATTGGTTTTTATGATTTTTTTTATAAAATTGGGATTCATATATATTATATTGTAACTGCAAAAAAATGTTTGTTTGATTTAATAAGAAAAATGTATTGTGGAGACATAACCAAGTTTTAATTAATAATAATAAATTGACGGATATTAATGATTTAAATTTAAAAGGAATCATTTTTTTTTAAATAAAATATTGTTATGTATATAACAAGTTTTATTTTATGTTGCATTATGTAAGTAAGTAACTAATCAAAGTAAATATTACAATTTTTGTAACGTGCTTGAACTGATTCGGTTTGTTCTTTTCGAATACTTGTAAACTATTTTCAATAGAAAGGTAAATAGATAACACATTTTTTTAAATAAAATGTGTTTTTAATAGGAATTACAATATGTGTCACAAGAACACATAAAAACCTTTTAAGACCAAGGTCTCACAACGTCATGCGTCCTAAGGCGTTGATAGACGAAAATCTGTATTTTGTTTGTTTTATTTTGTACATATTTTTTAAAAAAGGGAAACTAAACAATAAATTAACTTAACTAAACAATAAATCCGATCACATATTAGATATGACATAGGCCAATATTTTAAGATATATATATATATATATATATATATATATATATATATATATATATATATATATATATATATATATATATATATATATGTATATATATATATATATATATATATATATATATATATATATATATATATATATATATATATATATATATATATATATATGTATATAAATAAATATATATATATATATATATATATATATATATATATATATATATATATATATATATATATATATATATATATATATATATATATATATATATATATATATATATATATGTATTCGGTTATTAGGCTTTGTTTTATAATTTTAATTTAAAAAACTTTTATTGGTTTGTAGCCTATGTGATTTAATAATTTTATTTTACATTAAAAACATTTTTCGACGCGTTTCGACGCTTTCCGCATCATTTTCAAAAAAAACAATTTTACTTAAATTTCCTATTAAAGAAAAAACAAAACAAACCTTTTTCATAAATTCAAAACCCTATTGAAAACAAAAACTTACATGAAAAACATTTAAATTCACTAATTAAATATGTATTAAAAATTTAAGTTTAAAACACTATTGACAAATAAAAATATTTAAATTCACTAATTAAATTTAAAATAAATAACATTAAAACATGTTAAAATAGGAAGAAACAGAGAATGTTCTTTAGTCAAAATTATTTAAAATTTAATAAATTAAAAACAATAAATATTTCAAAAAACTTCAACGTTATCAATAAAATAAAAACTAGAACCAACAACAAAAAACCAAACCAGAATTTTTTTTTCCATTTTTTGCAAATACATACTAATTACATATGGGTCCATACAATCCTGTGTAGATTATATTATTGATTTTTATTATATATAAAGCGGCCGTTATTTAAGAAAAGAATTATAGTAGTTATGTATGTAATTTGAGTCTCTTTGAGTGTTGATTGAATTCACACTTCGTTTGATGTGTAACAAATTTTAGAAATGTTACACATCAAACGAAGTGTGAATTCAATCAACACTCAAAGAGACTCAAATTACATACATAACTACTATAATTCTTTTCTTAAATAACGGTCGCTTTATATATAGTAAAAGTCAGACAAGTGCGAATAAAATTCGCTCGTCAAGGGTTCCGTGAATGTAAAAGAACACAATATCAAAAACTATTGACAAAAAGTTGTGTTGTAATGTCCTTATATTTCCAGACCATAGACGCATAACAAAATAATTAATGTTTAATCGTAAATGTCAATAGTATATTACAATCAAATCCACATTGATCAAAAATAACTCAAAAAATGTTACATTAGGTTAAATATCATCCATAGATGTTTATGGTAACTCAAGAAAGATTCACCAGCTTGTAAATGGCTTAAATTTGATTATTTTTTCGGTCAATCAAGTGTTGAAATTTATGGAAGGTAAAGAAGCTACATACCAAAAATATTTTTTTTCAATAACACAAAAACTGTGCACCGCTAAGTTCTAAAAAAAATGTAATGTTTCTTAAATTAAGTGCTCCTTCATATGACACCCCATTCGCTTGGGTCAAAAGTGGTTTTTTACTCTCCTTACACCCATCCCCTAAACACACAGAAATATAGTTATTTGAGACTTTGCTATTATTTTCATTCAAAATTTACAAATTATCCTGTCTCTGCGAATTTTTTCAAATTTTTCTGTCAATTATCGTCGAAACGTAGGGAGCGAAACGATCTGAAATTTTCACGTTTATGATAATAACTCAAAAACTTTACATCACAAAATTCTAAAAAAATTGCAATGATTTATAAATTAGGTGCTCTTTCAAATGACATCTCACTCGCTTGGGTCCAAAAAGATTTTCTTTTACCCTCTTTACCTTTTAAATATAATTATTTGAGACCTCTCTATAATTTTCATACAAAATTTACCGAATTTCCTATAGCTCTGTGAACTTTTTCAAATTTTTCTGTCAATCAGTGTCGAATCGTAGGGGGGGAACCAGGGGCGTCAATTGGGTAGGGTTGGGGGGGGCATTGGCCCCCCCAAGGATCTGATACTATCAATACATCGATTCAATCAAATCATCCAATCGTGATAGAATTATACACTATAAAAATTTCAATGCACTGTTATTTTGTAAATTCGTCTAATTTTTAGAAGATTTACTTAACTAATATACCAATTTTATCGCATACTATTAATTGAAATATATCTAATAATATAATTATTACGTTACATATTATTTTGGCCCGACTAAAGTAAAGTTCACCGCAATATTCAAACCGTTATCGTTCTTTGTATCAAGGACTAGAGCGCCACCGATACGAAAGGCGGTCGTATTGCTTCTAATCTTCTGATGAAAACAGGTATGGTATGATTGAATTTGATCGGAAATTTTTATACGAATCGAAAATACTACGACAAATTTTTTCCGACGTATGATTGAAATGTTTCGTAATATTTTCGATTCTCATATAAACGCACCCATTTAGTACAGAATTTAAAAATGTCAAAACCTTTTAATATTCGTATTTATCATTTGTTTTGTGTTGATATTGATAGAATATATAGTTTAAATGGCGAGTTTAGTTCTTTTTATGATTATGGATAGCTTTGCCGTTGTAAAATGTTTATTAAACAAATGTAAAAATGATATATAAAAAAAAACATAACGTATAACTTAATATAATTTACAACAAAACGTCAAATATAAATTTCCGACAAGCAAAATGGATTCGAAAATTTTTCCGACAGAAATGTTCGAAAAATACTTTCAATCATATACCATTTTAAATTTCCGAATAGTTAAAATATTACCGACTCGGATTTTTGTTCAATCATACCACCACAGTTTTATAAACAAAACACGATCGTTCTTCCAAAAACGCCGTGGGTGCGTATTTTGACAAAATTCTATCGTACTATAAGGTGCGCGGCATCACCGCTTTTAGAAGAACGATTGTGTTTTGTTTATAAGATATTCGTGTCTGAGCCAGAGGAAACAAAATATTTCATTACTATAGGGTTCCTCGAGAGTTTATGGTGCAGTATTTAACAGTAAGTACATGCAGGAGAACACAACCTAATTATACCCCACTTATTTGGAGAACCCTGACTGTTTGGCCTTGTTTTTTATCTATATCATATTGTACAAACTTTACAAGACTTTTTTAAAAACAATAAATTAAAAACAATTCTAAAATGTAAAGTCCTATAACATATCAAAAGTTTTCTTGATAGTTGTGCTAATTTTTATAAAATGAATGAAAATAATTACGGGAGTAATTTAAATTTATTGGGTTATTTCCAGTGATTTTATAATAGTGAATGTTTTTTAATGGATTGTCTAACGACACGAACAAATATTTAAGTTATGTAAATATTTTCAAAGTATGTTATGCAAACTTGCTGAAAAATTCTTTTCACTATATGGACTATAATTTTTAATTCATAAAATAGCGAAAATTATATGTTTGGTTGGTTATAATAAAATCCAAAACCCATCCTAAACGTCAATCTTTGTTCATTTTCTTATACAGTCACAGGGAGGGAGAAACTATTATTTTTTTGTGGTAAGTTTTTCTTATAGATTTAAAAAAAGCTCGCAATAATTGTACAATTTTGAATCAAATGAAAACTTTACGCACGTTTATGGGTAGTAAACTGACCAGAAGTCCCACTCTGCGTGAAAATGTCACACATTTCATTGCGTTGTCCCACGGAGAAATCTGTCTCACGAAGCGTCTCACGAAACAAATATTTCCACCACATTTGCCCGCATTATCGAAATAATCAAAAAACCTTATATCTACCTACGTACAGTTTGCGCAATATCTTAGTCAAAGCAATGGCTTCACAGTTTTTTCTGTCAGTTTGTATAATGTTATGTATATGTTGATTTAACCATATTGAGAGAACAAACCCGAATTAAAATAAAAATAAATTGTTTCAATTGTTTTGCAGTCTTTACTTGGGTAACAAAAGTTTTAAGCTACTATAAAAGGTAAATTTATACTAATTTTTAAAATTATATTTAAAAAGTTCTCCTGCAAATCAAGACGGATAGAAAACATTTACGTAAATTCTTATACGATATTGAATTGGACTATCCTTTTATAAATCAAAATATAACGACGCAAAAGTTTAGTGTATTACCAGTCGGAGTGAATTTGCAAATTAACAGTAGACATTATGATATTAAAAGACATATAGATACAGATAAACATAAAAAAACGTTGCTATAAGCCGCCAGCTCCAGTAGCTTAAACAAGTTTTGTTGTTATTTTGTTGTAATTTGCGCTGATAACACGAACACTAATCTTAGTGGTGTCACGTCAAGGGGTGAAAATTTAAAAACAAGCTAAACTCGAATTTGAACCAGAGTGTATTGGGTATTTGATTCGCAGGCCATATTCTAAATAATGCAATAAGAAATGCTGCTGATTTAAATGGCAGGGTTAAAAAATTTGATATTTTACTGTCTTTACTGAAGACGGTGAAGGAGTTCTGCGGCAAAAGTAATGTTGAACATAACCAACTTATTGGATACAGTGAAACTCGCTGGCTGGCGGTAATTCCAGCACTAGAAAGAATTTAGAAAATGTACGAACCATTGCAAGCACATTTCCTAACGGTTGAATGTCCAATTAAAATAAAAGAATTTTTGAAGAATTAAATAGTAAACAAATAGTAAAGGAAAGCATTAAATAGTAAATTTATGCACAATCTAAATAGCACATTTTCACCGTTCCACTTTCTTGCAATAGAAATTCTAATTAGTTAGTATTTGGAAGAATGTTTGCATTTTGTCCCACATTTTAACGATTTGGCTCTGGTCAGTTTAGGGTAGACATAACTCTTTGTCTCTGAGACAAATAAAGGAAAACAAACAAACAAACAAAAAAACGATACGACATAAGAGGAGTCACGTAGGGATTGATATTCCGTGGTGTTTTATGGATCCTGGGACTATGTGACTCATAAATTTTAAATCCCGGGATGCCCGGGATCTAAAAAATCGTATTGAAAACCATCCTTTTTTTCTATGCTGCACGATCTGCTGTCGTTTACAAATTCACTCTCTGAACAGTTACAAAGCAAAGATTTATAAATTTCTAGCACAAGCGCTTTAATTAAAACTACTTTCTTGATGCTTAAACAATGCAGAGATGATACTAAATTTAAAATTATTTTTAACAAATGAAGGGATTTTGCAGAACTTTGCGGCATTCGCTTCGATGAAACAACACCAGAAGACTAGCAGAGTAACCAATGTAGCTCAAAAGCATTTTATTTTTATTTTTAAGTCGATGCATTTAAATGCTTTTAAATATATGTGTGTATAAAAATGTGTATGTTATGTTTTACGAAAAAAATCTTTTTATGTCATTTAAATTCTCGCCCCCCCCAAGATTTTGGTGAAATGACGCCACTGGGGGGAACGGTCTGAATTTTGCACTTTTTTGCCCATAACTCAAAAACTGTGCACCGCAAAATTTAAAAAAAAGTAGGGTCTGCGTCGGACCAGACGGTGGAAGTTATACTTCTTTGGCCATTCGCTCGCACACACGCACACAGACAGACAGATAGGATACATTAAAAAAAAATAACTAAAAAGAACCAAAATATTATTCAAAAAAAAAAAAATAAAAAAAAAAATATTATTCAAAAACAAAAATATTATTCAAAAGTAAAAAATATAATTCAAAAAAAAAATATTATCCAAAAAGAAAAAAAAAATATTATTCAAAAAACTAATAATTATTAATTACTAGAAGGTACCCGAACGGCGATTTTCGTGCTTCCCAGATAAAGTGGTTGAAAACTGTTTTTTTTTGAGTTCTCCTATAGTTTTTTTTAATGTCATTTAATTTAACTTATTTTATTAGTAATATATAAAAAGTTTGAAAAAAATGTAATAGCATCATTTTACAGTCAGCAAAAGCCTTTAAGTAACTCTAAAGCTATAGGTAAATTTACATATTAAATGTATGTTAAAATTAAAACACATTTGACAGACAAATAATAATTAAATAATTTTTATAAATGTAGATGGCAAAAGATTAAGGTTAGAAAAAAGTTAAAATTTTATTCCAAAGATTTAATTCAAATAACTCAATGTGTCACGAACAATTAGGTGAGCGTAAATATATTTGTTTATTGGATGTCACAATTTTCAATTGCTTACTCCCAAACCACCGTACTCGTCATACAAAATAGGTACACTGGTTCATTGTTATTGGTTTAGCGTCCTATTTCATGTAGACTTATAATCATTTATCAATCCAGAAATTTTGCTGTTCTGAAGAGGGTCGTATTGCAATTTGCAAATATATTTTATCGATTGTCTGCAATACTCTACTACATTGATGCATACGCCGCGCCGGCCGGTTAAAGAATACCACCATTTTTAGTGAATATTTTCGTTTAATGGGTTTTATCGCTTTATAGTCATCGTCTTATTTCGACATTCCTTCCCACAACTTAAAACAAAAATTGGAAAAAATAATAATAAGACTAATTTCATTTGTAAATTCAGACTTATATATTATTATTAAAACAGTCAAATCTCACCATTCGTTAACATATTTGCATATATTTTATAGATCCCTTGCAATAACAATAATAGTTTTGAAAGTAATAGAGAAGCATATTTCACTCAATAAGTTAAACACTTTAAACCTGTAGCTTTGATATTGTTCATAATCTTTTTCTTCGGTACTAAGGCTCC
>OY856186.1:348776193-348891936 GCA_963693315.1 Diogma glabrata
ATTTTCTAACTCAAGAGGTTTCAATGTAATTAGCATTAAACCTAATGCATGCCATTCAATTACAACAACAACTTCAATAAAAATATAAAAATATCACATAGAAATATTAAACACATTATCTTTTGTTTTTTTTTTTTTAAGTTTTTATTTTTTTTCCCCAAAAATTTAAAAAAAAATTAAACAAAGCTGAGTCATTATTGTTTTAAATTAAGGAATATTTTCTTATATGCATATTGATTACACATTTACAAAAGTCTTCCTAAATTGTAGATACTTGAATAATTTGAGGTGTAAAAGATGTTTGACAATTTTAGAATACAAAATTATGTGTGGTGGTTTTGTAGGTGTGACGTTGTGAGAACGTTTATTTGCTCTTTGGTGGATTTAATATGTTATTAAAAGTAGTTTTAACCAAATTAAATAAAACTGTTCCGAAATCGCATTGATAAAGTAGTTTCCGTTAATGTATTTAGTTTGGTTTGATAAATTTTTTGGATTATTCTGGACTTGGACTATTTTACTTAAATTTTTTATTTAAACTAATCTGACACATCCGATTCTATTCGTACACAAAGCTGTCTGGTCCCGAAATCTACCTATTTCTAGCGGATATACGTGCCGCTTGGACTTTTTTTTCTTTGATTTGAAATGTTTGTGCAACACCGTAACTACCTTAGTCGTGCGAGCTTTTTTTGGTCTGGTCATGGGGGATCAAGTACAGGACCCGTCTACTTTAGAGCAGGGATTCCTGAACCTGAACCTAAGATTAATAGCAAACGCAGGAAGATGCTGGAGAAAAGAAAAAAGGACGATGAAAAGAAAGGTGTTGCCATCATCTTCCGTTCGAGATTGGCTATAGCTTCACTCGGAGGACTGTTTGGTCAACGTAGTAGCAGTCAAGTACCCTTCTTCAGTGCTAAGCACTCTTTCATCGGAGTGAAGTGGCAGCTAAATAAATCTAAATTTTACAATTTTAAATCAAATTTTAAACTCCTTTCACAGTTTTAATGGTCGTATGACCACCCATCACCACGTTTCAATAGTTGGTTTGTGAAGAGGACGAATCTGGGGCTTAGAACTCCTGCAGCCAAATTCTGTAACTGTGAAGTGGTGAAGTGTTAAAAATTTCTTCATTTCGATTATATCAATAATTTTTTATCATTTTACCATTTTTGCGATTCTATATGCGAGTTGAGTGTTAAAAAATCTAATAGCAAGCGCCGCACTGTCAAACGTCAAAAATACATAAAATTAAATGTTTATTTTAACGTTTAACTCAATATAAACGTAAATTTTTACAAATTCTAATATGTATAAATATTTTAGAAATTAAATTTGAAAAATTAATCTGTATTTAATTTAGAAATGCAGTTTTAAAAAATCAAATCACTTTGACGTTATGGTGTTTTTTGACATAATGTCAATAACAACAAAAGAAACGATCTCATTTTATTGCCAAACAAAAAGTCAGTGTTAACTTTATAGTTTTAGAACTTTATCACTTAGATATTTTTGCGGTGTAGTGATAAAAAACTTATCACTTCACCGCTTCACAGTTACAGAATTTGGCTGCTGGTCTGCCTCCAGCAACGATGTTATTTGTTTTTTTTTTGCTAGGGTAGGGAGGACTCAGTATCTGGCTTTTAGATGCAGACATTTGAACTGAAAGCTAGACCAGCTGCTGAGTCTCTCTAATAATTTCGGAAGGTGCTAGAGCGCAGAGTGAGGATTTATTACTTATATTTGCTTTGGGAATCATATATCGTTGCTGGTGATCTCCCTCTTCAGTCCTTCTTCTGCAATATCTTTTGTTTTTGGTACATAGTTTTTAACAATATGGTTCTGGGCCTGAAAAGTCTCTTATATTTAAAAAAATAGATAAATCAAATATATAAATTCTTTTTTATTGGATAAATGAATTAATTTTTAGTATATAATTAATTTTTAATACCTAAATAGATAATATTTTTTTAAGATTAATAAATAAATTTTAATTAGATAATTTATCAAATAAAAAAATTATTTTATAGGTAAGTAAATAAATATTTTAAATAAAATAGTTAAATAAACAAATATTTTTTTAAATTAAGTAAATAAATAAATAGATTGATTAAATAAATAATGACTAAATAGATAAAAAATGTGCAAGTAAATAAATAAACTAGATAAATTTTATTAAATAAATAATTAGAACAAATATATATTTAAATAATTTAAGTAATATAATACTATACATTTATTTATGTTTTTTGTACAGTGGAATTTTCCATTCCTTCTTTCTTTGGACGTTGTATTTTGTATTTTTTTCCTATTCTGTATCATCTCAAACAGTTTTTTCTTGCAAGTGAAGAGCAACCTAATTTATAATTCATCACAAATAGTAGTAATAAATATTAGTAATAAATATTAATAATAATCCAAGCAATTTTTATAGTAATCCGCGATTGCAAAATCTCATAGTCCGTTCTCCTTGAATAAACAGCAGATAGTGATGGTAGTTTTATCATCACTATCTTCGTTTCTTCTCCCAGCTTTGTAACGACGGAATATTTAGAGTTTTACTCTAGCATAATAATTTCCATATTGAAATAAATCCGCTAACAGTTTGCTAATTTGTTTTGGTTCCGACCTTTAAATTCAAAGAAACATTAAATCATTTATGTGTGCTACAAGTTAGTTAATAATATTTTAACATTTTTTTAAGTTAATTGCTTGTTGCGTCACTCAATATCAACTAATAATGCTTGTTTGTGCCTACATAGAAGTTTTCGTTATGTAAAGCTTAGTCATAATATTATATGTAGACGGAATACAGTTTTGCATTTATAAATAATAATAATGATCGTCTGTTTTTGGAGAGGATTATTTTCTCGTTTGAATAGAGATGTTTATTAAGATGATACATGGAAATGGAAATTTGGATTGGAAAATTGTGTAGGATGATCAAAATGAGAATAGAGGAAACAAGAGATGGAGAATCTTACTACGCAAATATACTTGTTCATTTTGTTCGACGGAGTAGATTATTAATATAAATCGAAAAGATAGTGGTATCGTGCCCACTTTTGTAATTTAATATTATTAGACAGATTTAAAATAAAATAACAATACATTGTGTAAGTTTCTTTTGTAAATTTTTTTTTTGTGGATTGAGAAAATAAATAGATAAATCAATTAATAAAGTCTGAAATGTTCTCACCAAAAGATGTTCGTTGTATTATTTATTTTAAAATGACTTGTTGTTTAAGTTAATAAACACAAATTCTGAACATGTTATAAAGAAATCAGTTACCACTCACGTGTGATAAGTGTTTTAACATATTCAACCGCCAACTAATGGTATTGAAAATTATTTTGGGAAAAATTTCCAAAAGCTAGAAAATTTCACAAGGAAATATGGATAAAATATTAGAGTCAATAGCAGAGAGGGATGTGAATTCAAATATTACAATGGAGTCAAAAAGTTAATGGATAATGAACACCTGATGTAAAACAATAATTCTAGAGCTAGTCATACAAGGAGATGCTATCAATTTATGTGGACAAGAAGTGGATCATCATATACACTTGTTCATGTAAGCTTTGTTAAACTTATTTTATATAATTTTTTAGATTTAATTTACACAATTTTTTTTATTATTGTAAACTTTTTTTGGCGTTAATTTATTTTCTTTGTTAGTCAAATTTTAATATCTTTTCAGTCAGGATTCCCAATTGTTTTTATTGACCATTTCCAATTGTTAGAAAGGCATTGCACCCGGCATATTCTTCAACAAGATGTGAAGAAAATTAGATTCATATTGATTCAGATGCACCGTGTACAGTCTGAATCTCGTGGTTTCTTTGAATATAAAAAATAACAGTCGACTCGCTTACCTTATTTACGTCGAAGCACTCATTTTCCATTTGCATTTCATGTATCATATATATGGCATATACAGCAGTATTTTTGCAAATGTGTCTTTTTAACATAACGTGAAAAAACAGTCAATATTGGGTGGGTTCAGAACCGTTTGTGAGTTCAGAAGCGTTTGTTGTACTTTTGCAGCTCTGAAATAAATACGCAGTCCATTTTCTATCTGTACTGTAAAGTTGACAGCAGTTAGACACTCTAGACACAGTGACTCTATAAACATAACAGCTATAGACACCGTGGACAACAGCTATAGGTTGAAGCACTTAGTTTTAGTCAAAAAAACAAAATTTGACAGCTATAAAAACATTTTCAGCAACTTATTACCACACGAAGAACATTCGGTTGTCATTCTCAAGTATTGTATGTTTCACTTATACTCAACTAAGAAATTCTGTGTAGATTCTGCAAATTTAGAATAAACGCTTGTAAATCATATGCATCTTAATATTACTCATTTCGACATATGTAAATATCCGTAGAAAAATCATAACAAGAATGAGTTAAATTCAGATAAACCAAAACAACTTTAATTGCACTAATTAGTACCAAAAACACGTTAATGAGATGATTAACAAGCACCAACAAGGATGGACAGTGAACATTGAAATCTGAACATCTTATAACTCTTCAATAAATTTTTGTTTATTAATTATTTAATTTTTAAACATTTATATCATCCTTAAGATGTAGTTCAATTATGACCGTACCCATCACATCAATCGCAGTCACATCAATCATATTAAATGACGTAAATAATTTGAGTTTTATAATAACCAAAAAAAATCGGATTGTTAAATTAATTATTGACTTTGATAGATGATCAAAATTATTCCGAGCCATTTTCTTTAAGAACAAAAAACGAAATTTTATATATAAAAGATTCAAGCACATATAACTTGATCGCCTGTCATTAGCAACACATGAAATCGGCAATTCAAAAATATAAAATTAGCACAACAAACTTATTATTAAAACCCGTATAATCAAAGGTGATCATCAACTATTTTAAAGTAATTCAGTTACACATCTTGGATTTGTATCAATAAGCATAACACCAAAGGAAACGAAAAAATACGTAAATTTCATCTCATCATCAAAATGCTACTGACCGATGATGATCGTATACGATTACTAATTTGAAATTTATCCTAATATCATAAAGAATTTATTTTGTTACTTTCTTTGTTTTGTGATAGATCTTCACTTAATTTTACCTTTATACTTAAGTCTTTGATTATTCAAATTTAAGGTAAAAAACCAAAAATATGTTTATATTTATATAAATAGTGATAATAACAATCACTTAATGGACACCACACCCGTTGTCCAACTATTGATCAAATTAAAGTTGAAACATCACAAAATGGTTTGTTGTCAATTAATTAAATGAATTTTTGTTGTTTTTTTTATGACAAATTGAAATTTGATATGAATACAACAAATACGAAAAAAAATTAAATTTATTTTCTTTTTTAAACGTGGTTTAAAGTGATTTTATGTTTTTGTGAAGATAGATAAGAAGATTTTTTTTTGTTTAATTTTATTTGAAAGATTTTGTTAATTGATTTATTGCCGGTTTTTAGTTCTATTGTGTTTATTGTTATTTTCTAGAATAATTTACTGTTACTGTGATTATGTTATTGTGATTGGTAGGAAGATAAGATTAGTTAGAAAAATTAAGTGGCTGTTGGATTAATTGTTGATTTTTTTTGTAAGCTTATATTCATATTCAAAGCAAGGAGAAAGCCTGATTAAACGTAATCAATTGAATCTTTGGCATTACAACAAATTTAAAAACTACAAAGTAGTATTGAAATTTTAAGCTATACAATTGGGAATGAATTATAAGGAATAATTACTTGTAAAATTTTTTGAGTTGGGAATACTTCTGCTCCCAGCTACATCAGGCCCAACACTAGCATGACGATATATTCGTAAGTTATTTGATAGGCGCTCTCAATACAGAGCAGAACGAGAAAAATCAGGACTGGACTTAAACATCAATAAATCAAAAATAAACTGATAAGCAACTAAAATGTCAGAGAGAGAGATAGAAACCGACACTACAAGCTACTACCATCACCAATTCATATATGTACCACGGTAAAGACTCACTACAGTAAGTCCCCTAAGATATCCTTAGTCTCTAAGATCTCACACCCAGCGAGAGCGAATGAACAAAATATTAAGAAAAAAATAATCAAAATATTTACGTATGTGCTCGCCTATACCCTTAGAGTATATATAAATAAAGAGAGAAGATTGCTAAAAAATTGTATGAATAGAGACGAAATAAAGTTGATGGCATCTGCCATTTTAAAATTCTCTTTTCTGCATTTTGATTTGCTTTTCAATGTTTATATTTACTGTGCATGTGCAATATTTTACTCTAAAAGGTTTATAGTGCATATATCACTATAGTGCATATCAGTGCATATATGGATAATTAAACCATAGCACATAATTAAGCATGACACAGACCAATATTTCATTGTATGAGATGCAGAGAATGACAAAAAGAAGTAGAATCATTAAAAAAATTCGGAAGCCTATATCTGTACCTATAAAGAGTTATATGGCAACGCTTTTTTGCAAGCAAGTAATAAAATGGAATCATTAATCAACTTTCCAAAACTAGTATTAAAGTAGGCTATTATTGACTGAATAGGTTTTGCTTCCCATCATCCTTGAGATACCACCCTGGCCAGCTATTGGAGCTGGAGTAGGCGAGGTTGTTACGCTCGTAAATCAAAAATATAAAAAATCGAAAGAAGCTAAAAGTCCTATCAACCAAGGGACTTGTATCTGCCTAGAGCATTCACATCCGAATATTCGAGTATTCGAATATCCGATTAATTTGGGTATATTTTAAGTATTCGTTATTCGAATATTTATACGCGAATATATTTTTTTATCTCCCAAAGTATAATGGTTTTCCATACCTTCATCCCCTTTTCAAACTTCGAAGCTTAGAAATTGCAATATTTTAAGGGAAATAATCTTATTTTACAAAAAGTGCTTGACGTGTTAACCCCGCATGATATTGCAGTCAAAGAATCTAGCGAAAAAAAATTCAACACAAGTGAAGGCGTATGCTTATTCTTATTTAATTCTCTAACGAAAATGAACAGTGATTTAAGTAAAATGTTACTCAACGAAATTAGGAAACGAATGGATCAGAGAAGAAACAGTTATATCTTGACACTGGGAGTTATACCACAATCGAACGAATATTTTGATTACGCAGCAAAAACTACTGTAAAAACTTTCTCGCCTCCTCAGCCTTTAAAGATATTTACCAGATCCTAGCGATGAAAACAGGGTTATTACTGTTGCAGTTGCAGGTTTCCTTTAATAGAAATGACGCACTTGCAGTCAACAACCAAAGTAAAAATATATTGCAACAAGAGCTGCAACTAACAATTAGCTCAATTATCGATTCCACGACACAAGATACAGTAACAGTGGTAATGAAAATTGCGGGTAATAGTTTAAAAAAAACATTTTTGTTATTTAATTTCGTTCAAAAAAGAACAGATAAATTAGACAATTTGTATAATGCTCTGTTGACTATAAGGCCCACTTCAACAAAAACAGAAAGGGTTTTCTCTAAATGCACTTCTGTTTCTTAAATGCCTATATAAAATATATAAAATAAAATGCATAATATGTTAAACCTATTAGATTTTACTCATAGTTCTTAGTACTTCTTTTACTATTCGAATACTAACCGAATATTCGGATATTTAAAGAAAAAGTTATTCGATATTCGGATAACTCAAAATGCTCTATATCAGCCCTAAAGCTGGCTTGCCATAAAACGGAATAAAAAACATGTATCAAAAACTTACGAATTTCTTATTATGTCTGTAACGACAAACTATTTTAAATTTTAATCTAAAATCAAGAGCATTCGTATATAAAGAAATTCTTTAATGATTTGCTAATTTATTTCGGATCCGACCTTTAAATTAAAATAATCCATTTCAACAAACATAAAATATTTATGTATACAGGTTAATCAACCAATGTTTAACATTTTATCAGTTTATTGCTTTGTTGCGTCACTCAATGTTAATTAATAATACATGTTTCTATCTACATAAATAATAAGAATTTTTGTTATGTAAAGCTTAGTCAAAATATTATATGTAAATTAGACTGGTCGTCAAAAATTAAATTTTCTCAGACGCCCCATAAAAAAATTCTTTGTGTTCAAAAAACCACGAGGGTAATTTTTTTTTAATCAAAAGAACACGTGCTGCAGAATCAACGAGGTTGATTTTTGATAAAATTGTAGATTTGTTTTAAGATCTGATAAAATATGCAGATTTAGAAAAAATATCATATAAACAGTTTTGTTGGAAATTAAGTTCTCTACAAAATAAGTCTATGTCATTTTTTTCCCTCAAACGTATATATAGGATACGTATACATGATATTTTGAAAAAGAACTTGTAAATTTTCGTAATTTATAAATAACGTAAATAATAATGATGAAGAAAAAGTCCTAATTTTCTTTTTATGCTATAAAATAAAAAGAACAAAAAATAATCGTGACAAGCAAAATCAAAATTAGTACTTTTTCGTTCAAATTGTCATTATTTCTTTTTACGAGTTTTATTTCAAAATATCATCAGAATTATACGTTTTAGGAAAAAAATGACTTGACTTTTTTTGTAGAGAATTAAATTTCCTTCAAAAATGATTGTGTGATTTTTTTTAAATCTTTATTTTTTATGAGATATTAACGATTCGTGTGTATTCTTTTGACTAAAAACACGTGTTCTTTTAATTTAAAAAAAAATACCGTGGTGGTTTTTTGACCACAAAGCTTTTTTAGGGGGTGTCTCGGAAAATATTATTTCTAACGACCAGTCTAATGTAGATAGAATACGGTTGTGCAATTTATAAAATTTATAATGGTTGTCTGTAGTTGTAGAGAATATTTTCTCGTTTAAATTAGAATTGTTTATTGGAATGATATATAGAAATGGTTGACTTGCATTTTATATTGAGATAATATTTAGAAATTTGTCATTTGTGTGCGAATGAAACTATAAATAAAAGGAAACAAGAGATATGCTGGCGATATGCACAATAAAAGTATTTTAGACTTAAGGGTTTTACCATTAAAATCAAAAGTTTTTCTTAATATATTTTATGCAAAAAGGACCTTATTTTGTTTTAAATTATAAAACAATGTTGGTTCTAAAAGCATGATTTAATTTAATTACAAAATGAAAGTAGTTTAATTGAAAACTTTTGTTATTTCATGATAAGCCCTTGCTATTTCAATTCAAATGATTTAAATGTCCAAATTAAACGAGCGCGTACACTTTGCTGCAAAAATTTTAAATTTAATTTTTACGAAAAAGTTGAATTCATTTTGATTCAAAATAACATCAGTAAATTTAAAATCAAAGAATGTCGAGTTTAATTCAAACATTAAATTTTTTAACTTTCCGATATGGGACGTTATTGTTTTTGGGTCGATTTTCGAAATCGGAATTTTCATAATATCTTTACGTTTCATGACCTCTTGAAGCTGTTTAGACTATTGTCTGCTGGCAGTCTGTAAGTGTGTGTGTGGGTGTGTGTATGTGTGTGTATATCGCTGTGTTGAGAATTTTTGCCCAACGCTTTCTCAACAACGGATGTGTCGATTTTAACGAAAATGGTCGCAATCGATGTATCTTGTTGTAACTTAGAGCCCAGTTCTTTTCTAACGAAATTAAATCATTTGTTTTTTAGTGGTTTCCAAAAAACTGAAAATCATTTCTTGCAAATATCATGAGATTAAATAACGCCATCAAGGTCATGAAGCTTCCATATTGTTTGTCATCATGTCAGACATTTATAATAAGTTTTGTATAAACAATTGATATCTTAGTTTTTGAGATTTTTAACAAAATGTGAAAAAACTACGTGTTATTTTCTTTATGCAAACGCATGATATCTGGATGAAGCTTTTGTATGTAAATAAGCTGCAATAGCATCCGGGTTTACTTGAATATGTTTTACCTGAGCTATTTTCTAAATTTGACGAAAAGGTCAGAAGTTCGGGAGAAGATTGCCTGGTCAATATTTAAGTTTCTTTTGTTAACTAACTCTTACGAAGCTAATTCAAATAATTTTTTTTTTTTTTTTTTTAATAAAATGTGATGTGTAATAGGCATTACAATATGTGTCACAACAACACATAAAAACCTTTTAAGACCAAGGTCCCACAACAACATGCGTTCAAAGGATGTTAATGGACGCAAATCTGTTTTTTTTTTTTTTTTAATATTTTTTTGTTAAATAATGGATAACTAAACCATAAATCCTATCACATATAAAATATGACATAGGCCAATATTTCGTGATAGGATAGGGAAAATAAAAATAAAATAAGAGATAAAAAGCAAATTTGTTTTAAAAATTTACAGGAACAAAACTAAAATTGGTTTGCCAATAGTCTAGCTAATGGCATAATCCTTGATTATGGGACGCAGTATATTTTTCAATGATTAAAGCTCAGATATATAGTTATATGAAGGCTCGTTTCTTCTAGCAAGCTACAGCGTTCCAGCATCAAGGAATATTCATTAGCTAAGATTGAGAGTGCTACCGTTGACTGAATACAGTTCATCCGCCAGCACCCGTAAGATATCACCTTGGCTAGTGATATCTCACTGCTATTGCCAGTGGTATGCAATATCTCACGTTAACTCATATGCCAATAGCAGGGACTGGAGTACGCGGGGTTGTCACACCCGTGGATCAAAAAATAGAAAAAAATTGAGGCAGTTCAAAAAATAGTTTTGGGAAATTGGTTTTATAAATAACTGAATTTCAGCCAGAATATAGGCATCTTCTGCATAATCTTTTTCAACATTCCGTTCAATATCCTAAATAACAGATTATGTATTTCCTTACAATATCAGACATACAGGTACAAGATTTTGGTTGAAGAAAATAAAATTTAGCTTATTTTCCAAACGCTGTTCACTCGACCTGAATTGTATAATTTACTTTTGACTGATAATTTTTTAAGAATATATGTTGTGTCACATGACTTAAAATATGCGTCACAACAACACATAAAATTCTCTTAAGACTTAGGTCCCATTAAGTCTTAAGATGCCTTAGGCTCTACGTCCCAGTCAATGTTAGTTCTAACTTAGGAATCTTTTGATTGCTTGTTGAAAATCAAAATTTTATAGTCGATAATTACCCGGGTATAGTTAATCGAGATACCCAGGTAGTCGAGTATGTTCAAAAAGCCAAAAACACCCAGGTTCCCGGGTACTCGATAATCGACATTGAATACCATAGCTACCATGATTTAACTCCAAAATAAATCCACCAAAAAATTTGATTAAATTTACGACAAAAGCGAATTCATTGAATTTAAAACTAAACCGATTTCTCTGAAATTTGTTGCTCTGAAATGACAAACGTAGTTTTTTTAACCCCACCAGCGGGTGTGATGTTATTTTTAATTGATTTTCATGTAATTTGTTTTCAAACTAAACTCCATAAACATGAAAATAAATCTATAGCGACCACTCCAAAATTTGTTACTTTATGTTTTGAGGTTATAAGAGTGTCAATCGAAGTCCCTCGATTATGCAAATCTTTAGTCCCTCGATTATGCAAAAAAACAAACATTTAGACAAAACTAACGGCAAATATCCCAATTAGCATTTTGTTCAGACTTGTCCTATTATAATCCGGGCCAGATCAGGGTGACTCAAGTCCTAATAGGATATTCTACCGACTCCCATCAGGAAATCAGACTTGCGTATTAGGGTACACCCTATTTACTCTACTCTAAGTCTCATTTCATTTGATCAGGTACAACCAATCCCAACCCTATTAAAGTAAATTTCAGATCTGGACCGTGGTAAAGTGAACTAATAGACCAAGCTCCCACGACACTTTAGTCTACCTCACATGTAACCTCTGTGCAATTGGGTTTAGCTTATATAACCTTTTTTAGAAAATATCTATCCAGTGGCCGACTTTCTCTTTTACGTTAATTAATATTTTTAATTAATTTTTGTAATCACTAATTACAAAAGCCTACTTATTTGGAATGTAACCTCGGTGAAATTTCTTGATATAATTGAGACTTTTGTATAATTTAAGAAAATCTTGGTCTGCCTTGAGATTTTTGTTTTAAAGTACCTGGCAGACCTAATTGAATGGATGAAAAATTGATGCCATAGTTACCCCACATGTAACCTCGCTGAAATTTCTTGACATAATTGAGACTTTTGTTTAGTTACAAAAAACGTTGGTCGGCCTTGAAATTTTTGTTTTTAAGTGCCTGGCAGACCCAATTGAATGGATGAAAAATTGATGCCATAGTTACCCCACATGTAACCTCGCTGAAATTTCTTGACATAATTGAGACTTTTGTTTAGTTACAAAAAATGTTGGTCGGCCTTGAAATTTTTGTTTTTAAGTGCCTGGCAGACCTAATTAAATAGATGAAAAATTGATGCCATAGTTACCCCACATGTAACCTCGCTGAAATTTCTTGACATAATTGAGACTTTTGTTTAGTTACAGAAAACTTTGGTCGGCCTTAAGATTTTTGTTTTTAAGTGCCTGGCAGACCTAATTGAATGGATGAAAAATTGATGCCATATATACCCCACATGTAACCTCGCTGGAATTTCTTGACATAATTGAGACTTTTGTTTAGTTACAAAAAATGTTGGTCGGCCTTGAAATTTTTGTTTTTAAGTGCCTGGCAGACCTAATTGAATGGATGAAAAATTGATGCCATAGTTACCTCACATGTAACCTTCTCCAGATTTTTGTATATAAAAGAGTACATCTTGTCTAATAAAAAAACATCTGTCGGCCTCGCAAAAAACATTAATAAATATAGCCGACGTTATTTTTAATAAATGACATCGCGCGCGAGAATAATGCATTACACCAGCAGTTTGAATTTTAGAATGGTTCGGTAACAATTTTCAATAATTATATTTTTTGACATTTTATTGCTAATAATTTCGATGATATTGATAATTTAATAATAAACAATTTTCATGATTATTATAATAATCTGGAACATTCTTACTATATGCTTCCATACATGCATTAAAAAAAATACCTAAAACGCAGCAATCTTTGAAGTTTCATATCTTTTTGACTATTTTACATACTTTTTTGTTTTATATACAATTTGTTTATTGCTACCATCGAGTGTGAAGCGTAAAACTACATTGTTCGACGTACTTTTAAGTGAAAAAAGAGTTTTACATATTTTTTCAAGTCGTTTAATTTTTTAATATACATATATAAAATAATTTGTTTTTCTAAAGGGTTGTTATTATGAATAATTTAAAGTTTAAAATCTGTTTTGTATGTGAGGAAAAGGACAAAAATGTTACTATATTTACAGACAATAGTAATCCAGGCTTCAGATACCGACATACTCATTATTTTATTGGGTAATTATTATAAATTTTTGAACGTAGAAATATGGTTACAATGTTTTGATAACCATAATGACATTTTATATTATAATTGTTCACGTTTGGCAGAAATATTAGGTCAACGATTATGCCGCAGTCTGCCTGGGTTTCACGCTTATACGGGATCAGACTATACCTTTGTTAAGAAAGGTAAAATTCGGCCGTTCAATATTGTAGAAAAATCACTCAAATTCCAAAATCTCTTTATATCATTGACAACTCCAATTGATATTTTAGACGACGGCAAAATGGAATTTGCAGGCGTTTAAAGTAGAATTCTACAACATTAAAAATTGTAAAACTGTAAATGCTGCGAGATATGAAATATTCCAACAGTTCTACACTGCTAATAATCAGCATGAATATTTTTTAAAAAAACTAAAAAATTTTGACAGCTCTTTAATTCCTCCGTGCTGGCGTTCTCTTCAACCAAAAGCATTACGCACTATTTTTATTAACTCTATGTGGCAAAACGCCACAAATGCTGAATGCATGGTTTATCGTCCTGAGGAAAACGGTTGGCTTCTCGAAGATCAAAAATTAAAACCACTTTGGTACAAACGATCATCACTTCCTCAACGCGTAGAAGATGTTCTTCTACAGGACGATAAATTCTATGAGGAAAATGATGACGACGATGACAATGATCGAACAGAACTGGATTGTTTTGATGATATCGACGGATGACCGCTTTCTTGATGTAAATATGAAAGGACTTACATATTCTTTTTGTTTTCTACTATTATTTACTAGCAAAATATGATAAAAATTATAAAATTAAATATGAAATATTAAAATATTATTTTAAAAGTATTGAATTATAATTGTTATTGTTAAAATTACTTGTAATAAAAAAATCTCTTATATTAATTTCTTTTATCTAACTTTTTATGGATGTGTGGCAGTATATAGTAAGAATGTTCCAGATTATTATAATAATCATGAAAATTGTTTATTATTAAATTATCAACATCATCGAAATTATTAACAATAAAATGTCAAAAAATATAATTATTGAAAATTGTTACCGAACCATTCTAAAATTCAAACTGCTGGTGTAATGCATTATTCTCGCGCGCGATGTCATTTATTAAAAATAACGTCGGCTATATTTATTAATGTTTTTTGCGAGGCCGACAGATGTTTTTTTATTAGACAAGATGTACTCTTTTATATACAAAAATCTGGAGAAGGTTACATGTGAGGTAACTATGGCATCAATTTTTCATCCATTCAATTAGGTCTGCCAGGCACTTAAAAACAAAAATTTCAAGGCCGACCAACATTTTTTGTAACTAAACAAAAGTCTCAATTATGTCAAGAAATTCCAGCGAGGTTACATGTGGGGTATATATGGCATCAATTTTTCATCCATTCAATTAGGTCTGCCAGGCACTTAAAAACAAAAATCTTAAGGCCGACCAAAGTTTTCTGTAACTAAACAAAAGTCTCAATTATGTCAAGAAATTTCAGCGAGGTTACATGTGAGGTAACTATGGCATCAATTTTTCATCTATTTAATTAGGTCTGCCAGGCACTTAAAAACAAAAATTTCAAGGCCGACCAACATTTTTTGTAGCTAAACAAAAGTCTCAATTATGTCAAGAAATGTCAGCGAGGTTACATGTGGGGTAACTATGGCATCAATTTTTCATCCATTCAATTAGGTCTGCCAGGCACTTAAAAACAAAAATTTCAAGGCCGATCAACGTTTTTTGTAACTAAACAAAAGTCTCAATTATGTCAAGAAATTTCAGCGAGGTTACATGTGGGGTAACTATGGCATCAATTTTTCATCCATTCAATTGGGTCTGCCAGGCACTTAAAAACAAAAATTTCAAGGCCGACCAACGTTTTTTGTAACTAAACAAAAGTCTCAATTATGTCAAGAAATTTCAGCGAGGTTACATGTGGGGTAACTATGGCATCAATTTTTCATCCATTCAATTAGGTCTGCCAGGTACTTTAAAACAAAAATCTCAAGGCAGACCAAGATTTTCTTAAATTATACAAAAGTCTCAATTATATCAAGAAATTTCACCGAGGTTACATTCCAAATAAGTAGGCTTTTGTAATTAGTGATTACAAAAATTAATTAAAAATATTAATTAACGTAAAAGAGAAAGTCGGCCACTGGATAGATATTTTCTGAAAAAGGTTATATAAGCTAAACCCAATTGCACAGAGGTTACATGTGAGGTAGACTAAAGTGTCGTGGGAGCTTGGTCTATAAGACAAGTCCTAATAGCCAATAGGGCATTAACATTCGGAGAAATGATATATTATTTATTTATTAGTGTATAGCCTAAAGGTAACTTGACCTGAAACCTTATTTATTTTAATTCTTTCTATCACAGACTAGAACTAATTGGACTCAGATCAGGGTGTCTGATCCTATTTTGGGTAGTTTAAAGCGTCACATTTAGGATCAAACCACCTGATTCGGTTCCTATCAGTAGTAGCCAGATCTGTGCCGTTACACAATACTATTTGGGATTGTGAACTATTAGGTTTTACAACAAATCTCTAATAAAATAACTGTTTCATGGTTTCTTCTTTGAGCAACGATTTCATTTACATATAAATTTTGCTTAATTTTCTTAAATTATAAAAAAAAATTTAAATATCAGTAAGCCGAAAGGAAACAAGGCAAACAAAACATATACAAAGTATAATAATTTTTTTAAATCACCAAATTAATTATTCAAAATTCATGCATTTTCCCAAACATGTTTTACGACTAGTTCCTCGAAGTTATAACAGATGGCATTAGTCTTAAAAAATTATATTCACAACAGCAATGTTAATTTAATATTTTTAAATTACGTAAACATCAAAATGTGCATAGAACTTTCGGGCATAAATACAAAAATATTTTATGTATGACTTTGATCACTAGGATCTTTTGTTACGTTATGAATCTTTTCTAGACTAATATTAATATTTTTGGTAACGCCATTGCGACAAATGAAGATACCAGTCCTATTTTTAAGTTGTAAATTGAAAATGTACTTGTGTGATTGCAATTGTATATCATGCGTCTCTTTTTCGCCTATTTTTAAAGGTACAATTTATATGTAAAAAAATTGAATATAAAAAAATTAAAATATTTGACTTGCCTATCAAAAATAATATTAATTATGGAAAATTATGAAAAATATATTCAAATATTAGTAAACCAATATGAATCAAGGCAAAAAAAAAAATATTAACTAAATATATTATTTTTGTGTATCACTAAAATTGATTATTCAATGTGTACGTTTGTTTTTTATGTTTGTTTTCAGAAAGTCTTCCCAATAAAATTTCGTTCGCACATTATTTTAGATGAAAATAAGATAAAATTCATCAATTTATTATTACGAAAATCACATTATCAAGAAGTTAAATAAAACGAGTCATTTTATAAAATATAAATAGTAGATTGTATCACTAGTGCGAACGAGTTTTCCAAACAAGAGTGTAATTTGCACCACGAGCGTAGGGAGTGCTGAAATCACTCTCGTTTGGAAAACGCATTCGCACTAGAATATACACTAGATTTTGTAACAAATGCACAAAATTTATAAAAATAAATTTAATTGATAATTTAATCATTTATTTAACAAAATTATAAACAAATTTAAGATATTTAAATAATTAAAGTGCGCCATCTTTATTGTATAGTTGTATTCAAATTATAGGTCGATATAGTAATTCGTTGCTAGATTGTACTAAACTAATTGGACTAAAAATTCAACATTAAATTTGATTTTAAAAAATCCACCATTTTTCCAAATTTGATTTCATTTTGTTTCATCGATGAAACATGTAATCTTGATTTAGTCAAACAAATAGTTTGAATAAATAATACTATATTATAAAAATTTTAAAAATATAAACCTAGTAATCCGGCTACACACAATTTTGAAATTTTAAAAAACATGGTAATCCACGTACAGCTTTGTAAATATTTTGACAGCTCAAAATAATTGTTTTTTCTTGCAAGTCAGATTGTTTTGAGTTGTGTTTAAGTTGTTTTTACTATATGGTAATTTATTTTAATTATTATTTTGATATTCCAGTACATACTATAAAAATAATCTATTTAGGATAAATTTAACTACAAATCTCACATGCCGGCGGCGAGCTTACCATGCATTTTGTGGTCATATGTGCGGAAAAGTAGATTTTTCGTTTTCTTTTGGTACAAAATTGAATATATTTTGTGCATGTGTTACAAAAAATACTTTTCCATTTTTTATTTTTGTAGTTTTATGTTTATTAGTATTAGTGTTATTATCATTAAATAAATTTCGTTTTGCTTCGTTTTTTAATTATTGGTGAAATATGCATCAGAAATGTGTGTGCATATAATATGTTCTAAGGTGTCTTATGACATATGCACAGTATTGCGCACATCATGTGCATGACATGTATTATGCACAATTTTGTGCATGGGGATTTAATAACATGCAGAATTAATTCTGCATAACATGCAGAATTAATGCACATTTCATGCATTTTGTTCAAAATTGTTTTATGGGTATCACACTTCGCTATTGCAAAAGGTTTCGTTGAGTTCAAATGTTTTGATTCAATCATCGTTGTAAATATTGGGCGACAAAATCAAATTACAAGTATGAAAATCTAAATAAATAAAATATTATATTAAATAAAATATTAAATATTGGTTTTTATTGATTTGTAAATTTTTTAAATTTTTATATAGGGTGTGACAACCCCGCGTACTTCAGTTCCTGCTATTGACATATGAGTTAACGTGAGATATCAGTCTTAGATTGGAATATTCTTTGATGATGTCACGTTATTGATTACTTTTTGAAACAAGTCTTCAAATAACTCTAAATCTGGGCTTTAATTATTGAAAAGACAGTGCTTTATTTAAGAAATTTGCCACTACAGCTGGATTATTTGGCAGCCCAATTTCAATTTTGTACCTGCAAAGTTTTAAAACAAATTTTCTTTAAATCTTTTATTTTTTTTTATTTTCTCAATTCAAACACCCGTCCATCAACACTCTAGAGCGAATGTGTTATATAGTGTCATTACTCATTACACGACTATTCAAAAAAATGGATGCAAAAAATTAAGTACATAGTATAAATATAACTTCATCAAGACCCACTAATATTTTCTCAAATCATTTATCTTGTGATACTCGTTTAAACAAAATTAGTTTTGACTACTAAAATATAATCGTTATACTAAAAACTAATCGACCGACGGGTTCCAAAATTTTACAATTACACATGGAGATTTAGTAAAATAAACCTTGTATGGAGGAAATTAGGGAACTTATTTTAGAAATTATAAACTATCTGTGATGTAAATTGACATTTTTGGTGACGGTAGTGTCATCATAAATCTATAATTTCAAATATTGCAAACACAAAATAGATGCAGTTTGTGATCTGGACGATCAAAAACGTTAAAATTTGAACAGAACCATTTCTGATCGACTTCATACTTGACATGCAAATAGTATAGGAGAAATAAAATTTTTTAATGTGTTTAGTTTTAGAACACAGTGGTCTGAAAGATTTCTAGAAATTCAAACTGGCAGTCTAACTTTGAAATCAAATTGCAAGAGAACGGCTCCCCCAATATCAACCAACGGATTTTCCTGCTTTGCAAAGGTAATTGAAAGGTTTTTTTCATTTTTAGGGTATAAAAGCATGTTAAAAAACGTTTTAAAAGTAATAACTTAAAATTTCGAAAAGCATTCATCGATGTCCAAATGGTGTTTCGAAAAAAACGACATATTCCCTGTCATAGAAAATTATATAGGACCATCTCGGCATCTATAGCAATATATACCGCGCAAACATTTTGAATAAAATAAGCATTTTCGAAGGAATCGACAAAATTACACAAGAATAGACTTTTTTCGAATTCTCTGAAAACAGGACTTATCACGTCATAGAAAAAAATATGGGACCACCTTGATGTTTACCTAAATAGAATACAATATAACTCACCCCAATCGCATGAGTCGTTTTTGATAAATCGGAAAACAAACCGGCAAAAAAAACCAAAGTGAAACACAGAACCTCCTTCTTTTTCAAAGTCGGTTAAAAATTAGCAGTTGTATGGTGGCCTCCAGCTCATTGCGTAATATACTTTAACAGCTAATCAATTCATCACATCAAATCATGTTTCATAAAAATTCCTTTATGTTGACTACTGTATGCTATAATCAGTAGTGTCAATAAAGATCTGAAAGCAAACAAAAATTTTAATCCAAAGTGTCAGACCGGAAGTTGATATTGTGGACTATTAAAAACTAAAAATTTATTAAAATAGTAAATAACAAGTTTTAGCAAAAGTAAATATCAGTGTAAGAAGTCATTGAAGTTTTAAATAAACAGTTCTTACGGGCATCCAGCATTCATGAAACATCACTGATTGATACAACTATAATGTCGAATGTTACGATCAAAAATAAATGATACAATGAAATTTTCTATATCAAATACCATGAGAAAAATTTATCACTGACCAACTATAAAAAAATCATCACTCTCAAATTCCGATTAACCGATTAATTCGACGATTCAAATCAATTAATATATCTACCTTCAAAAGCTTTAATTGAAAACAAAAAAATTGAGCATATCAAATTTGACTCCGAAAGAATAATATTAACATTTCTTATTCATATTATTATTTATTGACCACTCGACTCGATCTTATAATTTAGATGATAATTTTCAATACACATTTTTCTTACGTATTTGTTGTTGTTGCAAATTAACATGATCATAATCAACAGTTAAATTCCAATACAGATTTTTTTCTTAATTTCAATTAACGGAGCTATTGATACACAAAAAGATAATTATAAGAATCAACAATTTGATCATAAAACTCAGTAAAAAGTTAAGCTGTCTTTGTAGGAAATCAATTGAGTTTAAATTAACTGAGGCTTAGACGAAACTGAAAATACTTAAAGAAAGAAGAATATAAACTTTGATGGAAATACCTAAAAAAGTGAAAATTTGTGCATTTCTGTATTTTAAGGTTGAGCTAAAAAGTTGTTAACTAAAAATATCATTTCTTTTAATACGATTCCGTTAACATTATGATCAAATTGTGGATTATAGTTCGTATGTCTTGAATTAGGGATTCTACACAAACTCCATTTACTTAAGTCATCTAGCTTCATCTTCTAGTTTCTATGCAGTTTACTTTCTTCTCAATGTCGCCACTAATTAATGTTTTGATCTTTTACCATAAGAGCCTCTTTATGTCTAAAAATAAATCAAAACCACTCATTTAAATTTTTTGACTTTTTAACCAACCTTAATACGCTTATTTTATATCTATCTACAAACTTCAAAATAATTCGCGCGCGAGAGATAACCACGCGATATTATTCATAAAAAAAAAATAAAAGAAATAATCTAAAATTCCCTTACAACACCACCAAATTCTTTTACTTTCAGCAACGCATAACAACAAAACAAAATTAAACAAACGAAAACAGATAATCTATCTTCAATGGGAAATTTTACGATTAAAAGTAACAAAAACAAAAAATTAAACAATTTATTACAACAACAAAAAACTAACAAATATAAGTTTTAACGATGATAAAAAAACAACAAAATTCAAAATCAACTTGGGTGGTCTAAAAAATTATTTTCTTAAAAAAGAAATATCTCGCAATAAAATAAGCAAAATCTTTAAATTGAAACGAGCAAATTTAAATGTAAAGATACCAAAGTAAGAAGAAAAAAAAATTAAAACGCAAGAAATATCAGCGGCATTTTATTTCTTTCTGTTTGATTCGACAAGAAAAAAAAACTTTAAAATAAAAACAGAAGAAATATAATAAACATAAAAATTGGATAAAATAAGAATAATATATGAAGATCAAGACAGAGGATGATGATGATCAATTCACAAAATATATGATCATATTGTAAATTTATTTAATTTTTGTAATTTTCGTAGGTTTTTCGATTTTTTTGGTATATGGTTGAAGACGAAGAACAAAAATCAATCATTTCGTTTATTATCAATCAAAAACTTTAGCCCAATGGAAGTTTTAAGTGTTTTGTCTTGTTATTTTGGATAAAAATGAAAAGGTCAATTGAAGTTATATGATCAGATATTAATTTAATGAGCATAGCAATGATTACCCTCATTAATTTAATTTCAAGCATAAACCTCTTTGTCAACCAGAGATGAGTTTATATCGACTAAAACCAAGTAGGAAATTCTTTAAGAAATATTACACATCGTTTCAGTTAACAAAATAAAACACACATATATGAAAAGCTCCTGATTGGCAGACTTTACCAGCAAATAATTTAACAAAATTATATCGTTGACAAGCCAAAGGCTTTGGAAGTGTAAAATATACCATTATTTGGTAATCTTCGCATCCTTTTGTTCAATTTCACAGCAAAATAAAATCGTCAAGTTGAACCAAAATTTAACCAACTTGAAATTGCGCTTTTTTGACACTGTAATGGTCAAGACCTGCAACAATAATGCACACCTATTTTCTCACAATTTCTACACTTTTAGTTGCATGAAGAAGATGTAATAGCGCATTAGTAGATGAACTTTTTATTCTCATATCTTACTTTCTATAAATAGTGATGTGGATATGAGGTGGTTCGTTTTTTGGCTCTGGGTGTCATTGAAGAATGTGTTAGTCCTTGGAGTTCACCTGTGGTCTTGGTATGCAAACCGCGTAAACTTCGTCTATGTTCAGACTCTAGTAAGGTGCATACCGTTACCATAAAGATGCATATCCCCAATAGAGGGTATTTTAAACCGCTTACCTCTAACAAACTGTATATCCACCTTGTGTTTCGAAGACGCTCTCTGGCAGATTTCACTAGAAAAATAGTCTAATGGGAAAACTACGTTTGCCTTAAACGGTTTTTGAAGTGCACAACGCACCTCAGACCATTACAAAACTAATGGACCAGGTGATACCTACCTGTCCTGCATCTTCTCAAATTTATATGATCTTCTGATCTTCACTGACAACTTTTCGTCGCAAATCGATGTACTGAAAAAAGTCAACAGATGTCTTTAGTCCCGGAGGTTAAATACTTAAGATACGTGGTAGTCAGAGGTATATTAGAAATTGACTACGATAAACCTGCCGCAATAGCTGAATTTTCCGTGCCAACCACGATGAAACAGATTAGAAGATTTTTAGGCATGGATTATTACTGCCGTCGGTTTATTTCTGCGATCGCCTCATTAACAGTCACCAATATTAGGGTGGTTCAACAAATCTACTAGCAAATTATTTTGGACCCTCGAAGCTGATGTTGTTTTTAATTCGTTAAAGAAAACATTGACTTCAGCGTCATTACTGGTGAACCCTTATTATGCCGAGTCATTTATACTGCAATGCGCGCGAGTAATAAGGGTGCAGGCTGCGTTCTAGTACAGTTATTACATTACATTATTTTATTCTCCGCTTTTACATCTGCGGAGATCAAATCAATTTTGCCAGAACCTGCAAACTTTACGCGTTACACAAGAGCATCAATAGCAGCCCATCCTTTTATGGTTCGAGAAACAAGATGTAGAACTGTCCCTTTTCAATGTGATTTTTTAAACAGAGTCTCACATTTCTGGAATACCTTACCGGCGTGGATCTTTCCTGATAATTTTAATCCTCAAAACTTTAAAATTAACGTGAATAAATTCCTCAAAGAAAATTAATAAATACTCCTGAGTCCTAGTTCCCCAGTTAGTTTGGTATCTTTGGATATTCAAAGACGTTAATCTATAATTTATTATGGTTAACACTAAACATGCCTAACTTTGAATGAAAAAAAAAAGTTATACAAAGCATATTTGTTCAAGAAACTGAACTAAGCGCTTAATTACACCGTAAGCGAAAAGAAACACCTTGCTGCTTTCCAAGGTTTTAAGAAGTGCTGCGTCTACATCGAGAGTAGCTCAGTTCAGATTTTTACTGATATCGCTTCTTTTATGTGGTTTGATGCATCAAAAAGATCTGTCGGGTCGTCTGGCACAATGAAGATTGAATCTATAGAAATTTACTTTTGATATTGAGCATCTGCGTGGCATTCTAAACGTGGTCCTGGATGCTCTCTCAAGAATGTTTTCGGTCGATTCGGTTACTTATGATAAAACATACATGTTTGATCTCGATTTAATCTTTTCTGCTTTTAAAAAATACTATCGACAAACTATCTTAAATATGGAAAAAAATGGTTCACTCAATGATTTATGTACGTCCGAATACCAACTTACCCGCTTCCACTGAAACGTCACGGAAATCTGAAAGAATTGATCAGAGATTATACAGTAACATAATCCTACAGTAAAATAATCCTCTGGGGTCCCCAGAACTAAGTCTGGTCACATAGCAATTTTGATTGTCTTGCAACGTCTTATACTAAGTTCCTTTTTCTTTTTCCTTTACGGAAAGTTGTCGCTAAGGTTATTTGTGAACTGCTACAAAACAATGTGTTCAATGTTTTTGGCTGTCCCAAAACCATTGTCTCAGACAATGGGTCGCAGTTTAAACCCAAGTTGCTTGAGAATTTCCTTTCAAGGTATGGGGTTCACCATACCCTTTTAATTTTATACATACCAAAAGCTTACGAGTCCGAGTGAGTAAAGTGAACAGTAGAGGAACATAAGTGTTATTGCTGGACTACGTGCGTACATGACCGAAGACCATACTTGTGGGATGTACATCTTACAGCAATTGCTTGCACTCTCCCTTTAAACATCCTTTGGTCTACCATAGATAACTCATGGTACGTTCTACTTTTTGTTGTGGCGTTTGAGTTGTTTAGACGATATTGGGGAAACTCTGGATCGTACAGATCAATTATCTTATAGGATTTGCTCAGGAATTAAAATGCTGACCGCTAAAGATTTGTGCAAAACGCTTCTTGCTATAATTTATGTGTTCGGTAACGCTGCTTACGAACTAGAGGACTTGATTTCACGACGCCGTGACGTCTATTATCCGTGACTTCAGGCTTTATGTTTATTAGATCCCTAAAATTTGAACGTTTGTTTGCTTAGAACAATTGATTTTATTTATACTTGTTGTTCAGTGGGTGCATACATAAGTCCTTGACCAACAGACAACTTTTGCGTTTTGGTTGAAATTTTTTAATTGTTTTTTGTTAAATGTATACTCTATGTAAAGAGTTAGCTTGATTTTTTTGCAGTAACACATCTGGAAAATCTCCTCGTCTCGTTCCTCCAATTTCTTCTGTCTTCCTTGTATTTATTTTGTATGTTGACATTGGGTGTATTGCAAATTGTTTCATTTCTAAATTTTGAATGCTCTCTGTTTTAAATCTCTCTACAGTTGCTCTCTACCCACATGAATAAAAACAAAGCAATTGCTAAAACTAAAACAAACGTCAAACATCTAGCAATTGCTTGATTTCATAATAATAAACCTCGAATATAGCATTGGCTTTGTTGGAAAAATGTCGGCTTATAGCAATTGCTTCAAATAGTTTAAGTTGGTAATATAATAATAAAAAATGAAGTATTGAGCATTTACTTTGACAATTCAAAGTTTGCTACTTAGTTGATTTTTTGCTTTTACTTCGAAGTTTTTTGAAAATTTTTACAGTGAAATTAGAAGAATATAGGATTTTGTGATTAAAATTGTGTTTAAATTGAAAATTATTTTGTTGTTTTTTAAAGATTTATATTAATTAGTTATAATATTCAATTTATTATATTGTTATGTTTTTCCAAACTTCCTTCGAATTGGGTTTACTCACAATTCGATAAACGTAATTCTTCAGAGTTCGATCAGTGATTAGTAGGCACAAACACCAGGTTTTATTAAGTACTCTACTCCTTAATTGTTCCACAACAACAGGAAAATAATACAGCGAACAATATTCCTAGCTAGAATATTCCTTCAACAGCTTCAGAAACTCCAACGGTTGATTGTAGAAATTTCCAGTAACTCAACGTTCAAAATAATACACAAATTATTTCTACTTAATAACACTTTAAACTTTATTTACAAAACTAATTTAAATATCACTTTTATAATTTTAACTTCACTATCGCAGGTTTAAAATAAAACTAACTTTGTCTTGCAAGACATCCCTCTTTTTATACGATTTTGCATTATCTAAATCATTCGAGGTCACTTTTTAGAAACCTTGAGAAAATAATAGAATATTCGATTACTTTACGTTATGCTGATTTGATTCATAAAATCATTCAATTTTATTCATTGTCGACCCAAGTTCTAAGAAGTTCAACAACAACACTATTCATTTCATTAATTTGATGTAGTATTTTGTTGATTTGATTTTCCTAGAAGTGACCGTAATCGTCTAGATTTTTCTGTAATCGTCCAGATTTTTCTGTAATCGTAACAATATTATATTGAATTTTAATAAAAAAACAATAAGGCTTCGCAAATTAAAATGGATATAATGGGGCACATCATACCAGTTTTGCCTGTTGTTGGAAACAACGGCAATAGGTGTACAAAAAATTACAAATCTAGAACAACTGGAGACGATAACAATTTCAAACAACTGTATCGTTTTACACGAGATAATGTCAACTATTTGTCAGAGTGTTTTCTGAATGAAAATTATGCAACACGTGGGGCGCTATCCAATATACACAAAATGAAATCGTTTTTACGATATGTTGGTGATCCAGGATTTCAGGTATTTATTGCCAATAGATTTTCATAATTTTTTATTTTCAAGGCAAAATAAATATTTTAAGGTTGGCGTCGGTGAAGATCTTGGGATTCATCAAACTACCGTATCCAAAACCAATTGGTTTGTATGTCAAGCAATTGTAGCCAAGGCAGGCAATTGGATCAAATTCCCACGAACTGCGGAAGAAATGAATCACAGTAAAACGATTTGGGGAAGCCAATTTAAATTTCTATGTGCAATCGGAGCATTAGATTGTACCCATATTGGAATCAAAAAACTAAAAATACATGGCGATGAATATGTCAACCGGAAGAACACACCATCATTTAATGTCCAAGCAACTTGCAATTGAGGCGAAATGTTTACGAGTGTCAATTGTAAATGGGGTGGCTTTGTCCATGATGCACGCATTAGGAAACATTCTGATATTCAGGCCATACTAAATGAGAACACTGTGGGAGCTCTTATTTTGGGTGATGAAGGATATCCATTGAGCCCGTGGTTAATGACAATATATCGCAATTCTCAAAATGAATATGAAAAGGAATATAATAAACTACATAAATTAGAACGTTGTATAATTGAACGCATGTTCGGACAATTGAAGCAGCGATTGCCAATTTTACAATCGAAAATACGGTTGGATACTGAAAGAATACCAACAATTATCGTGGCTTGTTTTGTACTCCATAACGTTGCAAAATTTTTGAAAGATCCAGATTTTGATTTACTTGAATCGCTGATAACAAATGATGGGCATTTGGAAGTACCTGTCATGGATGAAATAAATACCTCAAATTTAAGGCGTGGAAGAAGTAGACGAAACAATATAGCAATACATTTGCAGGAGATGCCAAGTAGAAACATTTAATTTTGTAATTTTTTTTTATTTAATAAAAATCATTTTGAAAATTTTTTACTCTATATTCTAACAATTTGTTGTTCAGTTCCACACCCACCCACTGCGCTGCATGTAGCTCTTTTTGCCTTTTTTCTTGAGCTTCAAACATTCATTGCTGAGGGTTAATCAGCTCTAATTGCTTTTGGAGCACCGTATTCTGCAGATCATTATTAGCAATGAACATTTAATTAAAAAATAAACAATACTTTAATATTTCTAAATATTACCGAATCGGATAATCTAATTGCAAGCCAACTTCAAGACCATCTAAATTAAAATTGCAATTGTTGATTTCTTTCTTTGTATAAAATATGTAAATAATATAAAATATAAAATGATAAATACTTACATTTTACTGGGATTATCCTCGGCATTTAATAAATCCAGAAACATTTTCTCCGACTGTTTCAGCTGTAACGGCAGATTCCCAGTGCGTCGCATATCGGCTTTCACCTTCACTCGTTGCTTTAAATTTGCTACTTTTTTTAAAAAATTTGCCACTGTATAAATAGTACCACTATTTACTATTTTTTGGCTCATTTTTTCGGCAGCTATTTTCTTGGAAGCCTTAATTTTTGGAATTTGTGACTTGTTCAATAAAACTCTTCCAGTTGAACCCAACAACTTCACAAATTCCAAATTCTCTTCATCTTTTTTTTTCCGTCTTGGAGTAATCACATTCTAAATTAAAATCAAAATTATCGATAGAACTGAAACAAAAAAATAATTACCCAAATTACCATCGAAATATTCCTCATTTATTCTAATCCTGCATCCATTATTTCACTTTTTAATTTTTTATTTGTAATTTATATAATTTATTATTTGATATTTATATGTAGAAGAACACCGCTCAAGAAAACACAAAAATACAAAATGATGCTTTCAAATAAGATGCGCTGTCAAACTGTTATATATCTAGCAATTGCTTTTTAGAAATTTCCAACTTACTTTAGCAAGATGTATTTTTATTCTTACCAATAATGATCTTTTGCTGAATGCTTATACTTTACTTTGACAGTTTACTTAAAGCAATTGCTATTTTTTTTTCATACCACCCATTATATCTTTCCCTTTTTTGGTAATAGCTTTCTCGTTTTTCCCGACTTACTCAGTCGGTAGAGAATGAGACTCCTTATCCTATATGTGTGGGTTCGAGCCCGATTCGCCATTTATTTAACTAATCTTCAGGGTGAATGTAGTTCCCACATCTTCTACTTCCGTCCTCCCCTTTAATGGTCAAGAACTCCGACTAATATAGCGCACCTATTATTTCACAATTTTCTACACTTTTAATTCAATCAATCAAAAAGATGTTAGTACATATCGCATTATCGTCTAATAGTGCACTATTACATCTTTCTAATGTTTAATTCTCCCTTAATATTTGTAATCCAAAGTGGACCCATGCATGTTTACTTTGCATATGTTTATCCAAACATTTGCTTTTGTCAAATCATCAAAACAATATGAAAAGATGGATGAGCTGAAATCTCAAGCTCTGAGGTATCAAGACTTCGGTTTTGGTTAAGGATATTGATATATAGTTTTCGGTATAAAACTTTTATGAGAACATTGTTTTTGGTTTTGGGCAGTGATGTATATCAAACATAAAACTCTTTGTTAAAGAACATGCATTTTTTTATCTCTGTTTAGAAATTTATTACAAAACTAACACGAACCATCAATACGTAGCCGGAAAATTATAACAGATCATAAATTAACATAATTTAGTGACAAGATGATCACTCAGTAAACTACTCAAAAACCTCTCCATTTAGCGTTTCGAGAAAATATTACAAAATCACAAATTCATATTTCTTTCAAAAGTCCAAAAATATTGTTAAAATCAAATAAAATCAAACTTTTTTGAAAAATTAAAAAATATTCCAAAAATTATTACAAAAGATTAAAATTTTTTTCAAAAATTCTAAGGATATTGCAAAAATTATAACAAAATCAAAAATTGAAACTATTTTCAAAATTCCAAAAATTGGAATGAAATCAAATATTTAAACTTTTTCTAAATTCCAATAATATTCCAAAAATTAATAAATTCAAACTTTTTCCAAAATCTAAAAATATTCCAAAAATTATTACATAAGCAAATATTAAAACTTTTTTCAAAATTCTAAAAATGTATATAAAATTCTATTTTTTTCAAAATTCTAAGAATGTTGCAAAAATTATAACAAAATCAAACATTAAAACTTTTTCCAAAAATATTGCTAAAAATATTTCAAAATCAAAAATTCAAGCTTTTTTCAAAATTTCAAAAATACTTCAAAAACTATAACAAATTTAAAAATTTCCATGTCTAATTGAACATGAATTAAATTACATTTACGTCATAAAAACAGCTACATTTTTTTTTTTAAATTGGCAAAAAAAATAAATAATATCATTTTTTGACACACTTGACATTATTTTTTTGACAAACTTATAACGCCATAATTCTCTATGATAATATTAAAATTTCATGTCATACAAATAATTAATTTTATTTTTTTCAAAAATGGGTAAAAAATAAACAAAAATCTTTCTTTTGACACACTTGACAACATTGTTTTGACAAACTTATAATGAAATAATCTAGGTTTTGGTCTCACATAACAATCCCGACCATCCAGATTTCTCCATATTCTTTGTTCTTACTCATTATCACTTAAAATGAACGCTTTTTAAGCAAAAAATATGCATATTTCCTTGTTTTGACACACTTGACTATTTTTGACACACTTCCGGTACAGTTATCGAAAGTATCGTCCTTTCCGCTCTTATTATCGAGTGTATTTATTTTTAGAAACAAAAATTTTTAAAATCCCTCTAGCCGTTTTCTAGATCTCGTAGGTAATGACAGCCGGCTGGCAGGCAGACAGAAATACATTTTTTTTTCTTTTTTAGAATCAGTTAGTCCTAAAACGTCGCGAAATACCAAAAAAAGTGGGGGTATGAATTTCACTTTTGGCTCATGAATGCTTAGGTCTTTCAGACCGAAGTATCATATCCGAGGGTTGGCTAGATAAAATTTTTTTAATTTAAACAGAAACATTTTTCTTTGAGTTTTTTTCTATTGTACTTTTTTGATGTCGTTTGAACACCTTTTGATGTCGTATGTATATTGTATGTGCAAACCCGATAAAACGTAAATAAAATTAATACATTTTTTTTTATTTTCTTTTATGTTTTAATTACTTTTGACACAGGGTGGCTCGAAATTTTTTAAGAAATTTAGAAACAATGAAACTTTAATGTTAAATTGTGCTCGAACGGATCAATTGATTTTTTTTTAAATTTAAAAAAAATATTGTATTTTTATACGATTTTTTTTATTAATTTTAAATTTTTTAAAAATGGCAATTAGTACCTTTTATTTATTTTTTTATTTAAAAATTTTTTGTTTATTTATGTACTTATTTATTAATTTATTTTTATTAGAAAAAACATTTAAATAAATTATATTGGTTTGAATTATTTTTGTGCTTTATGCCATTTACTAAACACAAGTTTACCGATTCTATTTTTTTTAATAAAATGTGTTGTGTAGTAGGAATTACAATATGTGTCACTACAACATGCGTTCCAAGGTGTCAATGGACGAAAATCTGCTTTTGTTTGTTTTCTTTGTATATTTTTTTTTATAGAAGGGATAACTAAGCAACAAATCCTATCACATATAAAACATGACATAGGCCAATATTTTATGATAGGATAGAAAAATTTAAAATAAAATAAAAGGTGAAAAGCAAGTTTGCATTAACAATTTTCAGGAACAAAACAAAAATGTGGTTGCCAATAATCAAGCTATTGGCATATTCCTTGATCATGTGACGCAATTCCTTCCTCAATGATTAAAGCCCTTACATAGAGTTATATGAAGGCTCGATTCGCATTTCGAATATTTCGAACAATTCGCATTTACAATGAAACGTTTATATTTTATATATCTATGGTCTGACATTATTGAGACTTAACAACACTACTTTATGTTAATTAGTTTTGATATTATTTTATTTAACATTCACGGAACCCTTGGCAAGTGAATTTGATTCGCACCTATCCGATTTTTGTTATATACGCTGTTGAAGCAAAACTTCTTTGGCCACTGCAGCAGGTTTTACTAAAAATATTAAATACAAAATAAAATAGATATGTCATATTGAAATTTAAAGTTTCTTTCTAATATTCTTGATAATATAATTTACAACAATGTGTAATAAAAAGCCATATATACATATTTTACAAAGCCTTACAACGTATTACAAATTAAATTTCACGATGAATACATGTTCACTTAAATTAACAACAAGATTTGGTACAGAAATTGATGCAGTTTTTCAAATTTGGAAATTTGTCATAAACCTCTAATTTCATATTTCAATTATATGATAATAATTGAATTGACTTTGTAATACATTATGTAAATATTGCTTTTTATTTCACATGCTGTAAATTATATTATCAAGAAATGCAACTCTAAATTGCAATATGACATATTTGTTTTATATTTAATCGTTTTATTAATATCTGCCACAGCAGCCAAAGAAATTTATTTCAACCGCGTGTAAAGATTACCCGCACTCATTTGTCTATTTAACAAAACAAATTTAATCAACACAAACATTTTTATTTAAAAATAAACTTTTGAAAAAAACGGCATAGTTTTAGTTATAGAGAATTATATACGACCACCTCGCTATAGATCAATATAATACAACTCAAACTATCCAAACATATTAACACGTTTTGTCGAAATCGCCTAAAATACATAAAAATACAGATCTTTCCAATTTTCTGAAAAACGGTATATTTTCACACCATAGAAAACAATGGGACCCTCTCGAAATCAATCCAAATAGAATACAATTTAAATCATCCAAATAAAAAATTACAAAACTCAATAAGATATTATGAATATTATATTGTTAGATATTTAAATCGAAAATCGATACGTCCAACTCATATAACATTTAGTACGATACTGAATAAGTGTATAAAAAATACAATACACATACAATCGAATTGTATCGCATACTTGCCGAACATTATTTTCGTTTACCTTTTTTACTTCTAATTTCTTTTTTATTTCATTGTGTTTAAATTTCTACTTTCGTTTTTTTGGAATTGTGTGCATGTATGTGTTTAAAATTCTAAATCAGACTGTAGTTTGATAGAGATGAATATATGTGGTTATATATATGTTCAAATGATAACTTCCGTTGCAAAATTCTCATAACGCGCCTAAAGAAGTTTTACTTCAAAAAATTAAGTAAGAACAAAAAATGATGATAATTTGACGGCACTGCTTTTGGTGTCAGCCTCAATATAGGAATCAAATCGCATCTGCTCCAAATATTTTTCCACCTCTTCGATATTTGCACAATACCTACCATGATAATTGCACAATACCTACCAACCTCCAAAATTTCTTCTAGTTCGGCAGTATTCCTTTAAAATATATCTGCCTGTGGTCTTAAATCGGCTCTTTTTTCAATTAGATCGAAACAGTTTTTTACCCTTATTGGGAAATGCCAAACCTGTGTCACATCCGGTGAAAAAATGAGAAAAACTACTAATTTTTCGGTTTTTGGATGGCAAATTTTTGGAAGAATATGCCATCGACAAGACATGTTTCTCTTAAAAATATTCCTCTACAGTCCACACTATATAAAGAGAGATTACTTTGTAATGTAACTCAGAATTTTGTAAACTCTCCAAAACATCCAAAGATCCAATAATGTTGGGTCGACAACACTCAAATAGTTTTTAAATTCTGATGATCCAATCACAACAGTAGCTGGTGTGAGTGATGTAAAAAAGTGAAGAGCTTATTAGAAGCTTTAAACTGTCAAGCCAAGTTGTCTATTTTCTTCCCATACTCTCTATGTTGTAGCAGTGCTCTTAAAGATGGTTCCCACCGTACGCAAAAATTCAAAACAAACTCCGTTATGTAAAGATATCAATTCTCCAATGAACGTGTGCCGAAATGTGAAAAAGATAGTGTTTTTTTTATCGAAATCTCCTTTAATGTTTCAGCTTGCAGGTTCCCATAAAAATTTTGTAGGAAATTATAACAGCTACAATATCATGTTAAATAAATTTATTTCAGTCCCTCATTTTTAAACGGTGTGAGCTGCAGGTGGTCAAAAAAAGAACTATTCGCATGCACCACGTACTTTGGCCGTATCTCATTTATTTTTGGCTTATATATGAAAATAAAATGAAATAAAATTACTTCGCTCTGAAAATTCTAAGTATTACAATCTCGAGTCAAAATTGAAAATCTTACCTTCACGTTTTTTAGCATTTCTCGACGTTTTAGGTCATAACGATTCTAAAAACGCAAAAAAATGTCCGTCTGTCTGCCGGCCGGCTGTAACAACCTACAAAAACAAAAAAACTACTAGAGCGATTTCAAATTTTTTTCTAAAAATGGTAAGAGCCGAAAGGACAATGGGCTCGATAACTGTACCAGAAGTGAATCTGTAGAAATCTTGATGATCGGTATCTGTATGCGAGACCAGGACCTCGATTATTGTGTTATAAGTGTGTCAAAAGAATAATTTTCATATGTTTTGTTTCCCAATTATTTTAAGAAACATATTATGGCAAACAATTTCGACTAGATAATATATATATATAAACAAAAGTAATTATTTGGATGACATGAAATGTAACATTAAATTTTTCGTGAGGTGTGTTATAAAAATCGTCAGGTTTATCAAACAAAACAAGAAAATATCATAGTGTTTGCTTAAAAAACAATCATTTTATGTCATAACGAGTAGTAACATTGAATGTGGAGAAATGTTGATGGTCGGCATTGGTATGGGAGCTAAGTGCGTCATAAGAATGATTTTTATTTATCTTTTAACCAATTTTTTGGAAAAACATAAACTTATTTTTTTATACGACATGAAATGTAATTGAATGTGAAATTGAACATGGGATACGGTTTTATCCAGTTTCAACTCTTCCCAACTTATAGGGACAGTTGGAAAATGTCAAGTTGTTGCAGATTAAATGAGGTTTCTAAGTAATTTGCTGTGTGATTCTAGATTCCACGACTTCTGAATAACAAGAACAGTTGGAAAATAAATTGGAATTGTTGATTATGTTATAATTTTTTGGAATATTAACTTTTGGAAGAAGTTTCAACTTTTGAGTTTGTCATAATTTTTGCAATATTTTTGAATTTTGAAAAAAGTTTCAATTTTTGATTTTATTATAATTTTTGGAATTTTAGAAAAAGTTTGTATTCTTGATTTTGTTATAATTTTTGCAATATCTTAAGAATTTTGGAAAAAGTGTGAATTTTTGCATTATTTTTGAATTTTGAAAATAGTTTCAGATTTTGATTTTGTTATAATTTTTGAAATATTTTTAGAATTTTGAAGAAGTTTAAATTTTTTATTTTACTAACATTTTTCGAATATTTTTGGAATTTCGAAAAAGATTTGTATTTTAAATCTTGTTATAATTTTTGCAATAGTTTAAAAATTTTGGAAAAGTTTCAATTATTGATTTTATAATATTCTCTTGAATAATTTTTGAAGAAAGTTTGAATTTTGGATTTTATAATAATTTTTGGAATTTTGGAAAAAGTTTGAACTTTTGATTTTGTTATAATTTTTTTATATCAATTCAATCATGTCCCTTTTTTGGGAAATCACAAATAACCCCAAAAATATTTTTTGAAAAAAATTTCACAGAACAAACAGAACGCTTAAAATTCACTCTTCAATCGATTGCCGTTGTTATTTTTAGCACCAATTTACACGCCCGAGATGGGTTATATTGTAACTAACCCTAGAGTAAAAGCACATATCAGAAGAGGGTAGGTTTTGACCTTGGAGCTATTCATTATTTGCTGTAAAAATTCCAAGCAAATTCGTTCTGATTCAAAATATTCGGAGCAGAAAACCGTCATTTACTGGACTATTAGTTTGGCCCATACAATTGTTCTACTAAATGTCGAATACATATTTAGCTGTTAATTGTTAATCAATGGATGGTTTTTTTGTGAACAATTAAGTTTAAGTACATAATGGAAATCACTTGAATCTTGCAATTCGAAATAACTCAATGTCTTGTTTAAACTCGGTGTTAAAACCTGTAAGTCTCAGTGTTAGCTAGCACATACATTTATGTTAATTAATTCAGTAAAAGATTCTATTATATGCCGTTGTTTGAGTTGATGAATACGTATTAAAATCATTTTACTTCCTTACTCATCCACGCACATCAAATCTATTAGAGCTCCCTAGATACAATAATATATTCGGTTTGCTTATAATTTATTTCCATACCAAAAAAATATCATCAGCGTATGCAATTTTCTAAATCAGTTTATTGACATTGTTGTTAGTCTGAAGCTTTTCTTAAAGATATACATATTCTAAAGCAAGATTAAATATAAAAGATTAGCTATCATTACATCAACAGTTATCCGTTGTGATCACAATTCTGCCAGGTGACGTTTGTGGAATTGAGGTGGGTCGTCGGGAAGTCGGGACTTGACAGGTCAGACAATTAGACCGATTGCATTACCAGCAAAGGCCGGCATCCTGATAACTAATCCTATATTCCTTATTCTCCAACTATAATATTACCTGCTTCGCGTAACATAAGTTTTGTTTAACATGTTTCTAAATAATCAGTTGCAAATGTGATAAATCTTTTATCGTCCAGCGTGTATTTTCTTAAACTCATTATTTACTGATATCATTGTAATTATATTTTGTTTTCATTTTAATGTATATAACCTAATATACATTGCTATTTCACATTTATCAAACGTTAATAAAAAAATAACGAAATGATGACGCACCTTGCAATTTAAAAATATCATATTAAACGTAATCATATAACTTTTCTTCGTAAAGTTTTTTTATCTATTATATGTTTAAATGAGGAAAAAATGAAACAGAAATAGTAAATCTTTCCTCTTGCAAATGTTTTTTTTTAAATGCTTGAATACCTCAACAAAAGCTTGTTGTACGTTTCAATAATAGAATGAACGAAAGAGACATAATGACAATGAATCAACTTTTGTCTCATTTAGATTTTAGTAAAGAAATTTATTATTTTAGCATGGGATTTTTCCAAAAATCAATCAGTTCTTCCGTGATTTCAAATGAATAAATATATATTTTTGAAGATCTCGGTTCTTATTCAAAAAATATTGTAAAACATAAGTTTTTTCCGCTAAATGCTTAACAATCAAAACGTCAATTTCGCGTTTTTATACATTCTTAAAATAAGACGTACGCTAAGTTCGCTAATTGTTATAATATCACGCAGTTCGGTTTTTTTTTTTTGTAACCAACCAAAGCCTTGATGCTTTCAATCGGAAAAGAAAGTTAATCTCTATGTGAATTAACAGTGATAATAGATATCTGATAGTGTTGATTCGAATTTCTTTCTCGAAGAAATTGAGATGATCAGATTGTGATTTGAAAAAATTAGTGCTTGGTCTTAACCAATGGAGTTTATTTCTTTTAATTAATTAGAAACTAGTTAAATTAATTCCAAAGTTAAATGTGGTGTTAATATTCAAACCTCTCGAATTGAATTCATTTTTTTTAAAGTCTAAATTTACAAAAATTATGTACTGATTTTGCATAACCTTAAATTAAATGTTAACAAATACAAACAAAAAAAATATTGCGACGCTGATGCATAGGCTGACTTCACCACAGCTCTGGAAACATAGTGTTCTGGATATATATTGAGCTAATATCCATAAAATACTCTAATTAAAAGCTAACCAATATTATGGACTTCGTAGTTCTAATAATAAAAATATTAAAGCAGGCAGTAGTATCCCAACAAGCATAAATTCTGTTGTACGAGAAAAAGTAAAAAAATTTTATCGGAAGTGACAAAGCGGAAGTTAGGACGCAGAACTGTTGTAAACCGTACTAAATGTGTATGTACCGAATTTCATCCAACTAGATTATCAGGTATAGCAGTTATTGAGCTTCCAAAATAACAGGTGCTTGGAGGACCCCCTACCGCTTTGTTCACTATCGCTAAAAAACTAATCAGTTCCTTGCCATACATATTTGCATCTTTTTGCATAGTGTAATCAAAATTACTTAACGAACGAATGTTGTATGCTTCCAACAAACATTGAAACAATAAACAGGTGTTCAGGAGGACCCCACCACTTATCCCAATATTGTCCAAAAACTAGTCAATTCTTTGTCAATAAAGTCTTTATCTTTTTTCAAAGTGCCATTAAAATTGATTAATGAATGAAATCTGTATGCTCCCAACAAACTTTAAAAACCAAGTGTGAAAAGTCAGCAGTTGTATGGTAGATCCTCCGCCACTTTGATCAATGTGTCCCAAAAGATGATAATTATCTTCTTACACTAATTGGAACCCTATTCCATAAGTTTCATCATAATCACTTCATTATTGTAGGCTGTAGTGTGCATAAAGATACTGGAAAAACTGCCAACAATTAAAAAAATTTTTTTTTACCGGAAGTAAAAAACCGGAAGCTGGGATGCAGAATTTTTGTAAATTATACAAAATGATTATGTACAAAGTTTCATCCAATTCGATTATCAGGTACAGATGTTATTGAGCTTTAAAAAAAACAGGTGTATTGGACACCCCCCACCACTTTGTTCACTATCGCTGAAAAACTAATCAGTTCTTTGCCATACATGTTTGCATTTTTTTCCAAAGTGTCATCAAAATTGGTTCACGAACGAATGCTGTGTGCTCCCAACAAACATTGAAAAAATACTGACACAGTAAACAGGTGTTCGGGAGACCCCGTACCACTTATCCCAATATTGTCCAAAAACTAATCAGTTCCTTGTCATTTAAGTTTCCATCTTTTTCCAAAGCGTCATTAGAATTGATTAATGAATGACGTTTGTATGCTCCCAACAAACTTTAAAAACAAAGTGTGAAAAGTCAGCAGTTGTATGGTAGACCCCCCGCCACTTTGATCAATGTGTCCCAAAAGATGATAATTATCTTTTTACACTGATTGGAACCCTATTCCATAAGTTTCATCATAATCACTTCATTATTGTAGGCTGTAGTGTGCATAAAGACACTGAAAAAACTTCAAAAAAGTACAAAAAAAATTTTTTTACCGGAAGTAAAAAACCAAAAGTTGGGATGCAGAACTATTTTAAACCGTACTAGATAATCATGTACCAAGTTTCATCCGATTCACTTATCAGGTACAGAAGTTATAGAGCTTTCAAAAAGACAGGTGCTCCAGAGACCCCCTACCACTTTGTTCACTATCGCTCAAAAACTAATCAGTTCTTTGCCATACATGTTTGCATTTTTTTCCAAAGTGTCATCAAAATTGGTTCACGAACGAATGCTGTGTGCTCCCAACAAACATTGAAAAAATACTGACACAGTAAACAGGTGTTCGGGAGACCCCGTACCACTTATCCCAATATTGTCCAAAAACTAATCAGTTCCTTGTCATTTAAGTTTCCATCTTTTTCCAAAGCGTCATTAGAATTGATTAATGAATGACGTTTGTATGCTCCCAACAAACTTTAAAAACAAAGTGTGAAAAGTCAGCAGTTGTATGGTAGACCCCCCGCCACTTTGATCAATGTGTCCCAAAAGATGATAATTATCTTTTTACACTGATTGGAACCCTATTCCATAAGTTTCATCATAATCACTTCATTATTGTAGGCTGTAGTGTGCATAAAGACACTGAAAAAACTTCAAAAAAGTACAAAAAAAATTTTTTTACCGGAAGTAAAAAACCAAAAGTTGGGATGCAGAACTATTTTAAACCGTACTAGATAATCATGTACCAAGTTTCATCCGATTCACTTATCAGGTACAGAAGTTATAGAGCTTTCAAAAAGACAGGTGCTCCAGAGACCCCCTACCACTTTGTTCACTATCGCTCAAAAACTAATCAGTTCTTTGTCATACATGTTTGCGTCTTTTTCCAAAGTGTCATCAAAATTCGTTCACGAATGAATGTTTTATGCTCCCAACAAACATAAAACTTTGTGGAAAAAACCACCTGTTGTATGGTGGAGCCCCCAACCCTTTATCCAATGTGCTCCAAAAGCTGATAAAATCTTTCTCATGTTATTTAAAAGATTTTCGCAACGTTTCATGAAAATCTATCGGCAATTGTAGGCTACAGTAGGGATAAACACCTGAAAAAATCTTTTTTACCGGAAGTGACAAACCGGAAGTTGGTATGCAGAAATATTGGAAACAGTACTAAAACCTTATATACTAAGTTTCAATAAGATCATAGCTCGGGATCAGAAGTTATTCAAGATTTAAACTTAGAGGTGTTCGGGAGACCCCCGCCATTTTGTCCAAATTTGAAATGAATCCAGATCTTCCATTTTCAAGTGAACCTGTATCATTTGCCAAAGTTTCATCAAGATCCTATGCAGAAAACTCACCCACCCACCCACTCACCCACGCACACACAGACGTACACCAAATTTTTTTTTGGCTATTTAGATAGAGGATGGTTCAAAACAAAAGAAAAAATAAAATTTGGGGTATGTAAGATTTTTTTTTCACGATAGATATGCAATCTATCAATTTAAAATTGTGGTGAAGTAAAAAGAAGAAAAGAAAATTAAAAATAACTTAAAGCTATATTGGTGTTTGAATTTTACGAGTTTTTGTTTTCTCAGCTTGTTAACTAGCGCTGTAGTGAAATATTGTCGATTTTGTAACAAAACTGAAAGCCAAATAGTCAAGTAAATGCTCCTCAGTTTTAACCATTGGGAAGAATAATATTTGGAGTGAGGCAGAATTGTAACTATTGCAGCTGTGTGGTCAAATATCTAGGTCACCATTATATTGGAAATTCAGACTGCGTGCAAAGAACAGTCTATTACGAGGTGAAACTGTTCACTATTCAACTACGAACAAAAACAAGGGTGGAAACCTACACAAGCAAAATTTGGGGGATATTGAAATTCCGCACGTTTTGGTGTGATGCAAAAGAAGACACGGAACATCAATCAAGATATTCAGCTAAGTTTAATTTTATTGTATTCTTGTTTACATTATTTTTACTTTATTCCTATTATTTTCTTTGCTTATACTTAAATTTACAATATGAATTGTTGAATTCGATCATTCACTTAGAGATTTTTTTTCCTGGCAAAGGTCATAGTGGTTTTGTGTTTGAATAAACCTTTTAAATATAATATCCTTGGCAATAACTGGATCCCAGATCCAGTTATAACATAGCTCCTGAGTGGATATGAAAATACGTTGCAAGCACGTTATCTTTCACAATACAGTATTTTCAGTTTTATATAATAATTAAACAAAGTAATCCATGTTGTCCCATTGAAATCAAGTAGATTCGTCATCTCTTCTCATTAACCAAATTAGAATTTACATCAACAATGACTGAATATTCCGAACTGTTCATTTACAAAAAGCGATCATCGTGTGCTTCCAACACCTTTTAAACGATACATTTAATCCTAATATGTTAGATAGCTAGGTGGTATTAAATCGCTATCGGCTCTTAAAAATATATCAAAACTTCTTAATCTGCTACATAAAAAAATTCAAAACATTCTTAGTGTCATATGAATGCTAATAAATCTCTTAAAAGCTGTTTAAAATTAAATTATAAATAAAAAACTAAATATATATACCTTAGTGAATCATAATTAAAGGCATGTTTTGTTATTAAACCAACCAACCAATTTACAACACACATAAAGTTGAATCAAAATCGTGTAAGTAAATAATTTCGTTTTATATATTTTCTCCCTTCCTTGCTTTGGAAGGATTTTGTCTTTAAAAAGAAAATAAATGTACGTTATCTTTAAACAAAGTGTAGAAGTTTGTTTTGTATTTTAATTTATTTATTCAACTTTTATTTTTAATGGAATATAAATAAATTTTCGCTGTTTTTTTATGATAAAAATGTAAAAAAAATTAAGTCAAGAACTGGAAGTAAAACTTTTTTAACACAAATAAAAAAGGATTAAGCCTCATTCTCTCCTGTAAAGAAAGGTATACTAAAGTGGAGTTAATGCGATTGGTATGCGATACGCGAGAAATGTTATGTTATGTTAAAATTAGCTACGTATATATTCTTTTTTTTATTTTGCAATTCTAAATTCTATCGTAACGATTAACCGTTATGTCAACAGCAGAACTGTTTTACGCAAGTCAACAGTAACATACCCGGGTATACATATAAATATACATATATATATACACTTGACTGGTCGTTAAAAACTAAATTTTTCGAGACGCCCCCTAGAAAAATTCTTTGTGGTCAAAAAACCACAACGGCATTATTTTTTTTTTTTAATCAAAAGAACACGTGCCGCAAAATCGTCGAAGTTGATTTTTTGAAAAATTCGTAGATTTTTTCAAATATCCCATAAAATATGCAGATGCCAAAAAAATCACATAAACATTTTTGTAGGAAATTTAAATCTCTACAAAAAAACATCCACGTCATTTTTTCCCGAAAACATATAGTTCTCATGATATTTTGAAAATGAACTTCTAAGTTTTCGTAATTTTTAAAAAACATAAAAAATATAGATGACGAAAAAGTCCTAATCTTCTTCTTATGCTATAGAATGAAATGTATAAAAAAATAATCGTGACAAAAAAAATCAAAATTAGAACTTTTTCGTCGAAATTTTCATCATTTGGTTTTACGAGTTTCGACGAATTTCAAGTTTTATTTCAAAATAACATCAGAAATATAGGTTTTAGGAGAAAAATTATTGGGACTTTTTTGTAGAGAACTACATTTCCTACAAAAATGATTATGTGATTTTTTTGTGACATCTGCATATTTTATGAGATATTAACGATTTTATCAAAAAATCAACTTCGATGATTTTGCGGCACGTGTTCTTTTGATTTAAAAAAAAAAATAATGCCGTTGTGGTTTTTTTACCACAAAGAATTTTTCTAGGGGGCGTCTCGGAAAATGTAAATATATATATATGTATATATATATATATATATATATATATATATATATATATATATATATATATATATATATATATATATATATATATATATATATACATATATATGTATATATATATATATATATATATATATATATATATATATATATATATATATATATATATATATATATATATATATATATATATATATATATATATATATATATATATATATATATATATATATATATATATATATATATATATATATATATATATATATATATTATATATATATATATATTATATATTTTTATATATATATATATATATATATATATATATATATATATATATATATATATATATATATATATATATATATATATATATATATATATATATATATATATATATATATATATATATATATATATATATATATATATATATATATATATAAATATATATCGATTACTTTACAATTCGCCTGCTAAAGTTTTTGTCATCATATAGAAATATGTAAATCATAGATAGCATAGAAAATCAAAACAATTGAAATAACGGCAAAATTTAAATTTATTATTTTATATTTTATATATGTATTGTTACCGTTTTAACCTTTTGATAATACTATACCAACAAATTAACTATAGAACCGTAGTAGAATATAACGATTATGTCACATTCTTCAAACAAGTGAAAGAATGAATAAAATTACAATGAAAGATATATACTTGGAGGGCTATATATTCATCAGTATTTTACAATTTATATGTTCATGAGTATTTTATGTTCATATATATGTTCATCAGTATTTTATAATTTATAATAATTTTTATCCACGACTACTAAAGAATATATACTTTCCATGCGTATATCTTTCATTGTAATTGTATTCATTCCCATTTATATAAAAAATTCTTTTTTATTTATTTCATTCCACTTTATTTATAAAAAAATCCTCTAACAAATTAAAAACTTCATTTGTTGGTATAGTAATATAAACGAGTTTAAACAAGAACAATACATATATAAATCTAAAATAAACAATAAACGTTGTGTTTTTCTTGTTTTCTATGATAAATTAATTTCAATATGGCGATATAAAGTTTTCAATGAAAATTTTATATTATTTCAAATATTTTTAAAGTCGTGGATAAAATAGCATCTTGTATTCGCTTAGGATGAAGGCAATTCTTCACTCGGATGATTCCCTCCACTCGCTACGCTCGTTCCGGGAAACTTCATCCATGTGAAGAATTGCCTTCATTCTAAGCTCATATAAGAATCTACTATTATACCATAAGTATTTTTTTCATATATTTTCATATAATTATTATAATTACAAAAATTAACTCAAAATAAACTATTCTTTTCAATTATATCATCATATTTGCATGCGTTTTATTATACATACCCAGGTATGTATGCTGTTGACGTAAGGGTGCAACTTTGTAAATGGGCTTTATCTTCTAAACGGACGATCCAATCCTAACCAAACTTGATACTATTGCGTAAAACACTTTTGACTAGGATATCATGAAATTTCAAGTCGATTCGATTATCCAGTTCCGAGCTACAGCGTTTTAAAAACGCAAAACATACCCAGGTATGTTGCCGTTGACATAAAGGTTAAACTATTAATTGGATTATTATGGTGATTTATTTTTCAACACATTATAAAGTGCATCGTTTATTCTATTTTAAATTTATTTGTGCAAAATAAATTTAAATACAAAAACTGAATAGAAATTTTTTTATAATTTTAATGGGAGTTCTGAAGATTTATTAAATTAAGAAATTAAATTCACCGATACATAGGTAGAATCTTTTGATGTGCGGAACATTTAAATATAAACAAATATTAGTCTTCAGATCCTTGATCTATATTTTATCTTAATTTTAACTAAATAAAATTTTCAATTTCAAATTTTGAATAAAAGCAGATAACTTCAACTAGGAAGTTCAAAGTTTGAGGGATTGTTTGATAAAATTATTAATCAATCTACTAAATCACTATGGTGCAATATTAGAAGAATAAAAAAAATTTAATAAATTATTGAAATCAACACAAAAGAGACCTTACAGGAAATGAAATAAGAGAGTTTAAACGCAAAAAAATTAAAAATTATATGTACTAGTTGGGCTTCTTTAACGTTCATTCCCTCTCAAAAGTAAATACATTATGCTCTATGGTGTTGGAAAAATAGTTCCTAATATTTTACTTAAACCTAAAAACTTTCTAAAATAATCTAAAATCAGAGTATGCCAATAATCTCAGAGTATGCATTGTGAAAACTATAACGATAATTATATTGAACAAACTGGTTGCAATTTTCACTGTTGTTCCTTAGAGCATTTAAAAACTTAATATTAGGACACACATTTCCAACATTTTTAAAATATTTTGGTAAAAATCTCAAAATTTTTTTCAAAGTAATTTTGAAATGAATCCATCGAAATTGTTACGAAGCAGTTATCCTTGAACTAATTTCAACAGCGTTGAAAAGGTAAGTATTTTACCCATTTTACGTTGACGATATAGTTCCTATCGTTCTCTCCATATTGAAGAATTATAGTCCAATGGGTTTTTTGTCACATTTTTTTCTCTTGCGTTTTCGTAAATTTTTGTATTTTGTACGTTTTTCAATTTTGATATAAAATAATTTAAAACATAAAAAAAATTAAAAATGACAGTGCATGTGAATTATTCGAGGAGATAAAATTAGATAATCGAATTTTAATGAAGGAATTGAATTAACGTTGGTTGTCTTGTTATTGATTTTTATGATTCGTACTTTGACAATAGAATAACGAAATAAAGGAGAAGGACATATGGAGTGCTTTTGTCCCTATATTTGAATTTTTATAACATCTAATAGAAAAAAAGTTTTGCATCATTTTTGGTAATTTCTGTACTGAGTGCATGACGTGCAATGTTTTTGTTATGTGTTATGATCGCCTGTTCACTGGCGTAACTATTACTATTATATTGATTTGTTACTCATGTGCAGTTATCGCCTGTTGTTTTGGCACAACCAATTTTTATTACATAGATTTAATATTATTATTCAACAATCGCCTGTGGTTTTGGCGCTATCAATTTTTATTAAATTACATTATTGATTTTTCCCAACAATCACCGATACAAGCTGTGACTTAGGCGCAATGATTTTTACTATATTGATTAACTATTCAAATTGCACATCCGTCGGTTCCATTGATTTGATTATATTGATGGTGTTCAACAATCCCCTGTACCATCAGCGCAACAATTTGTTGTTTTATTATATTATTAAATATTAATTGACGATTGAGAGATTGAACTAAAGTAGATAACTGGTGATGAAATTTGAGCTTCGAAATGTCGTCGTCTTGATGGAAGAGTGGATAGCGTGTCTGCCAAAGGATCCAAACTCACTGTCATTGATAACGTTAATGTCATTATAACGTTGATAACGTTGAATTAAAAAAAAAATTCAAATTACTTCCTTACTTACTTGAGTTCAATTCAGAAAAACCGAAAAATTAATTATTATGTGTTATTATTCACTGTGTTTAATTTGTAAGGAAGAAACATTAAGAGTTGATTCAAGTAGAAATTATGGGGTAAGTGAAACATTTTAATTTTTAAATTTTATGGTCTTGGTTACTCCGAATTTTGGGGTCGTCAGAATCCCTATTCTTTGCTCATTTGAATCCGTATTCTTGTGAAACGCACGCAACAGTTTTTAAATTTTCAGAAACCAAAAAGATTTAGATGTGCGGGTTCCAATTATTGTAGTTCATTAATTTGAAAAACTACCTACTTTTACGCCTCCCACAAAGATAGTTCAGACGAGATTTTTCCATTTATTTTTTAAGCAATCAACCCCAACGCCTTTATAAGACAGATCCATTTTTGGGCATAGAATTAAAACACTTTGAAAAATCTTAGTTGAGCACTAATCCTTTCACACATTAAAGTATGTCAAAGGTAAGTATGGATGAAAAACGTGATCTACGCAGGTGAAAAAGTCGAAATTTGCACTTGACCATTTTTGATTTTCCTGAAACTTGGCATATAAGTAGTATGGACAAAATAAAAAATACAACTTATTTTAAAATTTTTTTAAAGTGCATAGTTTGAGCATAGCGGGCATCATGCACCCTGTAGAGAAACTACTACGTCTACCTATCCAAATTAAAACCTATGTAAAGGAATTCCCATGACGTTATTTCTTTTTATCAAAACAAAACAATAATAATTAAGTAAACAATATTTCATATGTTTACAATTATAAGTAAGCCAAGTTTTATGAACTTTATGAATTATACATTATTCAAAGTGTGTCATCATATATTATGTTTCAAAACATTGGAATTAACTTTAAATAAATTTAAATAAAACAAAAGGTAAATAATTATGATGATTCGAATTTTATTACGGGGAAAATATTAGGTAATTAAACTGAAATATATTATATGTACATTTTGCTAGAATTGCATTTTTTTTACGTAATTAATTTAAAATAAAATATATTGATTGATTTGAGTGGGGATTAGGTAAATGAAAATGCAAATCCAAAAATTGTATAAAAGAAAGTTTTCGAACAATTAAAAACCAGAATCAGTTTGAATTTAAAATCGTGTTTTCTTTACTTTCTCTGATCCTCCTGACGACCTCAGTTGACGCACGTCAAACGGGTCTAACGGTTTCTTCCTTGGTGCAAAGTTGTTTCGGCAAACTGTATCATTGAAAAACCGGACAGTTGTGGACTTACGCACATATAGACGGGCAGTGTAGCAAATATCTCTTGTGGTATATTTTACCACCAATAAAAGTTAAAAATCAAAAAAATAATAAAATACGCAGTCAAATCGGGATAGTGTACAAATGTCGTTTACTCACGATATCGAGAACGATCTTATGGTGTACGCTCAGCACAACCCCAACATGCATGAAAAATGAAAATTCTGCCAATCCGATGTAACTTTGAAATTAAATTGCTCAAGAACGGCTAAACCGATTTCATCAAACTTGTTTTTGTTTGATAGATAATTAGTGAGGCGTTTGAAAAAGAATTCATTTATTGTTTTTTTAATTAATTTTTAAATAAAAATATTAAAAAAACTTTTTTAAAGATGGCGCTACGGTCGAAGATCAATTGGAATTAAATTAATTTTTTTTCTGAAAATAGTTCTATTCTTACTCTAAAATATATCAAATTAACTCAGAGGCGTTAATTTTTGTTCTGAGATATTTAATTTTAAAGATTTTTAGTACGACTGAAATTCGAATTTTTCTTCATTTTTTCAAACAACTTCCATTAACAAAAAATTTTAAAATCAATTAAATTTTAGCTTTTTTTTTTTAAATATAGCTCTAACCTTACTTTAAAATATATCAAATTTACAAAGAGGCGTTAATTCGTGTTCTTGAGATATTTAATTTTAAAGATTTTTAGTCCGATTAAAATTCTAATTATTCATTACTTTCTCGAACTTCAGTGATTAAAATTTTTTGATGATATTAAGAATTTTCATTTGTGAATTTTTGATGATATTTGAATTTTCATTTTTCATGCATGTTGGGGTGCCCCCTGTGCTCAAACTATGCACTTTAAAAAAATTTTAAAATAAGTTGTATTTTTTATTTTGTCCATACATACTTCATATATGCCAAGTTTTAGGAAAATCAAAAATGGTCAAGTTTTCACAACTCTGTCTAGAACAAGTTTTTCATCTATGTTAGGTTAAAAATGAAATGCAACAGGGTTGATTGCTGATATCTGGCATTGCAACCTAATATTAGATTGAAATATCCCAAAAAATTCAACCGGACTATTAGTACTACTAAAGTTCTAATTCACATATACATTATTTGCAACAACAGTAAAACATTTACGTTCATTTTGCAAATTGATTTGAAATTCAACTCCAATTTATGTCAATTACCAATTCATTATAATTCGATAACTTTCATGTTTCGTATATGTTGAAAAGAATCAAGACAATCAACAAAACAAACGAACAACCAATCTACATATTATTTCTTATATATTATTGTTAACAAAATTTATAGTTTTGAAGTTTTTTTTGTATTATATTCTGTAAATGTTAATATTAACTAACATAAATGTTATATATTTATATTTTTTTTTATTCTATACTTATATTTCTCATGCATGTAATTATAATATATGTACAAGAGTGGAAAATATTATAATATTGGATTATACTTCACTTTGAGTTTAATAATATATGATTTGCTAATTGAAAATTATATGATTATATTTATAATTATTGTGAAACTTTCATACAATGAAAATGTTTTATTGCTTGTAATTTGATCTTCTGATGAAAATCAGTGGTGTGGACTGCTAAACAGCTTTATATTATGTGTAAGGAATCCACTTTTTAATTGCTTTTATCTTCTGTGAATACAAAAAGATATGTCTGCAATTGAACAAAGGCTATAACTTTGCTATTACCTAATTATGATTATTCTTTATGTTATAAAAAATAAATTCATACAAAAATTCTTGTATAATTAAAACACAACAAAATAATTAAAACTTCTTTTACTCCAGTTATTTAATTTTTTGGTGAATTGTTTTTATTTTCTAGACACGTAAAGTGTTACAATTTATACCTACTTTTATTAACACAACATCACAGGTGAAATTTGGAGAATGAGGAATGACGTGATGTTAAATCCATCTCCAACATGTTGCGCAGCTACCCATTACCAATAAACTTTAGAAAAACGTGCTCTATATCTCTTAGAACTATTTCTACCAAATACTTAAACCTTATATATATAAAGTAGATTTTAGTATTTGAATTTTGACAGAATAATTTTTTTTTAATACAAAAACATTTGTTTCCCATAACACTTAATGTTTACTACTAACTATACTGTAATAACCCGAGCAGAAATTAGTTAGTGAAAACCTGAATACAGTCAGAGCCTGGTCAGTCCTACGATGGTAATCCCTATTCGAGCAATCATATGTGGGCCTGTTCCGGGCCTGATTTAGAATACCCTTTTAGGGTTAACCTTATTTGAATATATCCGGCCCTGATCAGGTTTTTCGTATTTGACCCCAGCTGAAATTTCAATTGGTTAAAATTCAATAGAGTATTATCAATTTTAGAAATATATACTTAAAATCGTTTCATGTATATTTTAGTTATCGCTTCTCGGCTGAATTAAAAATCGTCATTATTACATTCAAAATTCATATTCTATTTTTTCATGGTTGTTTTGTTTTAAAAACTTTGTAAAATGTTATGAAAATACCATAGCAACTACAATTTGTTATTTGGCGAGGACGATTTTACACTAGAGCCTGCTTGAAAATAGACTTTTCATATCCTATCATAGAAAAATTCATTTATTATTTGTTTGCTGTTCGGATTTTTGAATAGAAAATTCACTTGAAAAATCAATTTGTTTTTGATTAGGAGGGTTTTTTCTTCAATTGTGTGAACTGTAAACTACATCCATTGTTGAGAATTTGCTGTATTGTTGTTGTCTGATTTTTGTGTGCAACAAGTTGAAAGCATCTTTGAAAAAAATGAAACCGTTGTTTAGCCATACCAGTTACTGGAGAAAAAGTAATTAAATTGATTGAAACTGAAGAAAAAAATATGGACTGGTTGAAATCTCACAGCTCTGAGATATCAAGACTTCGGTCTGGGTTAAGGATTTTGATATAGTTTTCGGCAAAAAACATAGTTTTTAGTTTGGTCAGTGATGTATATCAAACATAACTCTTTGTAAAAGTACAAGTATGTTTTTATCTCTGTTTAGAAATTTATTACAAAACTAACACGAAACATCAATAAGTTGCCGGAAAATTATAACAGATTATTAATTAACATAATTTAGTGAAAAGATGATACACTCAGCAAACTGCTCAAAAACCTCTCCATTTAGCGTTTCGAGAAAATATTACAAAATCACAAATTCATATTTCTTTCAAAATTCCAAAAATATTCCAAAAATTAGAATAAAATCAAATATTTAAACTTTTTCTAAATTCCAATAATATTCCAAAAATTATTAAAAATTCAAACTTTTCCAAAATTTTAAAAATATTGCAAAAATTATTACAAAATCAATAATTTAAACTTTTTTCAAAATTCCAAAAATTATAATAAAATCAAAAATTTTAAATTTTTCAAAATTCTAAAAATATTCCAAAAATTCTTACAAAATCATAAATTGAAACTATTTTCAAAATTCTATAAATATATATAAAATTCAAAAATTCTATTCTTTTCAAAATTCTAAAAATATTGCAAAAATTATAACAAAATCAAAAATTGAAACTTTTTTCAAGATTCCAAAAAATAGAATAAAATCAAATATTAAAATTCTAAATTCCAATAATAATCCAAAAATTCTTAAAAATTCAAACTTTTTTCCAAAATTCTAAAAATATTCCAAAAATTACTACAAAATCAAAAATACAAACTTTTTTCAAAATTCCAAAAATTTTTCAAAAACTATAACAAATTCAAAAATTTCCATGTCCAATTTCATTTTCAATTACATATACGTCATAAAAACAGCTACATTTTTGTTCCAAAAAATTTGCTAAAAAATCAATGAAATCATTTTTTGACACAATTGACAACTTTTTTTGACAAACTTATAATGCCATAATTCTCAATAATAATAATAGAATTTCATTTCAAACAAATAATTAATTTTATTTTTTTTCCAAAAAATTGGGTAAAAAAATAAATAGAAATCTTTCTTTTGACACACTTGACAACATTTTTTTGTCAAACTTATAATGCCATAATTCTCAATAATAATAATAAAATTTCATTTAAAACAAACACTTAATTTTATTTTTTTCCAAAAAATTGGGTAAAAAAATAAATAAAAATCTTTCTTTTTACACTTGACAACATTTTTTGGACGAACTTATAATGCAATAATTTAGTTTTTGATCTCACATACCAATTTCTACCATCAAGATTTCTCCAAATTTAATGTTCCTACTCGTTATCACTTAAAATGAACGTTTTTTAAGCCAAAAATATGATAATTTGATATTTTTGACACACTTAATGATTTTTTTGACACACTTCCGGTACAGTTATCGAACACAGCGTCCTTTCGGACCTGTCCCTTGAGTATATACTATTTTTAGAAAAAAAAAATTTTGAAATCCCTCCAGCGGTTTTTCCTGCAGCGTAAGTAATGACGGCCGGACGGCAGTCATAAATTTTTTTTTTTGCTTTCTTAGAATCTTGATTAAATCGTTTATCTAAAACTTATGTAAACTTCTAAAAATTAGAAGAGATTGCTAAGCCGGGGTTCGCTTGAACAAAAACCGCGGTATTTCTTTTTTTTATTATTATTTGGTATTATTTTTATTTTATATCGTGTATAGAAGTCCAATCTCAACAATTTTAAATAAAAAAAATGTGTTCCTATTGGAAAACGTAAAAGCCAATTGGTTGAATTTGATTTGCAAAATTTTAGAATTCGGACTGCAAAGCCTGTAATCGAATTTTTTTAATAAAAAAACGCTAAAGAAATTAAAGGAAAAAATAAAACAACACCAATAAAATGGTTGATATAAGCTGTTCAGAAAATGTTAGATCCAAATTAAAAAATTTAAATTATAAAGAATTTTACAGTCAAAAACGTAGACAAAGCCAGTTTTTGTGTGTCTTTTTCAATTGAAAAAAAGTCTTTGAGTTACTGATTTAGTATTTACTTAGTTGTTGGTGAAAACATAAAACGAATATTTCAAAATACAGAAAAAAGATGAATAATTTCGAGAAACTTGGAAAATTGTTCTTTTCTGGAATATTTATGCTAAATCACAAATCAATAAATAAATAAGAATTTAATTTACCTTGTTTTGTTCAAGTTTATCGTTTTTCACATATTTTACATATTTTAAAAACCAACTGTGTTATCAGTTATCACCGTAATTTTGTTTCCCAGATACAAATAAAATCCACCATAATTCTCCTATATATATCAACTATATATATGTTTATAGAAAATACAAATAAATACGTTTAAATGTAGTGTAAGGTGGTAAACATGATAAGGCACGCTTTATGTGCTTTTTTTACAGTTTATATCTCTGTTTTGAAATTTCTATTTTGTGTCTTCTTTCCACAAAAAATTAATTCAAAAAAGCAGGGAAAACTTTTTACAACAAAATTGAAAAACTCAAATGAACAATGTTTAGGTTAAGTGAAGAGTGAAAACCGTTCAACGAGGAATAAATGCAAATGGAAGAGGAAATTTGTTTTTTTTTTGCAAAAAAAAATAAACAGTTAAACTAAAAACAGGGATATGAGAAAATTTACTTTTAATTCAAAATGGTATGTGCGTATTAGATTTTTGATGCAGATATACCTTTTGGAAAATTGTACTACTTTTTTAGTTTGCGTTAATGAATCATCTAGGGATGATTTAAATTATTTCCAAGCTGTGTTTCGAAACTTGAAATTATGCTTTTTCTAAAAGATTTCCTAAGTAAAATATTTTTGTCATATAACGTACTTTTAGTAGGATTGAAGAACGTATAATAAAATATTAAAATTCAATTATTTTTATACCTTAATCTTCTTTGATCGTTTTATTAATAGTTATATTTTTAATTAATTGAACACAAGCATATCTGGAAAGATTGATGAACTTTTCGTTATTATAAATGCAATCGTTATTTATAATACCAATAATCAGATACACTCATACCTTAGTATGCATAATTAATTGACATCAACAAAAAGTGAATAAAAAACCAGTCGAACAATTGCGAATATAACTCGCTCGACGATGGTTCCGAGTATATAATATTGTACGAGAATAGTTCATCAAAAAACACAATTTTAGAAATAAATCAAAAACGGCGCGCTAATTACCAAAAAATGTTTTGGACTTAAAAATAAAATCGCCATTCATATAACAACCCACTTATAAAGATCAAAAATAATTTTTATCGAGACTTCTTCTCTCAACCCTCTCTGAAAAACATTTGAAATGATGAACCGATTGCTTTAGTTTTCGTTCAATCTTTACAAAATTACCTATAGCCTTGAAATAATTTTCTTTGCTTCCAACATTTATTTTTTTCTTGTATCCCAATTTTTACAATCCTGTTACAATCCCAATTTTACAATATCTCGGATTCAAAATTATGCCCTTGATATGAATGAAGTTCTAGAGGAGTGCCATAGAGACGAAGAATTACGTTATTTACTAACTTAGGGGATACCGTTCCTGCAAAAACAGAGTCGTGAAGTTTTTGCTAGGATCGATGGTACACATTTTCTTGGAACTGTTGGAACTACAATAACTCTTCAGCAGCTTGTCTTTTCCTGGTATCTTTTGCCATATTGGTCCTTCTTACACTTTGCACTATTGTTTCACGAGCGATTAAACTTCTTCCTTTCAGTTTTTAGTTCCTCCAAGCATATGTATTCTGCTGACCTTCTGGGTTCGAAAAAGTGTCCAACCGATTTAAAGCAGTATGATTGATTTGATAAAAGCCAGCTTTTTCTTCCCCCCCCCCATGCTGTTTTTTCTTGATCTGACTTCTCCATTTCAATTTCACAATGCTTGTTTTGCAAATCCATTGTTAAAAAACTATGTTTATCCAGCTAACGTTTCCAACAGATCGTCAGTTCTAAGTATGGGGAAAGAGTCCTTATTGCTGACATTGATCAAGTTCTGGTAGTCTACGTAGAGTCGAGTGTTAACATTTTTCCTCTTTACTAGTATGATCGGTGAAGCCCAAAGACTTTCTGATGCTTCTATTAAGTATTGAGATAACATCTGCTTAGTCATTTGTTAAATTTCCTCGAATTTCGTCTTTAGTTGGTCCACTTTGGGAAGTTTTTTATCACGGTGCCATAGTAGAGAGTGGCTAAACTATCCACAAAATTATCTACTTTCACGTAGGATTTGCTATCATAAGTGCAACTTATCACGCTGTGTTGCAGTGATCCTTGGGGTGGACTGCTTTGTCTTCTGCCCTTCTATCTGCAACAAACGGTCAACATTTTTAGATTATTGGTTGTGAATAATGGTGGCTTGCGCTAAGCTTAAGATTTTCTAAAACAGGTCAAAGAGCAGCTGGTACAATAAACTTTAATTCAACATTGCTTTAAAATAATGCTACCTGTGGTCTTATTAATTTCCATATTTATCTGCTTAAAATTGTGGTAGTGGCTCTGGTAGTATCAAGGACAAAATCGCATATTTGGCTTTCTATTTTAGTCGTTTTCATAATTTTTTTCCCCGTTTTTATAAAACAATTTGACGAAAACCTCGGGCGTGTTGTTGTTCTATTACTGCAGTCAAACTTAGTCGTTCAAGACTAACTGACTGGAGTTTTCCTGGGTTTGTTCTGCTAATAATTTGTTTTTGTAGGCTATTCTCTGTTAGTAGGTAATTAAATTGGCAAATAAAAAGAACATTCAACATGTGATGAATTCAAACTGCTAAGACTCTTTGGACCTCTTCTTCTTGGTAGCCTTCGTCTGTAGAAAAACGTTCTTTGGGGCTTTGGTTTGGCTACTTCGTCCTTAAAGATAACCTCAGTAGCTTGTACAAGTAGGCGCGTGGCTCGTGTAGCCATATGAGCAATTTGAAAATCAATAGATTTTGTGAAAGAGTCACATAAAGTTTGAGGTCTTGTAATTCGAACAAGATCTTGTACATCAAAGTCGGCAATTCTATGAATGAACTATTGACGGCCAAATTATTTAAGACCATCAAAGCCAATTCCAATTGCAACATCAAGGCCAACTGCATGGCTTAGGGTTGGTCATCGCACTGATTTGCAACTGTAGTCATACTAAACTGTGTGTGTTAGTCAATCCAACTTCTCTTTCCATTGAGTGTATGTGGTTTGGAATTTTTAAATTTTGGTGTATCGAAAACAAATCTTTTATGGGAGACACATTAGGTGTCGGTTATCCGGCAAACAATAATAAATCGAAAGATTCTTCGGACTTCGTTGAATCACTTTGAATTTCTACTTCTGCAGTTGTACTTGTCTGATTTGCTATACCAACTATTTCTATGTCGTTTTGTGGTTTATCTCTCCTATCTGGTTCTTATTCTCGAGTTATTCAGTCTTCTACCAACTTTTGTTTTAAAATATGTTATTATCCACCAAAATCTTTACCTCGCTCCCGAGTTCTTCTTTAATTACTTGTTTTAAGAGCTTGAGTTGTTTACAAAACTGCTATTCGATAGTTTGTTGACCCAATTCGTCTTTTAACTTCTCAATCGCTTTCGACTCCTTCTTGATCAAAGCAGCAAGAGCAGATGAACTGAAATCGTTAGCCATTTTCCTTTATTTCGTTTCCAGCAAATCCCACTTCTGACACCAATGTTGCGGATTTCTAGTTACGAACGCGAACGCCCAAGAAACAGAAGGAAAGTTTTATTAATTATTTAATTCAAGTTTTATTTAATAATCTCAATGGTTCATCAATGTAATTGATATATAGAATTGCAGGCTCACAACTAACTTTTTGGTAAACAGCCTTTTGGATATCAGGATTAAGTGAAGTCATCGCTCGGAATTTCCTACTTATTCGGTTGTCGGAATTTCATTTTACGGTTGTAAGTTTATTCCAGCAGAGATCGTTATAAACGTTTGTGTAGAAGCAGCATTATATTTGCATTATAGCAGAACAGATAACAAAGAATTAGATTAGATAGTTTTCTGGCATTTAGGACCAATTATGCAAATAGATTTCTTTATATACATCATGCAATCGACCTTTATAAACATAATCCGGCTCGAGGGACCACTTTTTTTTAAACTTTAACAATTTTATGTTTTTCTTTGTCACTAATCAATTTTCTCGTTAATTTATCAATTTTTTTGTTTTATCTTAAAAGTTTAGATACTAAATAAATTTTTTTTATTGTATTGTAACCGAGAATATGCACACGTAAATAAACAGAGAATATGCTCACGTAATTTACATCTGAGGGATAAATAAATTAACATTGAAAGTATTATTGGTTCAGTACAGTAAAAATATGTTTTTTTAAAAATAACTATTGTTATAGTAATATGCAAACATGTAAAAATATAAGTAATAAAAGCAATTATATTTTATTTTTGTGGCGTTACATTTCTGGCTGATTTATCCATATTCCGGGCTAAACCACAAACAAATTGGGTACCATAATTAAGCACATATGAATGATTTCTAAGGTATGAATACATTTAATATTTAAATTTATTTTCTTTTGCAGGTTTCTTAAGGCTGATGCTAATTCAAAGAGATCTTGTACCTCAACCAGTTCATTGAAAAACTCCTCCACAATATTCTCAATTAAAACTTTATGTATTTGTATTGGTAAATGCTACTGAGATTTATGATTTATCGTAACCTAATCGGAACAAGCCGTCTATTTCCTAGCCATGGATAATATCGCAATAATATTTGGAACTTCGAGCAAGTATTTTTTGAAAATATTATTTTATATCCCAAATGTATCCCAAAAGTCGTCAATTATTTCTGTAAATTATAAGATGTGCTAACTCCTGCATCTGTTCCTAACTCTGGTGTCTCAAACAAAAATTACCAATAAATGTGACTCATGTTTTGAAATAATTTTCAATACAAATATTAATATTAATTTTTTTAAATAATTTTTCAAAAATTGCTAATACCTATGGACATAACAAAACTTTTTTAAATGGCAATAAAAGTTGAAAAAACATTTTAATCTTGATTTATTCTTAATAAAAATAATCAATTAATTGCTGATTCTACCTTTTCATCTAATATTTTCATCAAAAACATCATTACACTGTCGCATCTTGTTACATAATTCTTGACATTGAAAAAAACATGTTCTATTTCGAAATTCTATAATCGAAATGCTGTTGTCTCAGCCTGGCTGCCAATATAACGAATCGAACTCCGAAATTGATTTAACAAGTGTACAGAGACAGAAAGGGTGTAGTTGAGACAACTGCACTTTATGTTAATATGAAAATTAAATAATGTTCAATTAATTTCAAATAATGCTATTTTGAAATGAAAATTTTATGAGATAAGGCCAAAGTCAATTTATTTCATGGAAATAATTGTTCACTTTATTCAACTTCTGTTATATTGAATGTAACACTTTATATAATAAATAAACGAACGTCATCCTGTTGTCAGGAAAATGTTTACAAGTAGTTGTCCCAATCACCCTGAAATTGTTTGCAAGTGTGTTTTCCTTTTTTGAATAATAAACTGCTAACTTCGAAATGAGGTTGACATAACTTTAATTTTTTTTTCAGTGCACAAAAGAGTGTCGACTAAACTCACGCAAACCTAGGTAAAGGTGTATAAATAGTTTTTCTTAATTTATTAAAGTTTCAATTATATTAAATAAATATTTCAAAACCATAATTGGAATATTTGTTATAGTTTTGTAATGTGATTGTTGTTATAATTCTATTTATATGAATTAAAAAATATTGCATCAATAGGGATTAAACCGAAATATAATAATCATATTTTTTATAAATTTATTGTTTATCTATATTATAAATATATTTCAAAAAAATTTATGATAGTTTTATTATTAATAATTGCTTATAATAATGATAATAATTTTTGTATCGTAAACTGTTTATATGGGAATGGAATTTTATGGTTTTAATAACATAGTTTATGATCATGTTAACTGAGTTGACAATTTAAAAAAATATGTAAACGGAAAATTAGTAAATTTTTAGAAAATATAGATTTCAGAAACTAAATTTTGTTTTACTTGGTATAAATACAACAAAAACTTTTTATTCCAAGTTGGTGTAGTGTTTGTAATAATAATTTTCGGAATTTTTGGAAGTAATTCGCTTGAGCATGTTGTAATCTGTTTCCTATAATAATCCAAAGAGCAGAACTTTTTTTTAACATAGAGTGCGACAAAGACTTTGTCGCACGAAAATAAGTGCGACAAGATCTTAATGGCATTCAAATGCATTATCATAAAAAATTCATGGGAGTTTTTATCAATTTCACATCGCGTGCAATAAAAATACGTTTTATGCACTTGTTACATAAATATATATTTTTTAATTTATACTTGTATTAAATAATAAAAATGCTTAAGCTTTTATTATTTCTTGAATCACTTAAAATTTAACTTCAAGCGAAAAATGTAAATAGAAACCATTTTATTTCATTTTTAGTTTTAAGTCTTCTTTTTAATTAACTAAATAAAAATACAAGATAAATTAATTAAATTAACTCCAATCCGATAAAACGTGAAATATCAGAAAAAAATAAGAAAATTAGAGTGAGAAATACAAGTAAAAACAAAAGCATATAAGAAAAACTTATTTTTTTATGCGATCTTAACTGATCTTTGTTATTTTTTATTTAAATAAATATATTTAATGTAATGAACTTGGCGTGATCAAAACATCCAATAACGTTATAAACTTAAAGGTGATGAAATTACTTTAAATGCTGTAAATAAAATGGTTTGTACTGGTTCGATTGGTAGTGATGAGAATATAATATATTTTATTTAATTAATGTTAATGTAAACGATGTTTGTTTTATTTTTTATTTTTCCAGTTAAGTAAATATCAGAATAATATATTATTAAATGGTTGGTGAATAGAGAGTTTTCTTCATCCATTAGAAAAGCAAATTTGCTATTTAATGACTTAAGAAAAGAAAATTTTCTATAAAATTAAAATTGTAATAATTAACTTTATTACTGGAAAGTAAAGATGTCGTTGGACAGTTTGGCAGATGTTTTTCAGCATGACAACATTAAAAAAAATTTTTATGGATTTGAAATAGTTTCTATTTCGATAGTCAAACCACATATAAACAGTTTGTAAATTTTTATTGTTTAAAGAAGTATAAAACTATCATCTTATTACCAGCTTTTTTATTTTTGTTGGTATTGTTTGATATAAACACAATGAAAAAATTGTAGTAGATTTGATAGACAATAATAAATTGAGCTAAAAGGCTCCTAGAAAATTCAATATTGTTAAATAAGTTTGTATATATACCTACATCGGAATTTCTTGGCCAACAACGCAATTAGAAATTTACATTTCACCGATCACTGTGTTCAGGCTTAACGCGGTACCGTTGATTATCAAGTAACTTAATGCAATTGATTAAAGTCATTCTAGGATGTATAATCATCTCAGTTAACAATTTGATCACGAATAAAATACCCCCCAATACTGCTGCTAGCAATCCGCGATACTACACTATTGAGAAGAAAAAATTAAGAAACTTTTACCAGTTTACCAGAAACATTTACCCTTTGACCAGAAATATTTTGCACCCATCGATTGGAATATTTTCGGAGTGACTATGCTTTCAACTTAACTCAACTATAGTTAGCTACTCAGCTCAGTTATTGGAGTTCTATTGCTTAAATAGCTATAGAACTTCGAGAGCTTGAATAAGTTTTTGACCTGAGAGGACGAAATGTTGTCGGAACCAAACTTTTATTATTAGGTTGGAATAATTTATGGATTGATAGTGTATTGAGCACTTATTACTAGGTGACAGTTGTCGTGGTGATAAATAAACTAGCATTGATATTAAACAGTCAAATGAACATCTATTCCGACATAAAAATGTAAGAGTTTTTATAGGGTTTTTGTATTTTCATATACATGGCGCTGAGATAACTCTGAACTAGGCTTGCTAAAACTATTAATACTAGTTATTTATATATCTGTAAAATAAATAAATATCCATACAACAACTGAATTAATACATTCCAAAGAGACAAACTCTAGCCATCATAACGAAAACATTTGTAAGTAAAACTATAATTTAATCACATAAAAAAGTGTTTTTTTTAAATTTCACAACTGTTTTGACGGTTAGTTTTATTCGACAAGGTGTTCACAAAATTATTATACAAACCATTTAAGATTGCTAAATATTCTTGATAATAATATAAATTTCGTTAGGTTTTATAATCGAAAACTGGAAAAGCAACAAAATCAAGAGTAATAGGTATATGTTAACAATATAAAGAGATAATATTATGTTGATGAAACTTTTATCCGAATGTTTTTAACATGTTACAAAAACATTAAATATTCAAATTTTGGGTTTTGTTTTTATCATATTACTAGTAAGTTAAAACAGCAAACATTTTCATGGATAATAAGGCGATAAGCCTTATGTTTTGTTTTTGTTACTGTAGTTTAATACAATTTAGTTGGTGGAATAGTTACGCTCGTTTTAAATACATTTTAGCATCAAAATTACATGAAGAAACACAACACTCAGCAATCCAGTCAATCCTTTGATTTATATGCAGTTTAGACCAACTATTGTCGCCTTGTATGGTACCAGTATGAGAACATATAATCTCAAATGAATGCTTACTCGCTTTTCCTGATACCTAATTTATTTTGTTTATAAAAAGCATGATGTAACAGGCATTAAAATATTCAGCATTAAAATATTCTTCCACTATACACGGAAAAAAAATCAAATAAAATTATCCATTATTAAAATAAAAGCGATTATTGAACTGATTTCGTTAATTTAATGAACAATTTCGTTCGATCAATTATGAGTATTACGAAATGTTAATAAATTGTTCATTGAGACCAAAGAAAGTAATTCGAATAATTTCTCAGTGCATGATAGCTTTTAATTTCAGCCGTTTGATGGTATCTTTGGTAACTTTTCAAAACAAAGTAGAAAAAACCACGGGTAATACAGATGCAAACCTTGACATACATATACTAAATGTAAAAACTGATATTTAGATATTGATTTTTGGGATATTGAGTAGTAAGTATTAGGTCAAACTTTATTTGTACTCGGGGAACCTGGATTTAGCTCCCAGCCATTTCTCAAATAAACCAACATAAATTTGAATGAGAAAATGGAAATGAACTTTAAAATCTGATCACCGTTATGAAAAATATTCGAATATATTAGCTTCTTACGTGAACCTCTGCCTGATCAATAATGATATATTTTTAAAATTAAAGAAAGTTTAATACACTTGAAGATTATTATCGCCTATAAAAGGTATCAGATACTAAAAGCTTAGAAAACTAAGGCGATTTTTTTTAAACTGAAATTCTTAGTATACATGCACTGAAAAAAAAAATTTAAAATATTCTACAAAACGGATTCAAAAAATTTTATTTTGTACCATCAACTAAAATTTTGTACAATCAACCATAAGTTCAAATCGTATGGTCAAATGTACAAAATTTTAGTTGCACTACAAAATTAATTTGGTTGGATCCGTTTTGTAAAATATGTATACCAAATTATTTTTTTCAGTGTGTTCTATTGCATTTATCTATTTTTTGCAAACCAACTGTTTGATATATATATATATATATATATATATATATATATATATATATATATATATATATATATATATATATATATATATATATATAAATATATATATATATATATATATATATATATATATATATATATATATATATATATATATATATATATATATATATATATATATATATATATATATATATATATATATATATATATATTTATATATATATATATATATATATATATATATATATATATATATATATATATATATATATATATATATATATATATATATATATATATATATATATATATATTTATATATATATATACATATATATATATATATATATATATATATATATATATATATATATATATATATATATATATATATATATATATATATATAATGACGTTTGATTTTAATGTCAACAAAACAATATATCGGTAAACTACAATTGTCGACACACCACTTAACGACTCTTTTAAGGTTGACATTTATGGACAGCCGTATCATTCCGGACGGACTTTGTCCGTTCGTACATTTAGTCCTTTCAATTAAGTTTGTTGTGTAACTGTCGGCCCTATTCTAATCTTGCTCTATATTAAGAATCAAAACCATGAAAAAACAAGCCCATTAAAAATATCTATTGTTCTATTTTCAATACTTACTCTTTATAAAAATCAAAAAATCAAATGAAAAAAAGCCTCCCAAGAATCTTCGTAAATCGATTTATTATTTTATTTTTGACTTACAATAATAGAAATTGGGTCATAAAAATATCATATAAAAAAAAATTGTAAAACTATAAATGATCGTTTGCAGTTTATTTAAAATTTATTAAATATAAAATTGTATAGGCTTTGGTTTTTGTGTATGTGTATGTGTATTGAATTTTCAGTGATATGAAAAACACTATAACAGATTTTGTTTTTATCGAGAAAAAAGCAATTTCTCATACAACTGGATCTGTATTTGAGATCATGTGAGGATTATCAATGTATATGCAAAAGGAAACAGATATATGAAATTTTCGTTAATAAAGCATCGATCAATCTGTTCGGTCGAGGATTAATAAATTTGGATACAAAATATTGAAATAAATTGGATTTTATTGATTGAATATACAAATTTTTTTGTAAGTTTACCGAAAATATTGTACATTAAAAAAAATTACTTGAAAAAACCAAACATTTATTTGATTTACAAATTATTTTTGCATTTAAGGAAAAAATTGTAGTTTTATCCAAAAATTTTGTGTGTTGTATATTTATAAAAATTTTGTAAAAGTAACTTTTATTTTTTTTAGTATAGATAGAAACATGTTTATTAATTTACATTGAGGAACGCAACAAAGCAATTAACTGATAAAATGTTAAACATTTGGTTGATTAACCTGAATAATTCGTTGAATAATTCTTTTCAACAAGCGTAAATATTTTATTTTTAGGAGATAACTAATTTCTTAACCTCACTATTTGTGAATTTCGAAGGTTTAGTAGGGGTATTTTACCTCATTCAATCCTAAGTCACTTGTGTAGTTATTATTGACTGTTTCCAATCAATTTGAAATCAACAAGAAGTCGAATTAAATCTATATAATAAATTAACTTTAGTTGCTAGTGAAGTATGAGAAAAAGTTTTTCACTAAGAAAAAGGAGATGTAACATCGTTATTAAAATATTTCTAACCATCGAAGCCGAGGGGCAGCTGAGAGCGTGTCTACCAAAGGATTTGAACTTAGTTGGTATTGATAAGGTAATGAGTTCAAATCCCAACCGAAACACGTTTAGCGATAAAAGTTGTTTTTATTAAAAAATAACTGTAAGTGTTGTAATTCTGCTTTTTCCTAGCTAACAGCTACGAATAGAACTTTCTTTATTTTAGGGGACTTTTTAGTGTGTACGAGTGAAAACGAATGGAGTTCTCTTTTTTAACTTATTTTTATTACAATTATCTCGGAAAACTAGATTTTAAAACATTCCAATGGCAAACTTCGATTTTTCTACTCTCTGGCATTTAACATTCTCCCACCTTTTTTATCAAAAAAATTAAATTAATTGAATCGAACCGGAGGTCTTACTTTTCTGCCATATCGCGTGACTCGCTCCGCATTTCCACTCGAATCAGATTCATCAATAACATTCTTTGAAATCGTCTTCTTCTTCACCTTAGTTCGACATTTGACCACTGGTTCCATGACTTTTACTTGTCCAATCTCCTTCGCTCGCAACTTTGTTTCATCAACCACTGGCACCTCTCCGTCGTCACCTATTTCCAACGGAATTAAACGTTGTAACGGTCTGGTCAACTCTCCTCGGGCTGTCTTGACTCTCGCCACTCTGATTACTCCATCTGTACCTTTGATCAATTCGATGATGCGAGCCATTGGCCATTCCAATCGTTTCTTATCGTCGCTTACGATCAAGACAATCTCACCCAAACGGAACTGGTAATTGTACTTCGGATTCATTCGTTGAACTAGTTGTCCCAAATATTCGCTACGGAAACGACTTCGCAATTCCTCCTTCAACTGGCTCAAATGTCTTAACTTTTCCCGTAACTTTCTCCCGGTGATTTTTTCAATTTCAGGAAATTCTGCTCGTTCGATGTCACGTAAAAATGCTGCCGGACATAATGGTATCAAATCGTCAGGATCATCAGACACGTACGTAAGTGGTCGATCATTCATCAAGGATTCAACGAAACAGACTGATGTTTCAAGTTCGGTTTTTGTCAACTTGTTGTGACCCAGCAATTTTCGCAAATATTCCTTCATCCCTCGAATCAGCCGTTCCCAAAAACCACCCCACCATGGTGACGCTGGTGGGTTGAAAATCCAGGTGATGCGCTGTACTCTCGAATCTTCGTTCACCTTTTTCCAATCAATCTTACCAAAATGTTTTGCAGCTGACTCAAAATTCGTTCCACAATCCGTGTAGACAACCGACGGTCGTCCTCGACGGTAAATAAATCAGCTTAGCGCTAAGATGAACTCTTCTGTGTCTATTTTCGACACTAACTCCATGTGTACTGCTCGTATTACCGCACACGTAAAAATGACGACCCACTGTTTCTCATTGCTTTTTAAATACAACGGCCCAGCGAGATCAATTCCCGAAATTTCAAAGACTGTCGCATCCTTTACTCGATTTTCTGGTAGTGGTGCAACTGGAACGGTAACTGGCTTTCTGTTGTATCGTATACCAACCGGACATTTTTTGATTATTCTCCCTACCACTTTCTTGGCGTAAATTATCCAAAATTTTTCTCGAAGCTTATTCACCAGAAAATTTCTTCCAGCGTGTCCATAACGGAGATGTTCTTCTGCAATCAATTTTTCAACATCCGGATGAACAAACGGTAGAAGCAACGGTTCCTTGAAACGACCGCTATCTTGACGATAAAGCAACTTGGTAACCACATGATACATTCCATCTGAATCTTTCTTAACTTTCAAGCCGGCTATGAAGTCAGAATTATCTGGAAAAACTTGTTGTTGGATAATTTTTACCATAGTGATCTCGGCTTCTTCCAGTTCTGCCCATGTAATGTAGTTGACTCGACGTTGGACGTTCCGCTTCTTAGCCAAACAATTAAAAATGAAACGTTTTAAGTGTGCAATCTTACGTAGATTCAGGTAATGTGAGTTGCTTGTAGAGTACCAAGGGTTTTCAACGGTGGCAATGATTTTCAAAGTACTTGTAACAGTTGTTTTCTTCCTTTCAGCGGAAACCTCTTCTTCATTGACTTGAAACTCTTTATTTGGCCATTCACTCGACGATCGTCTCAACCATTCAGGACCCTCCCACCAAATTGATTCTAGAAGCTCTCTTGGAGATCCACCTCGAGATGGAAAATCGGCCGGATTTAGGTGACCTGGAACATGTCTCCATGCATCCTCTTCTGTCAATTGTACAATTTCTCTCGCTCGGTTGCCAACAAACGTTCCCCATTCGTCGTTTCGTTTGATCCAAGCCAATGCTGTTGTTGAATCGCTCCAATAAAAGCACGGAATATTTCGTTCGAAGTTACGTAGAATTGATGTTCCAAGTCTAGCACCGATGGTACATGCCATTAATTCGATTCTTGGAGTTGTCGTCTTGTGTAGAGGCGTCACTCTTGCTTTCGATTGTACCAATTGCACTGAAACTCGATCAGCACTTTCCACTCGTAGAAAAGCAAGTGCCGCATACGCCACTTGACTCCCATCACAGAACACATGGAGCTGCTCTACTGAAGTTTCGTGTAAGTAAAAATTACCTCTCATATTCCGTGGAATCTCAACTTGTTGTAGGTAATTCAAATCCTTCGTCCATTTGAGGAACTCTTCTTTCATATTTGGCAAAAATGTATCGTCCCATCCTAATTCATGCTTCCATGTAGATTGCAACATCAATTTTGGATATATCATTGCCGGAGCCAATATTCCCATGGGATCAAAAATCTTATTCACCGTTGCCAACAATGTCCGTTTCGATAATTTTTCTGGAATCTCTGGAATCGTCGCACATGAGAGTGTATCTTTCTTTCTGTTCCATCGCATTCCCAAAACGGACGAAAACCAATTCAGATGATCATCTCCTAGGTCACTTTCTTTTTCCATTTCATCGACGATTACGTAATCTCAAACGAAGATAAAAATTACGTTTGACTCAATTTACAAATTTCGAATTTCACACTAAAATACTGATGGTCCACCCGGGGGCGCCAAATGTTGTAATTCTGCTTTTTCCTAGCTAACAGCTACGAATAGAACTTTCTTTATTTTAGGGGACTTTTTAGTGTGTACGAGTGAAAACGAATGGAGTTCTCTTTTTTAACTTATTTTTATTACAATTATCTCGGAAAACTAGATTTTAAAACATTCCAATGGCAAACTTCGATTTTTCTACTCTCTGGCATTTAACAGTAAGGTTTATTCATATAAACCCAAAAACTGATTTCGAATTGAAAAATGCATATGATTTCACAAATAAACTTGACATTTATGTCGTAGATCGTATGTCGTTGATTTCAAACTGATTGGAAACAGTCAATAATAGCTACACAAGTGACATTGACTGACTAAACCTTCGAAATTCACAAATAGTGAGGTTAGGAATTAATTATCTCCTAAAAATATAAACTCTGAATTGACCTGTAAAAATACTTTACAATACAAGAAGGCGAAAGACGAATTAAATCTATATAATAAATATTTTATGTTTGTTGAAATTTATAATTTTAATTTAAAGGTCGGATCCGAAATAAATTAGCAAATCATTAGAGAATTTCTTTAAATACGAAAACTCTTGGTTTAAGAGTAAAATTCGAAATAGTCTGTCGTAACAATATTATAAAATAGATTATCAAGTCAATTAGGACTTACTAATTTAAGTTATATCAAAACCAACGCTTGTATTTTTATTTAACTACTAACTTGAGAAATCGTCATTATTTACTCGAATACCCCAATGAGAAGTAATTTTGCTCAACCTAGGTGAATAATAATAACATAAAATTACCTAGGTTAATAATGACATATTTTCTTTTATTTTTAATTGAAATGAACAAAAAAACACAAACAAATAATAATTGCATTCCTTTGTTTCGTTATTGTATGAAACTAAACTTCCAGGCTACTTGATATTTTAAGGTATTTAAAAAGTGAAATGAAAAATGACTAATATCAAAATCTAATCAAAGCAAATATGATAATTAGTGTTAGTAGTTAAAAAAATTCTATATGTATATACCTCAGTTAAGAAGAATAATATAGACATCAAGCATTATATCTAAAAGTTCTCGGTCAATAATAGCTTACTTCTCAACCTTGTTATATAATGTACTATTTTGTTGTTTAAAAATTAAATTTTCGTAGTTTAATTGTTGAAATTTGTTACTTATTTTAATGTAAAGACTTTTAGTGACCATTATTTATTAAATCATTTGGTGAATAAAGTGGAAATTAACCAAATACTTGTCATTAAAGTTACCGCATCGTTATCATTTTTATCAAATAAAAAGTCGGACAAGTGCGAATAAAATTCGCTCGCCAAGGGTTCCGTAAATGTAAAAGAACACAATATGAAAAATAAATGACATAAAGTTATGTTGTAAAATCTTTATATCGCCAGACTATGGACGCATAACAGAATAAATGTTTAATCGTAAACGTCAAATGTAAATGTCAATCACATCTACATTAATCAAAAATGTTACTTGAGGTTAAATTTTATCCATAGCTGTTTATGTTAACTTAACCAGTATTTTAATGGTTTAAATTGGGAATATTTGTTCTATAAATCAGCGTCAAAATATAGGGTGGTATACATACACTTAAAATAGCACTTTTTTATCAAAAACTAAATAACTATGCATCGCAAAATTCTAAAAAATATTGCAATGTTTCTTAAATTAAGTGTTCTTTCAAATGATACCCCACTCGCTTGGGTCAAAAAAAGTTTTTTTTACCATCCTTACACCCATCCCCTAAACACACAGAAATATAATTATTTGAGAGCTCGCTATAATTTTCGTTAAAAATATAGCAAACTTCCTGTCTCTATGAATTTTTTAAATTTTGTCTGTCTATCAGTGTCGAAACGTAGGAGGGAGGGGGGAACGGTCTGGAATTGGCACATTTTTTAGAATAACTTAAAAACTGTGTACCGCAAAATTCTAAAAAAAATTGCAATGTTTTTTAAATTTGGTGTTCTTTTAAATGACACCCCACTCGCTTGGGTCAGAAAAGTTTTTTTTCACCCCTCCCAACCCCAATCCCTTAAAAGCACAAAAATATAATTATTTGAGAGTTCGCTATAATTTTCGTTCAGAGTTTATCAAACTTTCTGTCTCTGTGAATTTTTTCAAATTACTCTGTTAATTAGGCTCGAAATGCAAGGGGGTGGAGTAACTTTTTGTGTCATTTTATTGATAATAATTCAAAAAATATGCATTGCAAAATTCTAAAAAAAATGGCAATATTTCTAAAATCAAGTGATCTTTCAAATGACACCCCACATGACCTGGTTTTAAATGATGTTTTTACCCCTTAACATTCCCACCCCTTTAATAAATATAGTTATGAGTATCTGCCACTTTTTTATATTTTTCATTAAAAACCTACTCAATTTTCTATCATTCCAAATATATTTTAAGATTTTCGATGAAGTTAGGTCGGAGTTAATCGGGGCAATAAAAGATCGAGAAAACGTCATTTTTCAAAATTATACAAAAAATGACAAGGTGTAAAATTCCAAAATACCTTTTTAAATAATGCTGAAATGAAGCCCTTTCATATGATACCCTACTCGTCTCGATAAAAAAATGTATGTTCTTAAAGGCTTTACATCGTACCTCCTTAAAACAAACGAACACAACTTTATTTATTTTTTAACCCGCCATCTTGTGTGGATAGGTTAGTTTTATAAGCACCTCAAATTTTAAGTTCATCGGATTAATGGTTCACGAGATAATCGAAATAATGTGAAAAACACGATGTACTCTCACCAATAGTGTTCCGTATAAAAAACGGAACCCTAAAAACTACGTCAACAGACATTAAAATATAACAAAATAGTTGTTGAGTAAAACTACAATCTAATTAAATTCAGTTTTAATATAACATGTAGTAATGCAAAATGTGTTTGGAGAAGGAAATCCGTTCGAAGCGTTTGGCTTTTAAGCTATACAATCCATCAGATGTGATGTGCAACGGGTTTTGGTTATATAGGGTGGACCAAAAGTCACCGTGGTCTTTAAAAATTTAATAACTTTTTCGTTATATATTTTTTTCTAGATATTAATAATTTTCAGATAAGCGAATAATTTCCAGAAATTCGGGAATTAAGTGGCCAGCGCAAATCTGGCGCGTTCGCCTATTTTCTTTGGGATTATTTGAAGGAGCGAGTATATGTGAACAATCCTTGTACACAAAACCAACATTGTTGCAGAAATTCGAAGGCTACAAATCTAAAATGAGCACAGCACATAATTGCGAAGCTGAAAACTAGGGTCATTCAAGTGACGCATCATTTGGACTTGATCTAGATTTTGTTGACAACATCAGCTGCAGGTTGGCAGTTTGGTAGTTAAGATAAAATAATTACCTCACTAAAGGCTTTTTTTTCGAATTTCATCACAATCACTTGTCAGAACTTAAAGTTATTAAACTTTCAAATAAACAGTAAATGTTCGGACCTCTCTCTCCTTCATCCCTCACTTTTGCAGATCACCACATTAGACCAATCAATCTAAAACAAAATTGAAATCAGCTAAATTTATTATTAATCAAAATGATCGCTGGGCCGATTTCATTTGATGATTACCACATATTTTATATTTCGTGAGGCGCCTGTCCTTGACAAGCCCGAAAACTTTTGTACTGTAATTTTTCTCGATTCACCGCTTTTTCGTTCCGCAAGCTACTTGATCTTGTAAACTTGCTACCACAATTTTTAATTTTAACTACGGGTGGATGGATATTTGTTTTAGAACACTTAGAACACGAGGGTAAGCTTGTCCGACAAAAAAATGTCTGCTATTGTCTAGTCCGACAATTGACATTTTGGTATTTTTGGGTTGTCGGACTCGACAATAGCAGACAATTTTTTGTCGGAAAGGATTACCCTCGCGTTCTATAAATCAAATTTTCAACCCCCACAGTTTAAAAAAAAAAGTATACAAGATCACGGGCAATCGGAATTTTTCGGAGCTTGCCTAACGAAAAGTGGGAGAAACGAAGAAAAAAGCAGAACGAAAGCTGGCGGACTGATCAAGGACATGCGCCCCACGAAGTATAAAATATGTAGCAATTATCAAATGAAATCGGTGTGAACCCTGTGACTAAAAGTTTTATGGATTGAGGTTTGGATCCAAAAATTTTTTTATTAAATATATCTGTCTGTATTTTGAATACTGAAAATAAATGTTCTTCCTGTAAATAAAGCTTATTTTGTGTCTTGTTTAGATCGTTTTTACCGTATTAAGGTTATTATTGTTATTATTCTTAATATGAGTACCTCAATAAATGCTCTTGTTCTGCAAATTAAATATATTATCATAGGTATCATCTATATTACTGTTGTTGGGTAGTTTTGTATTATATGTTTCTTTGGAACATAATCTATCCAAATTACATTTCAAATAATCAATAACTAAATGAGAATCAATCAGAAAAATTAAAATCCATCATTATTTAATAATTTTTCCGTTGGTAATCAAATAAACTAATGTGTACTAATAAGATATATTGCTAAATTTGCTTTGCATTCTTCACAATCTTTCTATTCTTGAATATTAATTTAAGTTATTTAAAAAATTATAATGTTATTTTAGTATTTTTTGTTTGCCTTGTTTCATGTCGGTTTGCCGATATTTAAATTTTGTTTTTCACCATATTAAGAAAATGATGGAAAATTTATATTATTTTCTGCACATAAGTCAAATATTTATATTTTTTGATTTTTTGTCTTTTAACACATATGGACTTCTCTCGGTATGAAAATGCTTGTCAGGTTTGGTGGCAAGTGTAATTTTGAGTTAAAAGTGTTAATTTTTTTTTTTTTTTATTGGAAGCTAGGCATGTTTAGTGTTAATAATAACGAGTTATAAATTAACGTGTCTGAATATCCGAAGATACCATGCCAACTAGGATTGGGATTCTAAATTATGTTTCCTTTAGGAATTTATGAACGTTGATTTTAAAATTTTGAGGATTAAAATTATCAGGAAAAACCCACGCCGGCAAGGAATTCCAAGATTGTGATACTCGATTAAAAAAATCACGCTGAAAGGCTACAGTTCTACACTTTGTTATTTGAACCGCAAAAGGATGGGCCGCTGTTGCAGCTCTGGTATGACGCAAGAATAATGCAGGCCTCGGTAAAATCGATTTGATCTCTTCAGAAACCCGTTCATCCTAACTTATTTATAAAAAATCCTTAAATCAGCAACATTTCTCCTGTGCTGCAATGAATCAAGCTCCTTAGTAAGATCAGAGTTACCAATAAATTTAATAGCTCTACGCTGCACAGTATCAAGACATTTCAAATTTGTTACGTACGCTCCCCCCCCAAATATGAGAACAGTACTCCATGCAAGGACGGATAAAAGACTTGTAGACCAAAAGAAGCTGTTCGCTGTTGAAAAACTTTTTACAACGTCCTAAACACCCTAATTTTTGAACAGCGTTCTTAGCTAAGCTAAAAATATGAGAACTCCGCTTCATATTATTTTCAATCTCAACCCCTAGAAGTCCGATAGATTCTTTCTCCACAAGATTTTTCGCATCAAACTTTAAAGGAAACGGATTAGGTGAGCATAATCTAGTACAATGGCAAACCTGTGTTTTGCTAGCATTAAATTCAACACTGTTTGCTAAACCCAATCCATAATTGTTTTAAGATCAACGTTTAAAGAACTAATTAAGCTTGATCTCGTGTCATTAACTGTCGAGAGAGAGAATATTGATTTGGTTATTCGTGAGACGCATGAAGTGTGCTATAGCAAAACTATGGATAGGATGGATTGTTGAATCCAACAAATCATTAATATAGATAAGAAACAGCTTTGGTGACAAAGCGGAGCCCTGAGGAACACCTGCATTGGTTGAAAAGACGTCCGATGATACACCATCAACATTGACCCGAAATTTGCGATCAGCTATAAAGCTCTGTAACCAAGAAAGAAGTTGCTCATCTATTCCATAGCATCTCAACTTGCATATTAGATTGTTGTGCCAAACCTTATCAAATGCTTTGGAAATATCAAGTGCAACACCGAAAGTCTCTCCATGTTTCTCTAGCGGCTTGTTCCAGACATGCGTGACAAAAGCAAGCAGATCTCCTGTTGCTCTACCTTTTCGAAACCCATATTGTTTTTCATTTAGAATTTTTGAGGACTCTAAGAAGCTCATAATATTAAAATTGACGTATTTCTCAAATATTTTAGCAACAACCGATAAGATTGAAATGGGTCTATAGTTTGTTGGATCAGTTTTGCTACCCTTATTAGAAACTGGTTGTACACTGGCCATTTTCCATATTTCAGGAAAATCCCTTTCTTGTATGACAAATAGAAGATTTATTTGAATGAATTAGAGAATATAATTTTATGAAATAGATATTTCTTTATATGAATTGACCAAATTGAAGATGACATGTCATATAATTTTATTTATAAGTTTTAACGAAACTAAATGTTTAAAAACATTGAAATTATTAAGTAAAATTTTGGGAAACTTTGTATGAATTTTCAACTCATATAATTTAAATTGATGACATGAAAATGCGACTTTATTATATTCTTTATACCTTTCCCAACTTGCGTTTTTTTCGATACATTTGATAAATAGTTGTTATATTTCATATTCGTGTTAGGTTTATTTTGTTCGTCCTAATTATGTTTAATTGTAATTAAAGTTAAACCTAAAGACAAAAATAGAATTGATACAACATTATTTATTCAACCATTCTGAAATTTAGTAAGATGTAATTGGTTTAATATGGATATAAACCACATCATTTTATTTACGTAGCCAAATGATAATGCCAAACTCACTTTCAAACTGCAAAAAATCTCGAAATATGAATATTTATAGAACCATAATAAGACTTTTGTTGTAGACAATTTGTGTTTCTCAGATTTTTAATCTCCAGTCCACAACCTGGTATTATTAAAAACTTATGAGTGAATTTAATAATTTTGAAATAATTTTTCAAATTTTGTTTATATTAAAAATTTTTGTTATTCGTTGATGTCGACATCCACTTTGGGAAACAATAAAAACACAATTGTAGTAAATTTTAATCGATATAGTACTCATATATCGCTGGATAATTTTAAATTTATTAGGCCTTACCTAAAAATCAAAATAAACAAAATAAGTTTTAGACCGGGTAGTTGTTATGAAGAAGATTTTTGTCTTTGTTTTTTCTAAGCAAATTTAAGACAATCTTACTATTATAGTGATTGGGTGATTGTAATGTCTAGGAAATTAACTGCGTGATTTTATTCAACTTCCAGAGTAAATTTGATAGTGTTAAACTGTGAATTGAGCCAAGATAAAAAATAATCCCGAAATTGTTCACAAAGATATCTGCCAGTAGAGGAGATAGTGGTGAACCCATTGGTATAGACTTAAGACTATCCAAAAATGTATAATACTGTGAATTAAAACAAAAAATAGTTTTGTTCAATGCAACAATTAAAAGTTCTCTCATAAGTCATACCGCCTTGTACAATGGATCTAAAATGTCTTGGTCCAAGTGCCGGAAAACTATATCTGATAACAAATCAACTTGAACAGATGAGAACAAACTCTTGACATCAAAAGAAACAAGCGTTGCGTTAGGCAAACAATAACAGAAATTAAAGTTGATTAATCAACTATTAAATGTTGTGATTATAATTGAATGGTATTTAAACGAGTGCTAACACACATAATATTCTAGTCGCATTCCATGCAAGGTGAACTCCAGAAGAAGAGAAATTAACCGAGCAAAAATTTGCCAGGGCTCAAATACGGTCCTGATCAGGATTGCCCTTGTCTGGATCAGGCATTGGTAGGGCAGCCTGTTTGGACCGTGATCATGAGTGTAACGCTTTTTCCCTATCAGGTTTTGGTTGGGATTATCGGATCAGACCCTGATTGGAATAATTGGATCAGACCCTGCTTGGGATAATCGGATCAGGTCCTGATTAGGATATCCAGACCAGACCTTGAAATATATTTATATATTATGTACGTAAATTAATTAAAATAAAACACAAAATTACAATAGAAAAAATGAAAACATATACCACCCTGATCACTATTATTATATTGTAAATTAGGCCCGAAACAGGCCCAGATTAGATTGCTCTAATAATCTTACCCTTTTTGCACTACCCAGGACCTGATCACGCCCTGATTGTACTCAGGCTTTCCCTAACTAATCTCTACTCGGGATATCTTGTAATGGGATCGAAGAAACAATAGTCAAACTAGCTGAAACTTAACGCTCGTGAAATAAAAATAACAATGAATAACAACATAAATCGTCATAAAGTGATTTAGATTTACATTTAGATTTACAACAACATAAAGTGATTTAGATTTAAATCAAAGCAAAAGCTACCTAGCAGAGAGAAATCAATCACAGCAAAAGTTTAAGGTTTAGCAATGTTTGTGTAAGATTATGATCAACATATATATGGTATCGTTATGATCTTTTATATTATATGGAATTTTAGCATAAATTGAAAAATACTCTCAGGAAAAAACCATGTGGTCAATCCATCATTAAGCTCCGTTATCTTTTGAATTCCCATTATTTAGATATACATTAGCCAATGTATATCTAGAATACTTTATTACTTTCTCAAATCACATAATTTCCCATCGTTATTTTCCAATTAACGATTATTTTTTATAACAAATAAAAGAAATATGTCTTATACATACTTATAAGCTTACAAAAGTAAATATAAAAAGCAAACACATACTTATTGCTTTTAAATTATATCTGGACACCCCACACTCAAATTCCTTGTGAAAATATTAACATGCAATCATTACATCGAAATGTAACTAAAACTTTACTTACAATAATACAAAAATTTAAACTTAAAATCTCAATCAAAACACGAACAAGTTGAAATAAAAAATAACAACAATAACAAAATTCATATCCCAATCATCCCAATCATCATCATCAAAATAAACTCGTTAGCTTTTACAAATAAAATTCTTCAATAAACCAAAACATAAACGTCTTACAATGGCGTGTCACATACAGACATAAATACAGAACAACCAGACATACGTATTTATTATTGTTTAATTTTTTTTCCTCGGTTTTGTTTTGTAAAGTTTCATAAACAACACAATAAAAAATAATAATAATAATAAACTTTTAAGAACTTCAACAAGCTTTTTGTTTGATATATAATTTTTTGTCTTTTTCTTTTCTTAATTTTAAAAATAAGAAAATGAAAACTAATAAGAAGAATCATTCTTCACTGAAATGAAATGATCACGAAAATAAGAATAAAAGCGGAATTGAAGAGACCACACACGTTGATTTCATATAGATATTGTTGTTGTAATTTAAATTTCTTATTTTTGAATGTTTTTTTTTTTTAATTTTTCGGACACAAACAAAAATTGTTATTTTTTTTTGTTATGATTGTAAATTTATATGTACCGCGAGATCTTCTGTTGTTTAAATTACTTTTCTTTTTTTTTCTTAAATTTTGGTAAAGTGGAATAGTGAAGTGGTTTAATTTATAATTTTAGACGGAGGCTGGTGTGTTAAGGTTCGGGTTAGGGTTAATCATCGGCTGCACAAATTTGGCGTACATACAGGTGCGAGGCAATGAAATCAGTGGCGACATCGTCATCGCTGAACGTCCACAACACTAAAATAAAGTTGTATAATTTAAACTCCATAATATGATTGCCGTGCCTTAAGTTTGAAACAACACATAAAAACCTTTAAAAGCCTCGATCCTGCTATTGGGGTATCGAGCACTAAACAATAAATCCCTTCACATATAGTAAAATATGATATGAACCCATATAAAAAAGATGGAGGAAATAAAAATAAAAAAAGGTGAGAAATAATTTTTTTTAAAACATTGCAAGAACAAAACTAAAAATGAGTTGACAATAATCCAGCTAGTTGCATAATCCTTAATCATGTGACACAATGTCTTCCTCAGTAACTAAAGCCATAGACAAACAATATAGTAAAATATTGTTTGTCTATGCTAAAGCTCACTCATAAAGCTATGAAGTTCTTCGAGTAAGCAATAGCGTGCCATCATCAAGGAGTATTCGAGAACTAAGATTAGGGAGTGAAAACGTTAACTAATAAGGCTCATCCCTCTTGGTAAGCTATTGTCAGTGGTATATGGGATCTCATGTTAGATCGTATGTCAATATGTGGGAAAGAGAAAAGAAAAAAACAAGAATTAAAATTAAGTGTTTTATAAGTACTTATTAGCAGAAATACTTTTTAGAAGAAAGCGCAAAATTACATAGCTTAAATAAAGGAGGCTTTTGCCTTGATAATTTCACAAAAATATATTCTAGTATTAAACTCACGCTGTCCATCCGTAATACCTTTAAAAACATCTTTTTAATAATACACCAAAACATGATCCTCTAAAAAAAATCTGCTGTCTATGAAATTGTTTGCAACGATCGTTCATTCAAATAAGTCGGCAAGACGGGAAGGAGTTTTAAAAGTAGAGTCAAAGAACATCTAGCGACTATTAAACAAGCAAGTAAAGATTCTGCTCTAATCAACCATGTGATCGTCTCAAATCATAATGTTTCAATGGATTGCCTTTTGATTTTGTAAAAAATAGACCAAAGGAACGAAATTGAATATTAAGGAGTCATATGATATTAGAAAAGCATTGTTTTTGGGACAAGATATTCTGAATGAACAAATCGAAATCAAATGTTCACCATTAACCGATCCATCCCTGTTGTTTCCATATAGTTTTATGATATATTATTTAACAATTGTAAAGTCAGCTACTGTTGTTTTCTTTTTGTTTTATCTTCTTTTACCTGACTTTCTTGATTATTATTATTATTATTATTAGTTGTTATTAATTTGCGATAAAATTAGTATTTGTAACTTTTTGATTGTTTGTTGTATTAATGTATTATGTTTTGACCGCGAGAAGCCCAAACTCCTTTTTCGGTCCAAAAACTCTTTTTTGATTGAAAATCAAGTTTTTTTTTTATTTTGAAGAAAATAACTTTACGCCAACCACAATATGACCACAACATAAATATACAGTATTCTCCAGAGTAATAGAAATTCCCAGAATCGAGCTTAGTAGTATTATATTATTTTTCGGCAAACGGCTGTAAAGTTTAACTTTACTGCCGCTGGGGAGTAGCTAAAGTCTTACTTTTTAGCCGGCGGCTGCAAAAATAACGCTATTTTTATTTTATTTGCCGGCGGCTGTAAAGTAACTTTCATATTTTTACGGCGGTTGTAAAGTAATTTTTATATTTTTACGGCGGCAGTAAAGTAATTTCCATATTTTTACGGTGGCAGTAAAGTGAAATAACATGATATTATTAATTTGTTCAAAACAGAACGCATCTCAGTTCATTTTAATAAATTAAAATCAATAAAAATTAATTGCAGAAAATTTATTACCTAAAACATATTTATAAAAAATTTGATGCTTTAATTTTATATTTTTAAACAAATTTAAACGTCTGCCGAAAAAATAGTGTATTGAATTCAGAGCTAAAGAGACTTTTTGTGTTTCTTCTATAATTGTCGGCCTCCCTACGGTCGGCCGCCAAACTATAGACTCAACACAAAAAGTACAACTTTAGCTCCTAATTCAATAATATACTATTATATATCTGTTGCCGTTTTTTTGTTCTCACAATAAGTTTTAAAAACATGAAAACAACAAAACCAATTTTATGAAACCCTTCGCGACCAATTTAGTCATTAAGGCTAATGCTTATCGTGAGCTACGATGTTCGTCCCGTAAGACGACTATTATAACCTAGCCTATGATCCAGCGGACTCCCAGTAAAGTGAAGTTTTGCTTCGTCATGGAGGTTAAAGTTGGCGAAACTAGCAATTAATGGACCTTGTTGGTTATTGGCGCCAATGCCATCCCATCCAGTGGTATTTTGTCAGGTCGTGGGTCCTCGGTAAAACAGAAACATTGCTATGATCGTTGAACAAATTTTTCCTTTGTCTTCGAAATCCATTAGTTGGAGCATAAAGCCTTTCAGAGTAGTCTTGGAGGCAGCATCGTGGATAATTTGTTCGTTTTTTATACCACGGTCGTTGCATTCAAGGTAATACTATAGTCCTTACAATTATTTTCTCCACACAGATGTTTGTGTGTTGAAATGTGGATGTCAAGAAAATAGAAAATGATAGTGTGTCAAAAGAAAGATTTTTATTTATTTGTTTACCCATTTTTTGGAAAAAAATAAAATTAATTATTTGTATGGCATGAAATTTTATTATTATTATTAGGAATTATGGCATTATAAGTTTGTCAAAAAAGTTGTCAAGTGTTTCAAAAGAAAGATTTTTATTTATTTTTTTACACAATTTTTTGGAAAAAAATAAAATTAATATTATTTGTATGACATGAAATTTTATTATTATTATAGAGAATTATGGCATTATAAGTTTGTCAAAAAATTAATGTCAAGTGTGTCAAAAAATGATTTCATTTATTTTTTTAGACAATTCTTTGGAAAAAAAAATTTAGCTGTTTTTATGACGTAAATAGAATTGAACATGAAATTGGACATGAAAATTTTTGAATTTGTTATAGTTTTTAAAATATTTTTGGAATTTTGAAAAAAGTTTGTATTTTTGATTTTGTAATAATTTTGGCAATATTTTTAAAATTTTAGAAAATTTTTAAAAATTGTTAAATTTTTGCAATATTTTTAGAATGTTGGAAAAAGTTTTAATTTTTGATTTTGTTATAATTTTTGCAATATTTTTAGAATTTTTAATGAAATAGAATTTTTGAATTTTATATATATTTTTAGAATTTTGAAAAAAGTTTGAGTTTTTGATTTTGTAAGAATTTTTGGAATATTTTTAGAATTTTAAAAATTTGAAATTTTATTATAATTTTTGGAATTTTGAAAAAAGTTTTCAATTTTTGATATTGTTATAATTTTTGCAATATTTATAGAATTTTGGAAAAAGTTTGTATTTTTAAGAATTTTTGGAATATTATAGGAATTTTGAAAAAGTTTAAATATTTGATTTTATTCTAATTTTTGGAATATTTTTGGAATTTTGGAAATAGTTTCAACTTTTGATTTTGTTATAATTTTTGCGATAGTTTTATAATTTTTGAAAAATGTTTTAATCTTTGATTTTGTAATAATTTTTGAAATATTTTTAGGATTTTGAAAAAATTATATTATATTTAATTTTTACAGTATTTTTGGAATTTTGATAGAAATATGAATTTGAGATTTTGTGATATTGTAATGTTCTCTCGAAACGCTAAATGGAGAGGTTTTTGAGTAGTTTGCTGATTGTATAATCTTTTCACTAAATTATGTTAATTTATGATCTGTTATAATTTTTCGGCAACGTATTGATGTTTCGTGTGAGTTTTGTTATAAATTTCTAAACAGAGATAAAAAATACTTGTCCTTTAACAAAAAGTTATATTTGATATACATCGCTGCCCAAAATTAAAATCCATGCCCCCATAAAAGTTTTTGGCGGAAAACTATATCAAAATCCTTAACCCAGACCTAAGTCTTGATATCTCAGAGCCTTGAGATTTCAGCCCCTCCTTATTTTATGTTTAAAATATGTAACTTTTAGAAACTTTTTATAGTTTTAAAATAATTTTATTTCAGTGAATTTTTTTATTTGTTTTGTTATTTTATTAGATTTTAAAAATTGTATCAATTTCAATAAAATATGATTTTGGAATTTTGGTAGATATTTAAGATTTTTGATATTTTGTTATTGTATTAAATTTTTGTTGAAATTGTGATAAAATATGGTAATTGTTTGAAATTTTGGTGAATTTTTAGGAATTTTGTGTAACATTTTATATTTATTTTTGAGAATTGGTTTATTTTTTTTTTGTTTTTTCTCATCAACTTGACGCACGATTCTACGAATCCAACTCAATTGGTTAATTGTTTTTTAAAGGGATTTTTCGTCAAAATTTCGTTGTCCAAATTTAAGTGCAATAAAGATAAATGAAATCATCAGTTCGTTGGTGTTTGATTATCGAGTGTGATTAATCAATACAGGCTTAAGTCTTTCGTTTTTCGAAATATAATCAAAGCGGCTATAAATTTTCGCCATTTTTCCTTTGTTTACGATGGCATAGTAAAGTAACTTGCCTATTTTTAAGGCAGCAGAAAAAATGCCGGCATTTTTTCCATCTTTTTACGGCGACAGCAAAAGTAATATAACATGACATTATGAATTTGTTCAAAACAAGTTACCTTTGATCTAAATATTTGTTATCTTTTTAAAAAAAAAAAATTACAACTAAATAACTATAACAACAAAAAATAACAAATATTTTGATTGGATTATGAAATTTTGAATTTAAAGATTGATATCAAATCAGTTTTATTTTTTATATTATTTATACAGATTTAAACGTTTTTTATTTTTTTAGACGTAACTATGTCGATAATAAATCATATTTAAAAATTTGATTTATTAATTCAAATTTATAAAAAATTTAAACGTTTGCCGAAAAAATTGTGTATTTAGTTCGGTGCTAAAGTGAGTTTTTGTGTTTCGTCTATAATTGGCAAACTATAGACTCAACACAAAAAGTAGCACTTTAGTTCCTAATTAAATAATATACTATTTTCTTTGTTTTCATCAAAGAAACATACATGTTTTTTGATTAATTTGAAATAACTAAAAATAAAAATACGAAGCAAAACTTAATTTGATTTTAATTCTCCTAAGAAAATATATGTAATTATTTTAACAATTTGTTTCTTTATTTTGCTGATGGAAAATCGACTAATAACGCCGACGATATAGACCCGACCATATCTGATTTTCTCAAAACTTCGGTGATCGTTACAATAATAAAACAAATAATGTGTATTTTTATTTTTTCACTAGCTCTGGCACAGGGTGACTCGCAATTTGCTAAGAAATTTAGTGACAAAGAAAGATAAAAGCTAGATTGTGCTCGAACGGCTATTTGATTTGCGTCACTTATTAGTGTTCCGTTTTTTATACGGAACACTATTAGTGAGACTACGATGTGTTTTTGTACTAAAATTGATTACCTTAGAAAAAATAAATCATATGGACCTGAGAAATGACATGCGTATAAAACTAACCTGTCCCCTGAAAATGACGGATACAAAAAAAAATAAAGTTGTTTCCGTTTGTTTTACGGGGCTGTTATGGAGGGCCTTTAAAAAAATGCTTATTTTTTACCGAGTCAAGTAGGGTATCATATGAAAGGGCTTCAATTAAGTATCCTTTAAAAATATATTTTAGAATTTTCCATTCCACTGTTTTTTAATAAAATTCAATAATAGCGTTTTTTTCATGTTTTCTCTACTTAGTTCCGAAACCAAATCAAAATTTCAAATTTAATACATAAATAAATAATACTTAGTTCCAAACCTATGTACTAAAAAACTTTAAAAGTTTTTAAAAATATAGAAAAAGTGTTAACTTTTGAACGAATAATATAAGAAAGTGTAAAATACGCATAATCTTATTTATTAAAGGGGTGGGAATGAGAAAAGTAGGGGAAAACACCATTTAGATCCCAGTCATGTGGGATATCAAATGAAAGAACATTTAATTTAAGAAACATTCCAATTTTTTTTAGAATTTTGCGGTGCTCAGTTTTTGAATTATTGTCAAAAAAGTGCAAAAAAAAGTTGGTCGGTTTCGAGCTTAATTGACAGAAAAAGTTGAAAAAATTCACAAAGAAAGAGAGTTTGATAAACTCTAAACGAAAATTATAGCGAAGTGTCACATAATTGTTTTTCTGTATTTTGCTGGGATGAGATTGGGGAAGGGAAAAAAATGTTTTTTGGCCCTTACAAATGGGGTGTCATATGAAAGAGCACTTAATTTAAGAAACATTCTAATTTTTTTAGAATTTTTTACGAGCACGGTTTTCGATTTATTGTCAAAAAAGTGCAACGAAAAGTTAGTTGACAGAAAAATTTGAAAAAACACACGGAGATAGGAAATTTGATAAACCCTGAACGAAAATTATAGCGAAGTGTCACATGAATATTTTTCTGTATTTTGAGCGGGTGAGATTGGGGAACCCTGAACGAAAACTGTAGCGAAGTGTAGTGTCACATAATTATTTATCTGTATTTTGAGGGGTTGAGATTAGGAAGGATAATAAAAAATCATTTTTTGATTCTAACGAGGGGGTGTCATATAAAAGAGCACTATTTAAGAAAAAATTTTTTCAGAATTTTGCGGTGCACAGTTTTCTAATTAATATCAAAAAAGTGCAACAAAAAGTTGGTCCCCTCTCTGCGTTTCGACGTTGATTGACAGAAAAAATTGTAACGACACACAGAGATAGGAAATTTGATAAACCTTAAACGAAAACTTTAGCGGGGTGTCACATAATTGCTTTTCTGTATTTTGAGGGGGTGAGATTGGGGAAGGGTGAAAAAAATCATGTTTGATCCCAACGAGTGGGGTGTCATGTGAAAGAGCATTTAATTGAAGAAACATTGTAAATATTTTTAGAATTTTACGGTTGCACAGTTTTTGAATTACTGTCAATTTTATTGAATTGTTATTTGAATTCATAATGTATATTTTCCAATTTAAACCATTTACAGTTGGTGTTACTGAATCTCTCTTTAGTTACCCTAAAGTTCTATTGCTAATATTTAACTAGATGTAACCTTTTGTGTATAATTTAATTCAATTTTCAAACAAGGTTGGCAAATATCATGATATTTATATAAATATCAAAATATCCGATATATATCAGATATATATCCGATATATATCATGTTCTGATATTTATTGAATAAGTTGTTTATCTTAAATATTATTCAATATATGGCCCTTTCCACACTTGTATGCAGTGCAGCGCATCACTTCTTCGTTTCTTACCTCTTTGCCTATAAACTAAATTCAAATATGGCAACTCCAATTTAGTTTATCGGCAATTTATTTATTTATCAAGCCTATTCGTCTATCATCAATTGCACAAGTCCAAATGACGAATACGCTTACTTGCTTGGCTTTGTCTTGTTTATTTGGCCAAATTGCATTATCAATACCTATACAATATTGTACAACTGGTCCAGTAATGGTCCATTGCTGGTGACCAGTAGAGTTCTGGCAACCATAACTGGACCATAAACATCATGTAACTGAATGATAACTTCGAAAAAAAATAACTGCCATGCAATGGCCCATACAAGGTTATACAACTGGCCCAGTAATAATCAATTACTGTAATTCTGTAATTCAACAATGGCCGGGCACTAGCAACCATGACTCATATAGTACTGGACACTATGATTCGATCATTAACATAATTTTACTTGTTGATAACTTCGGACAATAAATGGCTGCCATTGGCCCAGTAACAGACCAATAATGATGACCAGTATTGCAGCAATGACCGAATACTGACAACCATGGCAGGGTCTTAAAAAAAATAGCATACGTAAATATTAATAAATTCAATACAAAATAATTAAAATAAAGTAAGTGTTCAGAGAAAAAAATTTAAAACTTATACCAATTTTAACATAACATATTATCAGTTTTTCAGCAGAGATTCAATGGCCCAATAACAATAGCCATGTATTGTTTACCATTTATGGGCTAGTACTTAACCATTCAAATATAACTAAATACTGGCTATTTTCTGTTAACCATAGATCAGCCGATGAATGATTCTAGTACTGGCCCAATAGCAAAAGTCAAGTCCTGTTAACTATTAATGGACTAGGGTTTGGTCGTATTTCAAATTCTGGAGTCCCCTGCTTTAGTAGTCATTCCATTCAGCCACACCATTGGTGGTGTATTTCTGAACTAAGAATGAAATACATATTTTGAAAATGGTGTAGATTCTGTTAAAAGCGCCACGCCATTACAAATGGAATGAAGACTGAAATAATTATATTTAAATAAGGAAATATATGCTTCTTCTCTTTGGTGGTTGTTGTAACGTTTACTTACCTAAAAATCGATGTTCAAGCATAAATTAGCTAGGTGATGACTGATGGTGCATTTAAAGCCATGTCTCTTCTTCGATTAAGCTTCTTAACTTCTAAAAGCTGCTCTAGTTTAAAATCGACTTCCAGTTTTCCAAGCAGGATTTGCCTGAGCCTGAAATACGGTTAAGCACTGGCCCATTAATGGTAAACAGTACTTTGCTATTGTTATTGGGCCATTACTGGAACCATAAATCGGCCGATATTAGGTTTATAGAAAATAACCAGTACACTTTAGTTTGAATGGCCAAGCAATGACTCGTTAATGGCTAACATAAATTGGCTATTGTTATTAGGGCAGTACTACAGTCATGAATTGGCCGATCTATGTCAGTTGGTTAAAATTCACTAGACTAAAATCCATTTTAGAAATACATATTTGAAAATTTTTTATCTATAGTTAATATTCGCTTCTCAACTAAATTACTATGGTAATATTGAAAAGGTTGGTCTAAGTTTTATAATGTGTTTCATTAGACATTTTTATTTTATTTTAAATTATGAAATCGATTTGTATTTAATTTATTTAAATTTGCCTATGATAATATTTTATATTTTTTAGTGGTCCTATCACGGCGGCCAGTACTCGGCCATTGCTGCAATGCTGGTCATCATTGCTGGTCCGTTACTGGCTCCACTATTCAACCTTGTATTGGCCATTGCTGCTTTTTGCTCTGACCTATGGATGGCAGCAATTTATTGCCCGAAGTATCATCCAGTAAAATTATGTTAATGGCCAAGGCATGGTTGCCAGTACTCGGCCATTGCTGCGTTACCGGTTCCCATTAGTGGACCATTACAGAACCAGTTGTACAACCTTGTATGTGTTTTGCGAAATTTCAACTACAACGGCAATAGTCATTTTATCTCTTTGAGTCTGTCTAAGCGACTGCTTTTGTCTTTAGATAACAAAGCATATGTTTAGCATTCATTACAATGTTTGTCATAAGATTAGTTTTGTCAGAATCTATGTCAGCTTTATGGTCTTGGCATAGCTGAACCAAGTTACTTCGATTTGGCATGCGTTTTGCAAGCAGTGCTGCAACTATTAACAGATTTTCTAACTTTAAGGTAGGAATAATTAATTATTTATTTTTTTATAAATTTCATGATATATATATCAGGGAATAAATATCGTGATATATATCAATGATATATATCGGATATATATCATTGATATATATCATGCCAACCTTGTTTTCAAATGATTTTGCTATTGAAATTTACAAGCAAAAAATCATTTTTATGTGCCAATGGTCTACCAATATAAAAAGTCTACGACACAACTTTATTTAACTTATTTCTGTCAGTTTGTTGTTTTACTTTCAAGGAACCCTCAGCGAGTGAATTCTATTCGCACTTAAATGAATTTTTTAGTTGCTATCATTGTTAAATAGAAGAAGCATTTACGCTAAGTGGAGAAGTTTCTGAGTCTCTGTCGTAATCTTATCAGCCTTTTTTCCAAAAGCAATAAATTAAAATAATAACCTAAACTAGACTGAACTGATACTTAGGCGCCCGAGGCTTAATTCCCTTTGTATTTGTATGTTATCTTATAAGTTCAGTGTGTTGTTCTGATTATCAACCATATAACCAGATTTTGTGTTAATTGAAAAACGAGAATGTTATTCCAGTTCTCCTTTAAAAACATATCATTGAAACCAAAATTCATATACTAAATATGAATATAAACTGAAAATGTTGGCTCTAAATCTGATTAGCTTCTGATTTGATAAGTCAATGAATAAAATTCCATCACAGATTCTATATCGTAATTTAACTATTTTAATAATGAACTAAATCATTTAAATCAATCAAAAATATTCTGTCATTCAACCAAACAAAAATAAATTTGACTGACAAAAAAACAACTAAACAAATTAATCAATTATAATTTTTGAAATGTCCATCAAATGCGACTACATAACAAATAAACAATTCATTTTTCGATAACAACAATAAATACATACATTTAGTTATTTCCTTCAAAAGAACATAAAAAAAAAACAACGAATAAAATATATTTCCGGGAAGCAATTGACCCATCAAAAACTAACAACAAACAAAAAAAATTATTACTATTTTTTTAATATTTATTAGTTCGTTTGCTTTTATGTTAAAGTAATCAAGATGATGATTTAAATAATCATAATAAAATTATTTGTCAACAATCCATCAATTAAATATCAATCTGTCATTTAATTTATAAATGAAAATGAGTTAGATATTTGACATTTTGAAAGTGATCGTGCAAGTGTTTGTTTTTATGAATTTGATTAAATTGATTATCGAGGTAGTGATGTGTGAATGCCTGATTATAATTATGATAAAATTTGAGATAAAATATCACCGAATTATTATATGAAAAAATAAAGTTGTTTTTCGGCTAATGTCTAAGAAACTTGATATTATTTTTTGCGGTACGAAAGAGTTTTTCAAAAAAGAGCATATAGTATATGCAGCACGAGCATAGCTAGTACAAAAGCACAAAATTTAATGCATAGGAATATTGTTGATTATATAACTTATTTAACAAACTCATAAACAAATTTAAGAAATTTAAATCTAAAGTAAAGGACGCGCTCTCCATTTTCCACTTGGTACTAAAAAACTATACTTTAGTACAAATATTACGATGAAGATGGCGCGTTTAGTTTAGATTTTAATTTTTTCGAATGTGACAAACATTTTCGCAACAAATCTTGCGGGCGAAAGACAAGATGTCGTGTAATTTCTGATGCGCAAACATTTGTGTTTTGATGCACTTTTTATAAGTTTTTGTTCTGAGGGCGAAAGGCAAGATCTTTGTAAGCCCTTGATGCGCAGGCATTTGTTTTTCTTCTGATTTTGTGTAATTTTATTTAACAAATTTTGTTTTTGTTTTCAATCCCTTGTTATTAGTTTTATCATTAATTCAATCACTGTTATCATTAATTCAATCAGTGTTACCCTATTGTGGTCTGCACAACAGACCACAATTTATTTTTCTAAAACCTTAAAAAGTACATTAATGGATTTTAGTTATTGGCAATAATTATATTTTTGAGTTATATTTAGGTGCATAAACCATTCAATCTCATCCAAATTAAATTTTAGACCACATTTGCGTGTACTCAGTCTTCCAGACCAAATCCAACTGCTTTCATTCAAAGAAAAACAATTTATTAAAATAGCACAAAGTACCATCAAAAGACCATTACAAAAAATATCGAATACATTTTTTTTTGTATGTGCTTTAGTCCTCTTAGGACCCTGTCGCAATTGACTTTTATATTAAAATAAATAAACACATACGGTATATATTTATCCAAGGGAATTAATTTTAAAAATGATACCTGAATGAACGGATAATGCGCGGACTCTACTAAGAAAAAATCTCTAATATAACTAAGATAATTTAATTTTAATCATTATGACTTCTAGAACAAACAAAATAATTTATTATAACTAAGATGTAACGAAAAAGTGAAAACTAACAATGAGAGAAATAATTAATTAAAAAGTGTGTTGATTATATTCTTGTCTTGTATCAATTTCCAGTTAATATTTATATTAGACGTCAAAGATATTCCTTTCAGCAAACAACCACATTCAGGCTACAGCCGTAGCTGTTCAACGTAGCAATATTAGCAGAAACGGACGTAAAATACCTTCAGAAATTTCGGTGCAACCAAAATTACCACTCTCAAAAATAGCCCACATTTCATGTCGTGATTACAGAAAAATTCCATATGTAACGGTCGTATTCATTCCAGTAACAATGTAAAAAGTGTAATTTATTATAAATTATGGAACGAACTCACCCAATCAGCTACGTTTGACCATTTTGTTCACGATCTCTGCTTAGAAACAATCCAATCTTAGTTTTACTCCGTTTTCCTTACAGCCACACGGACTGAGGAACCTTTATCGTCATGTGTTATTTTTTTTTGTTTAAGGACGATGACAAACAAAAACTTTGTATCCTTAAAAATATATAAATTTCTTTATTTGCTGTCTTTTTAACTTAACACTGAACAACCCAAGACACAAATTCAACTTCAAGATATAAATTATTATCTAATAAACACAATTTTTCCAAACAGCCATTTTTATTTTTTTTTATAATTTTCTCTATGATAAAAAAATCACTTAACGACACGTTATAATATAATAAATATTTATATGATTCAACAACAAACACAAATATTTAAATTAAAACAAACAAATCTATCAATATATAAATATTTTATATTTTTTTATTTAAGTAATTAATCTCATTTTTGTTTTCATTTTAAAATCGCGACTGCGTAAAACTATAATTTTTTTATTGACATCTTAATTACAATTCAACAATAAATTGAAAAAATGTATTTATACATTTTTAATTACTCTAACAGAAATTTAATTACTCTTACAAGAAAGAAGAAGAGTTGATTGCATATATTCTTAACTCGTCATGCATATTGTTGTAAACAATACATTTACAATTTATAACGAAGCCAGTTTTGTTTAATTTATAACGAAACAGATTATTTCATTTTTCCTTAACATTTATTCTTGTTTTTCTATTAATTGTAAGACATAAACAGAAAATAGGAACCACCCTTTCATCAACAAATAATCATACCATCTCATCATCTGGTTTATTGCACACATCAATTCATCAAGCAAAAAAAAAAAAAAACACACACAACGAAATACTTCAGAAAAAAAATTTAAAATGAGCATACATACTTTGAGTTTTTTCCTTTTTGGTATATTTCAATACAACAAAATTATACGAAAGAGAGAATTCAAATATTATCATCTCTTTTGTTTTTTTTTAATTAAGCCAAGAGATAATGAAAGAAAACAAATAAAATTCGAAACGTTTGTAAAAAGAATGCAAGTATATAACAAAAACAATTATAACCTTGATGTCTCTATAGTGAGTCTAAAATTAGGTACGCTGTCCAATTATAATAAATAATAAAAATTTCATAGATGAAAGAATGAAAAAGTGTGGGTTGATTAGGAAGTTAGTCTTTGCTGTAAGTGAAGTTTTTTTTGGCTGTTTTAACTGTCAAGCCCTAACTTCCTGTCAAGCAAAATATACAGAACCTAAATTTGTTCTGGATTTGATCGTAGATTCTTTTACAAACGAGACCTGTTAGACATCACTTAATTTGGTGGACATAACAACCCTTTGTCTGTTCTTTTACTTTTTTGTATTAAATAAATAAAAAAATAAAATAAAATAATATTGTAATAAACTTCGTCCAGAATGGGTTAATTTTATTTACACATTCATTAATTAAAAGTTAACTCCATTTTCAAACTTTTACTTGTATTGCAAATTGTATTGCATAAATTAATGTAAATTAAATTTGTTATACAAATGTTTACATTAATGAATTAAAAGGAGTTACCTAATACATTTTGCATAAATTAAATTTGAGTTCGCTAATACAAATGCAAGTATGAATGAAAACAGGTGTGGCCTATTGTACAGACTAGATGTACAGACTACGTAGTATTGATTTCTAGTGGATTATAGAAGTTTCGATTTATTTATTTTTTGATATAAATAAGCAAACAAAAATATCAGGAGTCAGTTTTACTTTTGCAATTAAAAGTGTTTATAAATATTCGCAAGTTTAAGGAATAATCGGTGGTACTTGAGCCTGGGTACTAATAGTGAAAGAATCTGAACTTAGTGGAACAGTAAATACAGATTTTACGATTCCGAATATTGTTGATTCAAATTGCGGAAAAGCGGTGAAGTTTATGGTACATAAATTGGAGACCCTGGAATTTATTGTAAGGAAAAACGGAAGCTGCTGTAATTTGTTGACAAATAAAGTTTGAGATTCTGTTAACCAAAGATCTGTCTTTTACTGTCGTATTTGCTCAATAATCGAAAAGAACCAACGAAGAGTCGTTACAGTGGTGTCAGAAGTGGGATTATTGAAACAATGGTCAATACAGTAAATATTAGTGATCTCAGCCAGACCCAGTTGAAGGATGAGTTAAAGAAAAGGAATGCTCCAATCCATGGAACGAAGGCAGAACTTGCATTCCGGCTGCGTAAAATTTTAGAAGAAGCCGGTGAAAACACAGAGGTCATAGAAATAGAGCCGGAGGAAGCTCCAGTGCAGAATGCCCCAGCAATTTATCCGATGATGGTGTTGTTGAAAGAAATGATGGCACAGCAACAACAACAACTTACTGATATGATGGCCAAACAAGCAAACAACCAACAACAACAATTTGCTGATATGATGGCCAAACAAGGAAACAACCAACAACAACAGTTTGCTGATATAATTGCCAAACAAGGAAACAATCTGATGGCCCGACAAGAGAAACTGGCAGCGGAACAAAAATTAGATCAACAAAAACTACGTGAAGTAATCGAGTCACGTATATCCAGTGCGGAGGTTAAAATCAACAACGTGGAAAAGGAGCTGCGGAAAATTACCGAGGAACATGAAGAGAAATTACGCAAACTTTCGAGTGAATTTCGCCAAGAAATAGCACAATTGAAGTCAGGTAACATGATCAATCCATCAACTACTTCAGCTCCAGCTAGAGTGAAAACCCCCGCATTTGATGGATCTACATCGTATCAGGTATTTAAGATGCAATTTGAGATAGCTACAACTGGGGTTGATCACCAGCAAAAAGCAAATGCGCTTATATTGGCATTGAAAGGACCTGCTGCTGAGATTTTGCAAACACTATCAGCGACAGAGCGTGATTACAGCAAGATAATGGAGGCCTTGGAAGTAAGATATGGGGAAAGTCATATGCAAGATCTCCATCGCATGCAGCTCAGAACACGAAAACAAGGAGTCAGCGAAACTTTGCAAGAACTAGAGGCTGACATTGTGAGACTGGTAAATCTGTCATATCCAAACTATAACGCTGAACATCGAGACGAACTGGCAGCTGATACATTCATCAATGCTCTTCGAGATGTACAAATGAGAAATCAGCTGTATCTAAGCGGAAAGAAATTACCTGCGGAAGTCTTAGCATTGGCCCTACAAATGGAAGCTGGAAAAAGAGCGTATGGCTCAGATAGAGTACGTCAGATGGAAGTTTCTGAAGAGCCACTAAAGGCAGCGCTTGATGAAGTGATCATGCATGTCAAAAGTTTAGAAAATAAGCCTGAACGAAATCAACGAAGAAGATCAAGCAGAGTAAGATGCTGGAATTGTGGACAGTTAGGGCACATCAGACGGGAATGCAAAACACGAGTAGTAGCAAAAGAAGGAGTAGTTCCAGTCCAGTTGATGAACCTTTCAAACAAGCAAGTGGATGTCAAAAAGGAAGGAGATTTCCGCGGTTCACACCGGAAGGGAAGGATACATTGTAACGCTGACGATCTTTCAAGAAGACCCTGTATTGAGGAGCGCACGTCATGTGGCAGGACTGAGAGAAAGGAGGCAATGAAAGTAAATCAAATTAAGTTCCAAACTCCTGACGACTGGTGTACCGAGGCATTTAAAAGAGAGCAGCTAAAGGATCCAGCTATGGCACCGATATTGAAATGGAAAACCAAAGAAAGTGTTAGAGCAACTGGTGTTGCCATCAAGTCGAGTGGAAGAGGTACTGGGAAAGCTGCATGGAAGTATTTCTGGAGGACACCTGGGAGTCAATAAAACCCTAGCTAAAGTAAGGGAGAGGTTTTATTGGGTAAGGTATCGAACCGACGTAGAACAATGGTGTCGGCGATGTGATACTTGTGCGGCGAGCAAAGGACCAAAAACTAGAACTCGAGGAGAGATGCAACAGTACAATGTGGGTGCCCCAATGGAGAGAATTGCTATAGACATCGCGGGGCCATTTCCGGAAACGACAAAAGGTAACAAATACATCATGGTGGTCATTGATTACTTTACAAAATGGCCGGAAGCCTATGCAATACCGAACCAAGAAGCAGTTACGGTCACGGAAACATTAGTCAATGAATGGGTTTGCAGATATGGAACACCGCTCGAGTTGCATACCGACCAGGGAAGGAATTTTGAATCTCAACTGATGGAAGAGCTGTGCAGAACACTCGGTATTAGAAAAATACGAACTACACCTATGAACCCACAATCGGATGGCATGGTAGAACGATTCAACCGAACCATGGAAGAACATTTGTCAAAGGTAGTGGAAGCCAACCAAAGAAATTGGGACAAGGATCTTCCGTTATTCTTGATGGCCTATCGTAGCGCAGTGCACGATACGACAAGTGAAACGCCAGCGAATATCATGTTCGGAAGAGAACTTCATCTTCCTAGTGACATCGAGTTTGGCATCCCTGGAGGTCTGGTATCCACGAAAACAGATTATGTGGGACAACTAAGGGAGAAGATGAATAAAATCCATCAGCAGGTTCGAGACCACATTAAGATTGCCAGTGACAAAATGAAAACCAGGTACGACATAAACGCAAATAGTGGCGGTTTTCAAGAAGGAGAATTGGTATGGCTATACAACCCCAGAAGAACTAAGGGAAGATCACCCAAGCTGCAGCCAGATTGGGAAGGCCCATATAAAATAATCAAACGAATTAATGATGTCATCTACCGCATACAAAAGGGACCCCGTACCAAGATGAAAGTGATACATCTGCAAAGGTTGGCACCGTACCAAGGTAACAGCACCAATGCGATCTCTGATATTGTTCGGGACGAACAAAACTAAATGGAGGGCAATGTAATAAACTTCGTCCAGAATGGGTTAATTTTATTTACTCATTCATTAATTAAAAGTTAACTCCTTTTTCAATCTTTTACTTGTATTGCAAATTGTATTGCATAAATTAATGTAAATTAAATTTGTTATACAAATGTTTACATTAATGAATTAAAAGGAGTTACCTAATACATTTTGCATAAATTAAATTTGAGTTCGCTAATACAAATGCAAGTATGAATGAAAACAGGTGTGGCCTATTGTACAGACTAGATGTACAGACTACGTAGTATTGATTTCTAGTGGATTATAGAAGTTTCGATTTATTTATTTTTCGATATAAATAAGCAAACAAAAATATCAGGAGTCAGTTTTACTTTTGCAATTAAAAGTGTTTATAAATATTCGCAAGTTTAAGGAATAATCGGTGGTACTTGAGCCTGGGTACTAATAGTGAAAGAATCTGAACTTAGTGGAACAGTAAATACAGATTTTACGATTCCGAATATTGTTGATTCAAATTGCGGAAAAGCGGTGAAGTTTATGGTACATAAATTGGAGACCCTGGAATTTATTGTAAGGAAAAACGGAAGCTGCTGTAATTTGTTGACAAATAAAGTTTGAGATTCTGTTAACCAAAGATCCGTCTTTTTACTGTCGTGTTTGCTCAATAATCTAAAAGAACCAACGAAGAGTCGTTACAATATAATTAACCATTGACCAACACAAGTGGACAAAATTATGCTACGCAAGAAATTTGTATGTGATAACAAGAAATATTTGTTTTATGGAATATCTAACGTCATAAAACAATTATGTATACATAAAACAATGTGTGGAAGGAAGTTTTGTATTTTATATGAAATTAAATCTAACGAATTTGAAAATTGTTTAGATAAACACATTGCATTCTATTTTATTTTGAAACTGTTGTTGATACAATTGTACCAGGAGAAGATCTAAAGATTATTTAGTGAATGCAGTGAATATTAGAAGAAATAAATGGGAGAAAAGGTCATACATTCACATACCGCGGTTTCGACTATTAAAGGGCAGGACAAAAGGAGTATGTCTGCAAAGTACATTTATCCTGAAAAGTACAAGAATGAATGTAATGAGGAGGGTATCGAACCCAACCCAAAATAAAAAGTATTATGCTCTACCGACTGGGTTAGTCGGGCTACACGTGAAACTACTAAGAGCAAAAAAATATAAGGTCAAAATTAAAAAAATCCGAAAATAACTTTCGGAGGAAATGAAAAACAATTTGGATAGGTAGCAGTAAAATAATCGAACTGATTCCTAACAAAAAACTCGAAAAAACCAATTTAGCTAAAACACAAAATTGTCTGTGCGTCATGGACTTTTGAATTCTGCCATTCAATCACAGAACAAATTAATCAAAAATAAAATAAATATAGGTAAAACACCCTAAATTTAATAAACAAAAGGGGTTTTGGGAGAGCGCTTCTGTAAAATTGAACTAACTATGGTTCTGAAAGCAACGTGTTAGTATTTTCCGGCTCACCATTCCATGTCAAGCTAAAGACTCCACCGGAACACTCTGTGTTGAGAATAAAGAGGCTGGCGTAGTTGTTTGAAAAATATAAGCCTATCGCCCGAATGACAAGCGATCGGTTTCTCTGTTACCGACCACAGCTATTGCACCCTTCATCAGGTTACGCCCTAAAATTTTAATTTTCGAAGACCATAGCAGTGAGATTACTTGGGCCTAACACGTAGTTGTCATTGACCTCATGATTACATTAGGAACCCGTGAACGCTGTGCAATAGTCATGGACTGATGACCTAGATAGTAAACCATCTAGAGTCGACAAAGCCAATAGTCAATAGTTTCCACAAAACTGACGTACTCGGACTCATACACCCCACTTGTAAGTCGTTTGAAGGACATTTCCTACCTTTGCGGTTATAAGTTATAGACTCTAAAATATCTCAAAAAATTAAAAAATAAATGTTGACTGTGTGTCAAGGACTTACGCATTATGACTTCGATCTACAGAACAACAACTAACAATCAATATGCAAAAAACACAAAAGCTGTCTGCGCGGCAAAAACTTACCATCAATCTAGGCTTCCACCCACAAAACAAAAGCTAAACAACAACTAAAAAACCATCGTTTTAAAAATTACAACAAAAAAATCCAAGAAGTAACTCAGATCGAAGCCTCCATTTAATGCCGATCGACTGTCGTTTTAGAAACAAAACAAACAAATAAAATTGTTCTAATAAATGTTTTATATTCACTAATTAAAAATAAAATTTTTCTAATATCTTTGAATTAAAATTTGGCTAATGAAAAAAAAAGTTTATCTAACTAAAGTTAATTTAACTAATTATTTTATTTCAAATTAAGCTTTAAATTTAATAAAATAAACATAATCAAAAAAATTTTGGATTATCCCTAAATATTTGTTTAGGAATTTAAAAAAACTTGCATTTCAAATTATAAACTGTCAGTTTGAGTATAATCACGGAACATATAAAAAAAAAATTATGAATAAACCACATATCAAAATAAGACAGCAATCGATAAAAACAAAATCATTGCAAACAGGGTTAGAAAGATATAAATTAAAAGACGATATGTTTTACTGATCGCGTTAATTCATGCAAAAGCAAGTTTTTCGGCCAAATGAATTTTTACGTATATACTTCACTAGTATGACCAGGAAAATAAAAGACGAAAACTACCAACAATAAAAACACTTCTAAAATAAAATGGAAAAGTAAACCGATTTGAGAGAAACCAAATTCAAGAAGAATTCCTCCTAAGATAAAAATTAAAATTTAGCAAAAACCTAAACGAAAAGCCAAAATTAGAAAAAATTAAGACACATCCAAAAAATAGATTTGTTTTTTGGAGCTCAATAATACATTGTACAAGAGAAGAGATAAAACACATTGTACAAGAGAATTCACCGAAAGAAAAAATCTTGCTTGATTCAAACATGTTGCATTGTTAATCGAAAATTAAGTGAAAATTGGGGAACTAAATACGTTAGTGATTGTATCAACCAACGCTCCGTATTTAAACTAACAATTTAACCGTTGTTGATATATTTTTTTATAAGTATCACAAACATATTTGATTTAACCATCTTTGTAGTTGAGTCAATTATGATTTAATTTTCAATTGACTACAAACGTGGTAAATTAAAAATTAGACTAAAAATAGTGATATTGAATACGTTTGTGATAGAATCAAGCAATACGCCGTATTAAATCTTTTGGTTTGGTACATCTTTGTTTTGTTTTTGCTGCTATCGATGTTTGTATGGGTTCGTTTTTTTCGTAAATATAATATTTGAAATTTTTTATATTAGAAGTATGTATTTCGCATCAATCCCGACAAACATTTTTATGCATAAAGCTAGCGTTCGTATATTTACGTTCTAAATGGGAAATGTATGAGTGTGATTTTGTTTGTAAAGGATGCGTCCATTTTTTCGCCATTTTTTTAATGATACGATTTAAAAGACCAAACATCAGAAATCAAAAAATTTAAATATTTGAATTATGTGTAGAAAATTATACTAATTTTCTATAATTTTCTCATTATTATGAAAAATTAAATTAAAATATCGATAAATAGACATGAAACAAGACAAATAAAAAATATTAAAAAAATATAATAATTTTTTTAAATCACCAAAATTAATTATAGAAAGGGCCTGTTTCATTAACGATATTTTTGTTATAACATTGACTGAAAAATTTCTTTCGCACATAATTTTATATGCAAATAATATGGAAATTATTTAAATCAATTAAACACATCTAAATTATTTCCTAAAGTAAAATGTTAAATAAAACCAGCCATGTTAAAATATATAAAAACTTTTTATTTTTCTATTCTTTTATTTATTACTTTTCTTTATTTTGTTTATAAGTTTCTTTACTCCTAGTTTTTTATTTTAACGAACACAATAATTTTCAAAAAAAAACATGAACAAACGAACTGAAAAATATGAACAAGAAAAATTGATCACGCCGTGGTTGATTTAAATAATGAAAATTGTTACGTTTTTTAAAATAAATTGACAATGCTACATTGGTTAAAATAACCACGTTCGTATTAGACGCAAAATCAAACAAGCTTTGTAGTTGATTCTACCAACGTTTTTTTTTCGGTGTTCCAAAGAATGAAATATGCAACTCATTGGTCGGTTTACAAAATCGACTAAGAAAATACTACAGAAGCCATTGAAAATCAAAACAATACAATTCATAAAGAAAACCAAAAGAAATGTGGTCAAACTGTGGTTTCTGTACCTATTTCTAGTATATAACAATACAACTACCACCATAATCCAACTATCACCAAATAAACACAGTACGGTTTCCTTATTTATCATACTCAATCGTATAACATATAATAAACCACCATCATAAATTACATGTTTCTTTTGTTTTATTATTTTTTTTTCTTATTAAATTCGGAACCACAAGCTTAGTACTAGTCTAAACAAAGAACATTTGGATTCCTGCTACTATTTCAGAAAAAATGTCAGAAATGTTAAATTTCGGCTTTGTTTTTTTTTTTTCATTCATAATAAAGTAGGTTACAAACAATAATTAACTATATATAGTAAAATAGGTTTCGTCTGAATCGAAATATTAAATGTAGAAAGATTATTATGCACTTGTTTGATTCTTGTGTAACACACGTTATCAGTTCAACTACATATTCAACAGATAGATAGATTTTATAAGAATGTTATGCCGCAATCTGAGGAATTATCTAACCAGTAGTATTTATAAGAGAGTCTACACCCTACTCCAGAACGAGTTCAGGTTCTGTATTGGTAGACTGGAGGAAATGTATGCCTTGGTAGTGAGATTTAACGGTCAACGAACAGTCAAGGATACATTTTCTTCAGTCGCCACACTGTTCTATTTCTTCTCTCCCTTATCAACTCACTACTTGGTAGTCTTCAAGTTTGACATCCGTAACTACATGAAACAGCAACTTAGTTCAACAAAAATACATTACATAATGAACCAGTATCAAAACCATTAATTAATCGCGTTGCTACAACAACGCGTCGTGTTGATTCAGTATCAATTTCTATTAACAAAACTATCAGTCTCACAATTAACATTGCTTAAATTCGTAAACATTCTTCTACTTTGTTTTAATCAAACAAAATGTAAAACTCATGTAGATATAAATGCATTTTTTTATTGATACTGTCTGATACAATCTCGTATTGAAATGTTTGAAGGACATCATGTTTTTCATTTAGAGATAAGAATGCTAACGATATTGTTATTTCATTTTCTTGACACAGCTTTAATAACTGAAAACAAAACAAACACGAATTATATGTTGTCGATCCTTCTTTCTTTTTTTATAATTGGTTGACGATCTCGTTCTAAAAAAAAAAACCGAATTAAATTCCTTTGTTTGGGAAAATAAAACAGCAGAGAGAAATATACAAAATTTTTGAATGGTCATCTCCTTCGCTCCCCTTCGTTTAGATTATTTAAACAAAGAATTTTTGATAATTAGGTCAGTATGATTTTATTTTTTTAAATCAATTTTTAGTTCGATTATGGTTTTTGGTAAATTCACAAATCCAAAGTTCGTTTCTTTTTGGATTTTGAAAATCGAAAAAAAAACTTGTCAAATTGTTTAAGCTCGGTCATTTTTTTTGTGTTAACACCGTGAAAACAAATTTAAATGATAATAAAACATAAGCACGCGTTCGTGGCTAAAACAAAGAAAATATTTAATTTTCCTATTTATCCGCGAAATGTAATCTTTTATTAAAAAAATTGAGTGCCACATACACAATTAGTAAGAACCAAAAAAATTTAATTCTGTGTCGCAAATTGATTTTACTTTTGATGGTTAAAACTAAACTCAATGCTAAAGTTGGTGAACAGTGTAGATTCGTGAGTATAGCTAAAGAAAACTGAATGTTGTCAAAAGTTTGGTTGCATGTAACCACAATAAAATAAAAAGAATTGTTTATGTAATTCATATTTTTGTGCTATTTGTGTAAAATCATAATCATTGAATTAAAGATCAAATCTATAAGAATAAGAAAAGAAAATTATTAGCCATGTGTTTCTGAATAAATGTCATTAAAAAGTGTTTAATAAAAATAAACCGTATTGTCATTGCCTTCGCATTCGTTTTTCGTTATTACTCATAACGGGAAATATGTTAAACTGAAAAGAACCAGCAGATGGAATTTTGCTAATTCCAAGTCAATTAAATTATCTCGACACCGCAATATCAGTGATATTAATTTAGCTCACTACTGGAACTAATTTTGGAAAGAATTTGGGATTGAATACGTTGAATGGTTACGAAATGGATTCATGGGTAGACTATATGATGAAATAAAATTTAACGAATTGATAAAGAAAGCAGCATTTAATATTTGGGAATCAGGAAGAAAGGCTGTGTTCAGCAAGAAATCACCACTTAACTGCAAGTTACGTTTTTTGTATTATTCTTTATTAAAACTATATATATATATTTATTATCTTTTTATGAATTTTAAACTTACAATCGAAAATCTATTTAGCATGTTTAATTAGATAACCTCTATTTAGAGATTTTTCTTGGGTCCAGGGACGCATCTGTTGTTTTTTGAATTATTATAAATCCCGGAACATAACGGCACCACTGTGCTCGTTATAAGATCCTGGCGCCGAACAGAAAAAACCGGTTTTAAAACAGTAAAACGTTTTAAAATCATTGAATTAATTTAATTCTTTCTTTTGAATTCTGAAAATATTGACTTTTTTTGAAATATTATATTTTCTTGTTCATTATTCTTTTAAACAAAATATTTTTTTTTTGTGAATTCCGGTTTGGGTGGATTTGTTTCTACTTTAATAAAAATTAATTTTGAATTTTTGGGTTTTTTATTACAATAAATAAAATGTATGCAAAAAAACGTGGTGTGCATCATAGAAGGGAAGTGCCACAACACTTCCAAACACCACTGTACAGGAGGACGAGGCCGTCGCTGCCCAATCAACCCTTCTTCCCGCCGGAAGAAGAAGGAGCGGTAGGTCCGGATCAAGAGATGGATGGACTTCCACCAGCGCGAGGGGAACCATATGTTCCAGGACCGTGGGTGGGACTCGATCCTTCTCTTGAGACTCACTGTACGCCAGCGAGAAGAGAGCTCTTGCGCTTGACGATGGAGGTGGTTGTCAGGGATTCACCAGGTCCAGTGGTTACTGAGCCTGCTGAACCCCTGATGACTGGAGCGCGAAGAAGGATGCTGGCGAAGCGCAAGAAAAATGATGAAAAGAAGAGGGTTGAAAGGAGAGCGATGGCCCAAGCAAGGGATGAATTTGAGAGACTATGGGCAGCAGCCCACCCTGACTCTGATTCGGATTAGGAGTCAGAAGGTTGCTGCCCAGATCCCACCTACTATGGGTATCTCTAAGAAAGAATCCAAGAAGGCTTAACCTTCTTAACATGTTTCGTTGGTTAAGGGTCGCCTCTGTCTTTTGGCATGCGATCACCAAGCGGATTTTTTTTAAATAATATTGGTAAAATTTCAATTAGTTTTCCTTCCGAGACTGAATGCAGCTTTACTGGTCGAGTGTTTATGCGGAAGAGAAGGGAAGCCTGTCAGTCCTACGGACAGCCAGGATCGCTTCTACAATGCTAAGCACTCCTCCATACAAGTGAAACTGCATCCAGATCTCAACTTTGTTGGGAAGAACCAACGTTCAACCCAACCTCCCTTCACAATTTTAATGGACTTAGCAAACCCATCCAACATCGCGTTTCAATAGAAAAATTCGGTCTTGTACTGAAATCGGATCTGGAGACTGGTACTCTATACTGGTCTACTCCCAACAAACGATATTAGTCTTAATTGTTTTTCTTAACTTTTCTAGTTTAATATTTTTCTTAGTTTTAAGGATGAATGAACTCAGCATATGATTTTTGTAGATAACAGATATTTAGGCTGAATCTTTAAACAATGCTGAATTCATTTCATCACGCGGGAGGGTACTAGAATGTAGATTTTAGGATTTTTAGGCCTATTTTTGTTCTAGACCTCACATGTCGTTTCTGGGAAGAGATCGCGAGTTCGATTTTCCACTTCGAATCTTCGTTACAATTCCTTTTAAAATTTTTTTTGATTATACAGTCAATCGGTGTGGGCTTTGCCCCGGAAAAATCTCTAACAATTATAAATAAATAAATAAATAAATAAATAATTCTCTTATTTTTCTAAATAAATAAATATTTTCATAATTAATTTAATATTTTTTCTAAATAAATATTTTTTCAAATAAATAAATAAATATTATTATAGCTTCTTATAAATATTTTTATAAATAAATATTTTTCATTTTTTTTTATAAATAAATATATATATATTTTTAAATAAATAAAAATATTCTTAAATAAACTTAACATCAAGAAAAATAAATAAATATTTTTACCATCTTATGCAATAAGTAAATCAAGGTGTACAAGTTGCAACAAAATAAATAGAATTTTATGTAAATCAATACCATTTGCTTGCTCAATACTAAATAAATAATATTTTTTCCTAGATATAAATTAAAATCTTTAAGATTTATAATTTTCTCTGTAAAACGAGGGGTAAAGGAGTTGATCATTCGAAGCATTTGTATATTTCTTTCTGCTGTTGTGAGTCGCGGTGTTCACGATTTCTTGTCGGTTTACAATTTTTATTGCATTTTACAATTTTTTTACGGTTGTTGTGTTTTTTTTGTTGACATTTTTGCGCGGAAAAACATTTTAGGGGGTCACGATCATTATCGTTTGTTGTTGGTTTTGTTGAGTTGCAATTTTTTTTATAATTTTTGTCCTTTTTTTCATAAAATCTGACAACAAAAGAAAATGTCAGAGGTGCCGATAGACCATCCGTTTTACGGTCTCGAGTTGTGCGAGTTGTGGGTCGAGTGCTTCCTCCGGGACATCCAATACAACAGCGAAGGGTGGATACAACAGTTAAGTGATGCTGCAAGAAGTGCTACAGCACCAATAGTACAAACACACGCAGCAAATACAAAAGAAGAAAGTGAACTGATACTGGCAGCAGCTCTGTTTTTGGCTCGGGAAGTAAGGAGTTTAGTGGCTCCAGTGCCACCAAACACACTAAAAGGATTGTTAAATCGTATTACCCATTACGTGGACCGAAATAACCGCATAAGAAACATGGAAGAGTTAAAGGATGCTACCGAATACGCAGCCAGGTCATTGTCTGAAACTTTCAGGACCATCACTGCACTGATAATGGGACCAGAAGGAGGGGTCTTAAGAAAAGATGTACCAGCACCTGCAAATCTTGACGAATCATTTCAAGGTGTATTCGCGAGATCAACTCCAAATCATATGGAACCACTAGGTAACCTGATTGATGATATGACGGGCCGTCAACGAAGACAACGTCTTCCACAACCAGCCAACGAGGTACAGCAGGAACAGCTTGGACCAGCAATACCACTGGAAGAGCTATTCAATGACATCAGAATAGCTCCACCACCATACCGATCGGCTAGGGTCTCAGCAGTACCAGCATACATACAACCGCATGAAGGGTACCAACCACACAGGTATTTGAGTCAATTCTATACGAATTGGCTCCCCTACTTCTCTGGTGACGGGTCCTCACCCGATGCTCATGAATTCTTTCATTTGGTTGAGGTGGCTGCACGAAGGGATCGGGTGACCTTTGACGATTTAAAGTCAATCGTTCCCCGATATCTCCGTGGAGCCGCTGAAAAACATTACATAAATCTAACATATGAGTATCGAGGGGTGACTTATCCCATATTGAGAGAAGCATTAGTTAACACGTTTGGCACCCTTACAGATGATAAGACGGTTTTGAAAGTACTGCTGAGCCGTAGACAAAAACATAAAGAGAGTGTCTATGACTACATAATTGGTATGAACAACTTAAATAGTAGACTGATCCGGCCTTATAATCCACGTGAATTAATAGAGATAGTTCGAGACGGTTTGTCTGCAGAATTAAGAAGTGTAACAATGATAGCTGAGTTTGCATCGCTTGAAGACCTGCGTGTGATGTGCCAAAAATTTGAAAAATTTTGGGCATCATCACCCGCAGCGTCAAGGACAGGTGGACAATCTCTGCTACCACCTACGAGAACAGCTGGTCAATACCGGATCAGTGAAGTCACACCTTCTGATGAAGACGAAACAGGTCCATCTAATTATCAACCAGGTCCATCAAACTACGTTACAGGTCCTTCAAATCATCAAATAGTTCCAGCAAACTACTCAACTTATGTAGATGCCTACAGCGCACCACCAAAAATACTAGCCAGACCAACAAATGCTAATAGGTCAATACTACCACCACCGCCACCTAGAACTGAACACCAAATTTGTAGCCGGTGTAAAGACATTGGTCACACGATATACAACTGTCCTCAAAAGCCGTACTGCTATCGATGTGGTAAGGCTGACACTATCTCTCCACGATGTACTAATTATCATCCACCGCTTCATTTAAACTCTCGGGCGGGAGTACAGAATTCGCGAACTGTGCCCCCAAACCCAACTTCGAGTCCGCGAGGTCATCTGAGAGATGCGTCAACCACCACCGAAGAAGACGATCTTTCGCCACCACAGTACCAAAAATAAGTAAATCTGTTCAAACTTCAACACCATTACTGATACGTCAGAAACGCAAATCTCTTAAGCGTATTGAACGCTCGCGCATTTACTTTAGAAAAAGAAAACTTCTCAATAAAGCGTGTGTCTCTTCGATCATTTATCGGGAAAATGATCCTAGGCCACACCTTTATATAAAAATTTTTAACAAAAATGTTTATGGACTTCTAGATAGTGGAGCCTCTATCAGTATTTTGGGAAGAAATTCCCTAGAATTATTAAGAAACGCCGGCATAACCTATCACAAAATGTTTTCTGCCATCCGTACAGTAGATGGTACCCGTAATCATATCCTGGGTTATGTTGACGCTTCTATCAGTTTCAATGGCTAAAAAAAAAAAATGGCTCATCGAAAATTTTTCGCTTTCATGTTGTTCCAAGTCTGCGTGAGGAACTCTACCTGGGCATCGATTTCTGGAGGGAATTTGGTATCACTCCTTCATTTGTCAGTGAATTGACACCGATTGAATCTAATAACAACTTAAATCACGATCTAAACCCTGACCAGCTACAAGAACTGGAGAACGTCAAGGATTCTTTTCCTTCTTTTGAGGTATTAGGTCTCGGCAAAACATCTTTGGTTGAACATGTCATCGATGTTGGGGATAGTGCACCTGTGAAACAGAGGCATTACCCCACATCGCCGGCAGTTCAACAAAAGATTTATGCTGAACTAGACCGGATGCTTCAATTAGGGGTGATCGAAGAGAGTTCTGACAGTTCTTGGTGCTCGCCAGTGGTTTTAATACAAAAATCTTCTGGGAAGAATCGTCTATGTTTAGATTCAAGACGTGTCAACGCACTGACCAAAAAGGATGCTTACCCACTTCCATTAATCGATGGCTTGTTAGGACGTCTAAATAGTACGAGATACATAAGCAGTATTGATCTCAAAGATGCGTTCTGGCAAATTCCTTTGTCAGAAACATCACGAGATAAAACAGCCTTCACAGTGCCTGGACGACCATTGTACCAATTCAAGGTTATGCCTTTTGGTTTGTGCAATGCTCCCCAGACAATGTGTCGGCTGATGCATAAAGTGATACCTCACAAGTATCATGAAAGTGTCTTCGTCTATTTAGACGACCTACTGGTAGTGTCCTCAACATTCGAGGAACATATGGAACTACTGTCTATAGTCTCTACTCTTTTAACAAATGCAGGTCTAACCATCAATCTGCAGAAAAGTAAGTTCGTGCTGCGAGAAGTAAAGTATTTGGGCTTTTTGGTTGGCGAAGGTGGATTGAAAACGGATCCAGAAAAAGTACGAGCTATTGAGGAATATCCAGCTCCAACAACTGTTAAACAGATTCGTCGGTTATTAGGTATGGCAGGGTGGTATCAACGATTTATACCAAACTACGCTAGCGTTGTTTCACCTATTACAGATCTTTTGAAAAAAGGATCTAAACGACTGGTATGGACTGATGGAGCTCAAACCGCCTTTAACAATTTAAAAAATCTTCTGACTGTAGCCCCAGTTTTAATAAATCCTAATTATGAAAAAGAATTTTTTATTAGATGTGATGCAAGCATCACGGGTGTAGGAAGTGTATTGTATCAGCTGGATGATGAAGGCCATGAGTGTCCGATAGCATTCATGTCTAAAAAGTTGAATAAAGCTCAAAGGAATTATTCAGTGTCCGAGCTTGAGTGTCTTGCAGCAATTCTCAGCGTGAAGAAATTCAGAGCCTACGTGGAGGGTCATAAGTTTACAATTGTGACCGATCATTCAAGTCTAAAGTGGTTGATGTCACAAAAAGATTTGAGTGGTCGGTTAGCTAGATGGAGTTTAAAGCTTCAACACATGGATTTTTCTATTGTACATAGTAAAGGGACCCAAAACGTAGTACCTGATGCTCTGTCTCGTATACATGACGACACGTCTGAAGAGTTTGCTGAAGCACTCGCTCATACTGACGACACTATTAAATCAGATGATGAATGTTATCGGCACCATGAATACACAAACATGATAGCCAAAGTACAATTGTCTCCTCAGGATTTTCCAATGGTGAAACAGTTGGATGGTAAGCTATACATGCGCATAGAACCTAAAGCTGATGCAGTACCTAACGATTTGCCTGTGTGGAAACTTTGGATACCAAAACCTTTAACTACTAAATTGATCAAGGAACATCACGACAACTGTATAGCTGCTCATGGAGGGGTAAAGAAGACCTTGGTGGGTCTTCGGCGTCTCTACTACTGGCCGGGCATGGCATCTCAAGTTCATGACTATGTCGTGTCTTGCGATGTCTGCAAACAATCGAAGGCAACAAATCAGATATTGCGTCCACCAATGCAATCCCGATTTATAACAGATAGACCATGGCAGCGTATATATATTGATTTTTTGGGTCCGTATCCCAGATCAAAATCTGGGAATACTGTTCTTCTGATTGTACTTGATCACTTGTCAAAATTTGTATTAATTAAACCACTCAGAAATGCTACGTCACCTTCTGTGAATACATTTTTGAGAAATGAAGTTTTTCTCACATATGGTGTTCCAGAGTTTCTTCATAGCGACAATGGTAAACAATTTACTAGTAATTCTTTTCAAAAACTGTTGTCAGAATTCAACATTTCTCATATTAAAACTGGAGTCTACAGTCCTCAGAGCAACGCTTCGGAAAGGGTGAATAGGTCAATATTAGCTGCGATCAGATCTTACATTAAAGGTATGCATAATACGTGGGATTCGCATTTGGGAGATATAGCTTTTGCACTACGTTCCGCAGTACATAGCACAACACTTCATTCTCCATACTACGTGTTGTTTGGTCAACACCCTATATCAGATGGCAAGACTTACACGACTCTTCGAACTTTACATAGTCTGGGTGAACCAATAGATATGGACATGGATCATACAGATCAATTAGCAATCGTCAGAGCTCGCATTAAGAAATATATGGACACAGCTTTCGCAAAGTCCCAACAACATTATAATTTACGGACGCGACCTCGTACATTTGAAATACAACATCGAGTCTTGGTACGACAACATCACCTAAGTGATGCAGCAAACAAGTTTTCGGCCAAGCTGGCTCCGAAATTCCTACCAGCCATAATAACAAGCAGGGTTGGTAATGTGTTGTACAAATGTACAAATTTGGATGGTAAGCCCATTGGGACTTTCCATGCCAAAGATATCAGAATTTAAAAATTTTAAATATCGTTAATATAAAACCCTGTTAACTTATTTTGTTATATCGTTAATATAAATCCTTGTTAATTTATTTTTCTTGTATTAGTTCTTTTTTTTATCTTTACCAATTTATTAATTAATATTAATTTTTTTTTATTACTATTCTTTATATTAGTACTTTGATTTATTAAAATTTCTCTCCTTGGTTGTTCTAATAAATCATCCACTATGCTTAACATACTAACGTTTTCGTGTTAGATGTGAGCCGCTTAAGACTTTGTCTGCGGTTATCTGACTCTACTTTGTTTAGCTTACTCTCCCCATTCATTTTTTTATTAACTTTCAAAAATTTCTACTATTTTTCTAGATAGTCTTCATCGCTAACAATAGTAATGCTGTCTCTCATTACCTGAAATTGAATTTTGGTACTTGAGGGCACTGTTCAGTAAAAGTATTAGGTAGTTTTTTTCATTAGTTTTAGTTTTTTCTTTAGTTTTAGTTTTTTTGGGAAATTTGATGTACGTAGAAAGAGATTATTAGGCTCATATCTGTCATCAGTTCCACATACAATTACTGAACAGGGCTCTCAAGTATGGAATTTCGGTGGATGGTCATGATGGTCAACATTTATATTCCTTTTTATTACAATAGAACTTACCTTAAATAAATATTCTCATTAACCTGCATCTAAAGTTTGACACACTTGTGCATACATACCAACTCTGCGCCTGTTGTCTGCTGGGACTCGGCATGTCTCAATTGGGGAACTTTTTCAGCGAGACATGACAGTTTACACGATATCATTAATGCAGCTAATCAACAAGCTCTGGCGTTCTACAATCAAGAATTTGGATGCAATAGTCCTTAAGTCAACATAAATAAAACGATTTTTTTTTTTTTTTTTGAAACATCTCTAATTCGAAATTCTTACATAATGGTTATACAACATCAGTAATTCTAAACATCTTTATTTTCATCATGGTTACACAACATCTACAATTCGTACTTTCCTTCATCATTTAGCGTCAGGCAAAAATGCTAAACATCTGGTTGTCTCGGGAGAGGCACTCGACTCATCAATTCGTATACCTAGTATCGGTAAATAATGGTGATTGCAACCTATTTTCTTTCCTTAATCTTCACAAAAAGCATTTCACTGTTGAATGCTTGTTTGATATCGGTTCAGGAAATTGTCTGTTATGCCGCAATCTGAGGAATTATCTAACCAGTAGTATTTATAAGAGAGTCTACACCCTACTCCAGAACGAGTTCAGGTTCTGTATTGGTAGACTGGAGGAAATGTATGCCTTGGTAGTGAGATTTAACGGTCAACGAACAGTCAAGGATACATTTTCTTCAGTCGCCACACTGTTCTATTTCTTCTCTCCCTTATCAACTCACTACTTGGTAGTCTTCAAGTTTGACATCCGTAACTACATGATACAGCAACTTAGTTCAACAAAAATACATTACATAATGAACCAGTATCAAAACCATTAATTAATCGCGTTGCTACAACAACGCGTCGTGTTGATTCAGTATCAATTTCTATTAACAAAACTATCAGTCTCACAATTAACATTGCTTAAATTCGTAAACATTCTTCTACTTTGTTTTAATCAAACAAAATGTAAAACTCATGTAGATATAAATGCATTTTTTTATTGATACTGTCTGATACAATCTCGTATTGAAATGTTTGAAGGACATCATGTTTTTCATTTAGAGATAAGAATGCTAACGATATTGTTATTTCATTTTCTTGACACAGCTTTAATAACTGAAAACAAAACAAACACGAATTATATGTTGTCGATCCTTCTTTCTTTTTTTATAATTGGTTGACGATCTCGTTCTAAAAAAAAAAACCGAATTAAATTCCTTTGTTTGGGAAAATAAAACAGCAGAGAGAAATATACAAAATTTTTGAATGGTCATCTCCTTCGCTCCCCTTCGTTTAGATTATTTAAACAAAGAATTTTTGATAATTAGGTCAGTATGATTTTATTTTTTTAAATCAATTTTTAGTTCGATTATGGTTTTTGGTAAATTCACAAATCCAAAGTTCGTTTCTTTTTGGATTTTGAAAATCGAAAAAAAAACTTGTCAAATTGTTTAAGCTCGGTCATTTTTTTTGTGTTAACACCGTGAAAACAAATTTAAATGATAATAAAACATAAGCACGCGTTCGTGGCTAAAACAAAGAAAATATTTAATTTTCCTATTTATCCGCGAAATGTAATCTTTTATTAAAAAAATTGAGTGCGACATACACAATTAGTAAGAACCAAAAAAATTTAATTCTGTGTCGCAAATTGATTTTACTTTTGATGGTTAAAACTAAACTCAATGCTAAAGTTGGTGAACAGTGTAGATTCGTGAGTATAGCTAAAGAAAACTGAATGTTGTCAAAAGTTTGGTTGCATGTAACCACAATAAAATAAAAAGAATTGTTTATGTAATTCATATTTTTGTGCTATTTGTGTAAAATCATAATCATTGAATTAAAGATCAAATCTATAAGAATAAGAAAAGAAAATTATTAGCCATGTGTTTCTGAATAAATGTCATTAAAAAGTGTTTAATAAAAATAAACCGTATTGTCATTGCCTTCGCATTCGTTTTTCGTTATTACTCATAACGGGAAATATGTTAAACTGAAAAGAACCAGCAGATGGAATTTTGCTAATTCCAAGTCAATTAAATTATCTCGACACCGCAATATCAGTGATATTAATTTAGCTCACTACTGGAACTAATTTTGGAAAGAATTTGGGATTGAATACGTTGAATGGTTACGAAATGGATTCATGGGTAGACTATATGATGAAATAAAATTTAACGAATTGATAAAGAAAGCAGCATTTAATATTTGGGAATCAGGAAGAAAGGCTGTGTTCAGCAAGAAATCACCACTTAACTGCAAGTTACGTTTTTTGTATTATTCTTTATTAAAACTATATATATATATTTATTATCTTTTTATGAATTTTAAACTTACAATCGAAAATCTATTTAGCATGTTTAATTAGATAACCTCTATTTAGAGATTTTTCTTGGGTCCAGGGACGCATCTGTTGTTTTTTGAATTATTATAAATCCCGGAACATAACGGCACCACTGTGCTCGTTATAAGAAGAAATTAGATGATTTCTAAATTAAAGAAGCTTACCTTACTTACCTGAGCTGAATTAATTAATCCTCGTTTCATAGATGTGTATTGGATTTTGTTTAAATTCCATGTTTATGTTTATTGGAATTGGTTAGTCAGTTGAATCAACCTATTCTTCATCAATAACCAAAAACCACAATCGTTGCGTCATTAAAATCTACTTGTATATCGTCTTAATTTTCTTTCTTGGAAAGTATGGTTTGAAAGTAATCAAAATGTAGTAATCAATTGGGCGGTGATTTGAAATATTTTTTTTTATGAATTTTTAAGTATCAGAAAACACAAGATAAATTTACTGAAATAATTATTTCGAGCGAGTATTCGTAAACGAGCAAGATACATGACATGAATTTAATAAATACATTGAGATATGTAACTATACAACATTCCTGTTTTTTATGGTGATTGAAATTGATTTTTAATATTTTTTTATGTTCTTACAAGATGATTGACTTCCTTCTTAATAATTATCCTCGTTTTGGATAGTGTTTTTGGTTTTCGTGTTGGATATCTTGTTTAATATTATAAATAATTATTTGTTATTATTTTAATTTTCTTCAATATGACCTACAAAAACAAACATTTTGTTTTTATTTTAAATTTGATAAATTTATTATGTTAACGTTTTTCTTATAAAATTTAAATTGAATGTGAAAGATTATGGAAGGAAAATATAGATCATAGGTTAAAATTTCAATTATGGCTTCGGTAATATATTGTAAGAATTTTCAGGTAGGTATAATATGTTATGAACAATTTCAGATGTCAAGATAGACCTAAAAGACTTTAAGATTCTATGAGTTTTCTTTGATTTTAAAACCAATTGAGCACAAGGATTTGTCATCACTTTCCTTTTTGATAAAATTCGAACAGTTGCTTGAATTTTACAGTTCAAGTCAGATTATTTTAATAATATTATCTGAGAAAATAAACCAGAGAATATACAATAAAGATTTTTAGTTTATACTAAAATGAATTCATGAAAAGGTGGTGACATGATATATACATCCATGATGACATCCAATATCCAACTTCTAACAGAAAACATCCAACAAAAACCATTTAAAATCGCAAATCCAACATCCCACATTCAACATCCAATATTCAACACTGAACATCCAACCATAAACACCCACAAATTCAACATCCAATATCTAACAGCCAACATCAAACATACAATATCGATTACCCACCAATCCAACAAGCAAAACCTCAAACCGAACATTGTACATCCAACATGCAACACCCAACATCCAAGCACCAACAACCAACATTTGTTACAATTGATTTGCAGCATCACCATATCCTAAATAGAAAATAAATTACTATACACATAAACTTAATATTTTGTCTGAATGAAATACTTACATGGAATTGTCTGAACTGCTGATAATGTTGTTTCTAGAGATTTATCAATAAATGTCATCTTGTGACATTATGACTAAATAACAATTATAAAAAAAAAGAATAAAAACAAATTAGAATTAATTGTCTGTAAAATTAGTTAAGAAGTAAAGAAAACCTACCTATAATACATTCACTACTGTCACTTTTTGTATATAAACAAACTTTCACGTTTGTGGAAATGGTTTATGGTGAACCGAGATTTGACTCAACCTATTGTTGGACTCTTGAACTATCCAAAATATTGGCCATCTATCGGATAAAAATGTGCTAAACATTCAAATTTTTAATATGCAGAATGAAGAGATGGATGTAAAAACAGAAGAGATAAGGTTGACAATGTGGTTTATATACGTCTCGGTCCATCATAACATCAGTCTCATTCGTGTTGTTACTTTCAACCAAATAAAAAAAAAGCTAGAACAAAACTCCCAGTTGTGACTTTGTAAAGGGAAGCAACTGGAAGATTTAAGTGATAAAAAGTAACGCTCAATTGTGTGGTGGCTTTTTGTTTTAAAGAAAAAGTATCTGTTCGAGCTGTGTTGTCATGTGTACAACTTAAAAGTTTAATAAGATTTGTTTGGCTATAAAATTCTAAAATGTTATAATTGCCATTACTGTTTAAATATAGTGTTATTTATAAATAAAAGGAAACTCTATAATAATAATTTTGTATAAAGTTAATTGGTAAAATTCTGTAACTCAATGCTTTAAAAAGATGATTAAAAATAAAATAAGCCTACCTGTGTAATACTTTGGTTTTTGTAGTGGATAAAGACGCTATCTTGTATGGTATGAATGAGGTCTAATCGTAATAAGTCAACTCAAGTTGAGTATGGAGTTATTCATTTGGGAGATCCGCCATTCGTATTTGTATTTTCATATGTATATTGAGGACAATGTAAAAGGGAGCTGAATAATCAAAGTTAAAAAATATTGGAATCTCCGTAACGAATTGTCAAAAGTATTGGGTGTAGCAGTATATTTTAAAAAAAAATTGGAAAAAGTGTGGTGATGGGCGGTTAATTAATGAGATAAGAGAATACAACGTGGCAGAAAACAACCAAATGGGAAAACAAAGCATATTTATTTTACAAAGGAATCAACGGAGTAATTAGCTGTAAGTCATTTAATTTAATTAATGTTAAATGTTAGTTTTTATGATAATATTGAAAATATGATGACAAATTAAAGTAAACAAGGATCAAGACGTGAGCGCGATCTCGTTCCGCCGCCACGGAAATTTTATATTTTTATTGCGACAGGGCTAAAAGTTCTGAAGACCTTGGAACGCCGAAGGTATCCCGCTAATAGCTAGGTGTGAGAAGCCTGTTACGTGCAACACATTCAATATCAAAAATCTTACATCCAACATTCATCACCGAACATCCAACATCTAACATCCAGCAACCAAAATCTGACATTCAATATCAATTATTCAACATTCAACATTTAACATCCAAAATCCAACACACAACATTCAACATCTAACATTCAACATTTATCATCAAACTTTAAAAACCAAACACCCAATGTCCAATAATCAATATCAAACATCCAACATTAAATGTCCAACATCAAATATCTAATCTTCAAAATCCATTATCCAACTTCAAACATCCAAAATCTAATACCTGAAATCTTACATACAACGTCCAACATCTAACATTCAACATCTAGCATCCAATATTCAACATCCAACATCCCAGTTCCAATATCCAACATTCAACATCCAACATCCGACATCCTTCATCCAACATACAACATCCAACATCCAACATCCAGCATCCAACATCCAACATCCAACATCCAACATCCAACATCCAACATCCAACATCCAACATCCAACATCCAACATCCAACATCCAACATTCAACATCCAACATCCAACATCCAATATCCAACATCCAACATCCAACATCCAACATCCAACATCCAACATCCAACATCCAACATCCAACATCCAACATCCAACATCCAACATCCAACATCCAACATCCAACATCCAACATCCAACATCCAACATTCAACATCCAACATCCAACATCCAACATCCAACATCCAACATCCAACATCCAACATCCAACATCCAACATCCAACATCCAACATCCAACATCCAACATCCAACATCCAACATCCAACATCCAACATCCAACATCCAACATCCAACTGCCATCATCCAACTGCCAACATCCTACATCCAACATCCAACATGAAACATCCAACATTTAACTTCCAACATCTAACATCCAACATCCTGAAAAAACGATAACACTTACCCACAACAAGAGCTTAGAATTATTTGTGTACTGGTGTATTCACTAATAATCTCGATTATACCATATAATCGAAAAATCATACCATCGAAAGTCGTTACATCGAAAAATATCAAATAATCGAAATAAAACTATACTATTGAAAAATCAAGAAACCGAAAATCATGACATCGAAAATCATAGCACTGTTCGCACTGTCGAAAATTAAGTGCATTAATTATATCGTTGCACCGAAATTTTATCAATGTACTTGAAATTTCATATCATCGAAAAATCATATGATCGAAATTCATCTCATCATTATTCTCATCAATTCATCGTGTGTAATTGCATTTGTAATTGATGCGTCCATTTTCTCGCCATTTTTTAACGATACCATATATAAATGAAAAAAAATCAGAAATTGCCAGAATTTTCATAATATTTTTATTCATAACATATTTAAAAATTTAAATATCAGTAAACCGACATGAAACAAAAAATATTAAAAATGTTTGGCAAACAAAAAGTATTAACAATTATAATAATTTTTTTAAATCATTAAAATTAGTGATTCAAAGTTCCCGTTTGTTTTTTGTGTTTGTTTTCATAACCTTCACAGACGAATATAAGATAAAATTCATCAATTTATTATTAAAAAAAACACATTAACTCATAAAAAATTAAATGAGACCAGTCATTCTCGTTCTCCAATTTTTTTATTCTTTTGTTTTTGTTATTATAATTAAATTAATTTCGTTTCCGGGGATTTTGTAACACTATTATTTCACATTTCATGCTTTTTGAAGTGAAACTTCTTTATCGGCGTATGAGAAAAATTTTAAAGCAGTATAAAATTTAAAAAAATCGTCACGATTTTCGGTTACGTGGTTTTTTATACATTTTAATTTTGTTTTGATAATTTTATTTTTATTTTAATTTATTTATGCCCGGTTGCTTGAACATTTAAATCTACGATAACTTTTTTAATTCTCCATTTAACTAGTTTTGCGTATTTTGATCGCGATTGGACCTTTAAATAAGGCTTATAGATTCAATTAAGTGTTCTTATCTTGTTATTTAGTTAAATGTTTGTTTTTTCTTGTCAAAAATCGGCGTGAAAAAGGTTTGAGAGATATTTCTTATTAACGATTTAGCAGAGTCTCATTTAGTAAATGTTCAAGCAACCGAGCATAAGTATTGTACTAAATGTTATATGAGTTGGATGTGTCGATTGTAGATGGTGGTCATGGTGGTCATTGTGGTCATGGTGGCCATGGTGGTCATGGTAGTAATGGTGGTAATAGTGGTCATGGTGGTCATAGTGGTAATGGTGTTCACGGTGGTCACGGTGGTAATGATGATCATGGTGGTCATGGTGATCATGGTGGTCAAGGTGGTCACGGTGGTAATGATGGTCATAGTGTTCATTGTGGTCATGGTGGTCATGGTGGTTATGGTGGTCATAGTGGTCATGGTGGTTATTGTGATCACGGTGGTCATGGTGGTCATGGCGGTCATGGTGTTCACGGTGGTCATGGTGGTCATGTTGGTCATGGCGGTATGGTGGTCATGGTGGTCAAGGTGGTCATGGCTGTCATGGTGGTCATGGTGGTCATAGTGGTGATGGTGGTCATGGTGATAATGGTGGACACGGTGGTCATGGTGGTCATGGTGTTCACGGTGGTCATGGTGGTCATGGTTGTCATGGCGGTCATAGTCGTCATGGTGGTCATAGTGGTCATGGTGGTTATGATGGTCACGGTGGTCATGGTGGTCATGCTGCTCATGGTGGTCATGGTGTTCACGGTGTTCATGATGGTCATGGTGTTCATGGTGGTCATGGTGGTCATGGTGGTCATAGTGGTCATGGTGGTTATGGTGGTCACGGTGGTCATGATGGTTACGCTGGTCATGGTAATCATGGAGTTCACGGTGGTCATGGCGGTCATGGTGGTCAAGGTGGTCATGGTGGTCATGGTGGTCATATTAGTTATGGTGGTCATGGTGGTCATGGTGGTCATGGTGGTCTTGGTGTTCACGGTGGTCATGGTGGTCATGGTGGTCATGGTGGTCATAGTGGTCATGGTGGTCATGGTGGTCTTGGTGGTCACGTTGGTCACGGTAGTCACGGTGGTCATGGTGGTCATGGTGTTCACGGTGGTTATGATGGTTATGTTGGTCATGGTGGCCATGGTGGTCAAGGTGGTCATGGTGGTCATGGTGGTCATAGTGGTCATGGTGGTCATGGTAGTAATGGCGGTCACGATGGTCATGGTGGTCATGGTGTTCACGGTGGTCATGGTGGTCATAGTGGTTATGGTGGTCATCGTGGTAATGGTGGTCACGGTGGTTATGTTGGTCATGGTGTTCACGGTGTTCATGGTGGTTATGGCGGTCACGGTGGTCACGGTTGTCATGGTGGTCATGGTGGTCATAGTGTTCACGGTGGTCATGGTG
>OY856186.1:348892136-349072355 GCA_963693315.1 Diogma glabrata
AACACAAACAAAATGTTTAAGTTGAAAGATGGAGCCCCCAAACAGTTGACATATCGTATTACATAAAATATTACGATCGGGGATGACTGATCGTTTGTTTGTTTTTCCTTTTAATTCTTTTCTTTTGTTGTTTGTGTACTCGTATAAATCTGATCATTTAAATGGACATTTTGATGACAGGAGAGGATAAAAATTGAATTGTGTTCTTTATGCTTAAAAAATAAATTATTATTATTATTATTATTATTTATATGATTAAAATGTTTTTGTTCTTGTTTTATCATCATGATGGAGTTGTCGTAATTTAACTAAAAAAAATAAGATGTTGAGTTGTTTTGTTACTATTCCATTTCTTATTTTAATGGTTCAGTTTTGGATTTTTTTTTTAATTTTAAAATGTCTCCCGTATTACGCGAATATATAACCGTATATGTATATGATTTCTTGAAATAAAAATTGTTGATCATAATCTAAAAAATGTTAAAATATGAATACTTTTGTTGTTATTTTCAGAAATTGTCACTGAGCTTTTGTAGATTTTTGATTGTTAATTATAAACACTTTTTGACTTTTATATGCAAGATAAAAAATGACTATTAGACTAAGAGATAATTAAACTGGAATTTTTGCAATAAAAATAAGACGTCAATAGTTGTTTGGTTGAAGAACTATTTTTGCAATTTTTCGTATAAATAATTTATAATTATTCAAAATTCTAGAGAACTGGAATGGAAACAGAGGCAGTTCTGGGCTAGCACTACGCTAGAAGTATATGTAATACCCTAAAAGTTAAAATTCTAGCCTTGTATAGCAAAACTGCACCGGATTCGATTCCATATATAACGGATTACTTTTCTCTTGTATATACTTTTCAGAATCTGTATTTTTAAACCTGGTCGTTACTTAATGATTTCGAATAAGAAATAAAAGATGAATATGGTATCTATGGATGCTCAGAGCTAATAAATTAAGTGGCAAAATTCAGTTTTTCAAAAACATTTTTCACATGTGTTCATTACCATAATAATAATTACTTCAAATAAATGCATAGTACATTAATTGTACGAACATTATTCAAATTTGAGCTGGTTTGACCAAATTAAAGCTCCTTTATTACAAAACCATATAAAATGTTTGAAATTTGGATCTAACCACTTAGATTTACATTCATCGTTTCCCTATTTATAAGAATAAAAAAAAATCAATTTTGTTTGTTATTTTTCTTTTATTATGTTTTTCGTGTCGCTATTTTCATTTTCAGTTTTTATGTCTGTTATTACATTTCTATGTTTAGCTATAAATTTTCCATTAAAAAATAAAACTTAAAATAATTTTCCATTTTCTTTATTTGCTCCTTTTAAATAAATGTATATAATAATAACAATAAAAATTGTTAATAAATGCAAATTTAGTTGTCGATTTTTGATTGTTTTCGTGAGATTAAGAGGCCTAAGTATGCTTACAATAAAAAACAACTAAAAATAGTCATAATTTTCATATCATAAAAATAAAAAACAAAAAGTAATAATAATAAATAAATAAAAGTAAATTGAGTGAAATAAATTGAAAATTAAACATTTTGAATTTTTTTAATTATATCAAAAAGAAAAATATTTTTTACGATAGTTTTTAAATGGAATTAGAAAATTGTTTGCCTTTTAAACGTTGATTTTTTTTAAACCGAACCGTAATTGGTTCACAAAAAAAAATAAAGCCGCCTTTTCATCTAATTTTAATTATATGAGTTGAAAATGTATAATTTATATAAAGTTTTGTATTAGATGGATGACAAATCATCTTATTTTTGGTCAATCCATTAAAAAAAAATACATATTTCATAAAATTATATTCTTTAATTTATTCAATAAAATTTTATGATAATTACATTTTTAAATCATTCATCAAGCCCACCAAACATTTTTATATATGAAGATAGCGGTCGAACAAATTGAAAATGTTTGTGGGTGTATTATAAATGATGCGTCTATTCTTCGCCTTCGATAAAAAATCAAAAAATTTAAATATTTTGCTTATGTATAGAAAATGATATCAGTTTTCCATAATATTCTTAATATAATGAAAGAATAAATTTAAATATAGGTTAATCAATCAAGGTAAACAAAAAAAAAATAATAAAATAGTATAATTTTTTTGAAATCACTAAAATTAATTATTCAAAGTGCTCGTTTGTTTTTTGTGTTTGTTTTCATTAACTTCACCACAAAATATTATTTGCTCATTAATTTTAGATAAAAAATTCATCAATTGAAAGAATTATTTTATTAAAAATTAAATGAAACCAACCATTTTAGAAAATGTTAAATTTTTTCATTTTTTTCCATTCTTTTTTTTATTATTATTACAATCAAATAAATTTCGTTTCGTCTCGTTTATTCGTAAAAGGCTGAAAAAAATCATCGCATCATTTATTATTCGTAAAAGGCTGAAAAAAAGGTTATTATACAGTCTTACTTTTTCTGAAATTTTCACCGTATCATACTTATAACGTGTTTCTTCTAATATGTTTAAATAAAACATGAAAATTTATTCGCTTTTAAGATCCATGGAAAAAAATATGAAGGGGCTGAAATTTCAAGGCTTTGAGATATCATGACTTTGGTCTGGGTTAAGAATTTCGATATAGTTTTCGGCAAAACACTTTTATGAGGATATTGTTTTTAGTTTTGGTCAGCGATCTATATCAAACACAACTCTTTGTTAAAGTACATGTATATTTTTATCTCTGTTAAGAAATTTATTACAAAACTACACGTTTCGTTCAATTAGTTGCCGGAAAATTAGAACAGATCATAAATTAATATAATTTAGTGAAAAGATGATACAATCAGAAAAAACTACTCTAAAAAACCTCTCCATTTAGCGTTTCGAGAAAATAATACAAAATCACAAATTCATATTCCTTTCAAAATTTCAAAAGTATTGTAAAAAATAAATAAAATCAAACTTTTTCAAAATTCTAAAAATATGTATTGCAAATACAATCAAAAATAGAAACTTTTTTCAAAATTCCAAAAGTATTCCAATAATTAGAATAAAATCAAATATTTAAACTTTATCTAAATTCTAATAATATTCCAAAAATTCTTAAAAATTCAAATATTCAAACTTTTTCCAAAATTCTAAAAATATTTCATAAATTATAACAAAATCAAAAATTGAAACTTTTTTTCAAAATTCCAAAAATTATAATAAAATCAAAATTTTAAAATTTTTCAAAATTCTAAAAATATTTCAAATTATCTTACAAAATCAAAAATATAAACTCTTTTCAAAATTCTAAAAATATATATATATAATTCAAAAATTGTATTTTTTTTCAAAATTCTAAAAATATTGCAAAAATTATAACAAAATCAAAGAGTAAAACTTTTTACAAGATTCTAAAAATATTGCAAAAATTATAACAAAATCAAAGATTAAAACTTTTTACAAGATTCTAAAAATATTGCAAAAATTATAACAAAATTAAAAATATTTCAGAAACTATAATAAATTCAAAAATTTCCATGTCCAATTTCGTTTTAAATTACATTTTACGTACGTACGTACATTACATTTTACGTACAAATTACATAAATTAAATCATTTTTTTGACGCGCTTGACAACATTTTTTTTGGCAAACTTATAATGCCATAATTCTCAATAATAATAATAAAATTTCATGTCATACAAATAATTTATTTTATTTTTTTCCAGAAAATTGGGTAAAAAAATAAACAAAAATCTTTCTTTTGACACACTTGACAACATTTTTTGACAAACTTCTAACCTAGTTTTTGATCTCTCATACCTATCCCTACCATAAAGATTTCTCCGAATTCAATGTTCCTACTCTTAATCACTTTAAATGAACGTTTTTTAAGCAAAAAATATACAAATTTACTTGTTTTGACACACTTGTCGATTTTTGTGACACACTTCCGGTACAATTATCGAACACATAATGTTCCAAAGGTCCTTTCGGACCTGCCCATAGAGTAATCCTATTTTAAGAAACCATCATTTTTGAAATCCCGGACGGCCGGTAGACAGACATACATTTTTTTTTGCTCTCTTAGAACCAGTGGCTCCTAAAACGTCGAGAAATGCCAAAAAAGTGGGGGTAAGAATTTCACTTTTGGCTCGATAATGTAATATTTAGGTCTTTCACCGAAGTTATTCAAATGTCTAAAACGTCAATCAAAATAAATTAAGTGAATTGTTGAATAAGATTAAATTCATTCATTTACTTTGAATGATATCAATGAATTTTTCGATGAAATATTTTTTTTTGTGAATTCAAGGATTTTTGATAAAAGATAACTGCGCTCATGCAACCTCCTTACAACTCAGTCCTAGCTTTCCTATTTTTTAACGGGCTAGACATTGGGTATTTTACAAAATAAAGAAAGATATAAGATTTATTAGATTTGTTAAAAATTTTGGTTATAGTGGGTCCAAGTATACTTTTAAAAATGTTTTAAGAATAAAATAAAGAATGTTGTCCAGACCGCAGGCATTTTTGATGTTTGGTTTGAAACGTAGTTTTCTCGTCATAGAAACTTCTGAAGACTGGATTTGGGGTATTTCTTTAGGAGCTAAAAAATTAGTCGAGTTCTTGTACACCATTTTCCCAGAAACTTTTTATTAATACAATCCCCTTTTCAAACAATTCCTTTATAGTGATCACTGCTTGTTAAATAAGACTAACTCTTAGCGTAACTTATATTATTAATTATCACTGAATTGCTGAAATAAAAAAAAATAAATATCAGCAATCACGAAATAAAAAAAAAAGCAAATTAAAAGATATATAATATTTTGAAATCACTTCATGGTTCAAAAATGCTCCGAAAAACAATTTATTTTCTTTTTGCACATATCCCACAATTGACGGTTTAATGCCCCAATCTCTACAGTGCACTCATAGACACTTTCTTTTGGCTTCTGTTTACGTTTCATTAGAATACTCAAGACCACTTTGTCATCTGTGAGAGTACCAACATTCCTTTGCAGTCGCTCTCTTAACACTGTGTAAGTCATCACACAATGTGTCAAATACAAATAAAAGTGACCTGTAGCGGCCTTGAGATATTAGAAAACTATTGATCGTAGGTATACTATACTCCCAGATCACCATGACCAGTGAAGAGAACTTGAGTCATAACAACTCAAATTGTTTCTGCGGTCCTTTCGGTAACTTATGAAGGGCAATGTTGGTGCAGCATTATGATATGGACAGGCTGGATTGCCTGAGTACTCCCTCAGTTCCTTCACCCAAATTTCCCCATTGAAGTTTACTCCATTTAACAAATACTCGTAATTCAGTGTCCTTCAGACCAAAGAAAGGATGGTCGAAAGGCAAAACGACCGGCATTTTAACCAACAAACGAACGCATAATAAACAGCGAAAAAAAAAGAAAAAATGACTGGAAAACCATATATATCGTAGTCAATATTTACAGCAATCTACAATTATTTTCTAAAAATAATTATTTAACTTGTATAAGAAAAAATTTTTTATATGGAATAATTTATTTTTGTTATTAATTTAATATATGGAAAAAAATATTATTTATAAAAAAAAAATATATGTTTTATTTATTTATTATATATAGAACAATTATTTATAAGAAAACTAATTTATTTACGAAAAAATATTTTATTTTTTTTTATATTTTGGTTTTAATTGTAAAATCCAAATTCACTCAAAATATTTTTTACTAAATCAATTTTATTTAAAATAATCTTTACTTCATGTTTGGAAATTCAAAATTTCATAGACAAGTGTTTTCGTACCCCTTGTACTAAATAAAATACCGGTCGATGAAATTTTGAATTTCGAAACATGTAGTAAAGATTATTTAAATAAAATTGATTTATTAAAAAATATTTTGAGTGAATTTGGATTTTACAATTAAAAACAAAAAATTAAAAGAAAATACAATATTATGTTTCACTCAAGTCACTCCGGGGAAAGTTTTATTTTAATTTACGTAAAAATCCTATTTATTTATTCATAAAAGAATAAAAGATTTCCAAGCCCGGAGTCGCCTGATGACAGAAAGAAATAATTATGAAACGTTACTGGAGTAAGTATCCCGCGCTTGCGAGCCTACATCCAACAATAGCATATAAGATCTGGCTGAACTGGCTCCTATCGACAGAGTTCTAAAGAACTGATTCTTCCCCACATTAACAGAGAAAACCAATACTTGTCAGGATGTAGATCCTTGTGATCAAATTCTGCCGACCCAGATAGGGTTCTTCTACCTAAAAATATATTATTATCAACTGAAAACTATTGTCATTCATTGAGAGTGCTCGCGAGTGCCACACTCTAAGTCTCTAAGCTCCCATCGTCATAGTTACCATTGTAAGCAAATGACAGATAACCAAAATACATTGAATATTGAAAAGGGTGAAATAAAATAAAATTGGTACCACACTTCATCCCACTGAAAATGTTTGTGGTGTCGAAGAATGGCACTACTGACGAGCACACAAGGAACACAATATTGACCACTCCTCTCCACCAAAAACTTCTCCGAAGTGTAGAAGGAACTAATTGGTCGATCGATCGCATATCTATAATAGAACAAAGGCAATCTTTGACAATCTGTAGTGTTAAGAGGTGAAACCCTATACGTGGCTTCTTAGGCCTACCATGTAGAATAATGTATTAAAAAAGAAAAAAAAATTACTTCAATTAAACACTTATAGAACAGAATAGAGATTGAACCATGTCCTAACTGATAGAAGCTTTCGCGAACATTTTCTCAACGACATAAGGAATCGTTGCTTCAGCTTCTGCCTTTTGGCATGGTTTTTATATCGCATTTATTTTGGTCCAGTTTTGTCTGGCCCTTCTAATCTTTTTGGACGTTACCGGATCAGGCAATGGAACTAGATGTTCCGCCCCCGTCACCCGGCGAGTCAGAAGAACTGACTTCTGAGCCTTGTGGCTTACACCAACGTCTTCATCTCCTTCAAATAAAAAAAGTAAATAAATTTTATTACAAAAAAATCAGAACCAAGAATTTTTTGTAAATTAAAAATTTCAAACTCTCTACCAAAACTTTATTCCAATACCGGTTTTTGTTCTGAACTACTTGTTTTAATACATCTAGCATTTATTGTAACGGATTGTCAACAGACAAATCCAGACATCAAAATCCCCTATGTGACTTAAACTTTACTTTACCCAACCCAAAAAACCTCATAGGCTCAAAATTTAAAGCTACTATAAATGTATATATATTGTAATAAACTTCGTCCAGAATGGGTTAATTTTATTTACTCATTCATGAATTAAAGTTATCTCCTTTTTCAATCTTTTACTTGTATTGCAAATTGTATTGCATAAATTAATGTAAATTAAATTTGTTATACAAATGTTTACATTAATGAATTAAAAGGAGTTACCTAATACATTTTGCATAAATTAAATTTGAGTTCGCTAATACAAATGCAAGTATGAATGAAAACAGGTGTGGCCTCTTCAAGATGTACAGACTAAGTAGTATTGATTTCTAGTGGATTATAGAAGTTTCGATTTATTTATTTTTCGATATAAATAAGCAAACAAAAATATCAGATAGGCAGTTTTACTTTTGCAATTAAAAGTGGTTACAAATATTCGAAAGTATAAGGAATAATCGGTGGTACTTGAGCCTGGGTACTAATAGTGAAAGAATCTGAACTTAGTGGAATAGTAAATACAGATTTTACGATTCCGAGTATTATTGATTCAAATTGTGGAAAAGCAGTGAAGTTCATCGTGCATAAATTGGAGACCCTGGAATTCATTGTAATTAAAATCGGAAGTTGCTGTAACTGGTTGATAAATAAAGTTTGAGATTCTGTTAACCAAAGATCCGTCTTTTTACTGTCGTGTTTGCTCAATAATCTAAAAGAACCAACGAAGAGTCGTTACAGTGGTGTCAGAAGTGGGATTATTGAAACAATGGTCAGGACAGTAAATATTAGTGATCTCAGCCAGACCCAGCTGAAGGACGAGTTGAGGAAGAGGAATACTCCAATCTATGGAACGAAGGCAGAACTTGCATTCCGGCTGCGTAAAGTTTTAGAAGCAGCAGGTGAAAACACAGAGGTCATAGACATAGAGCCGGAGGAAGCTCTGGTTCAGAATGCTCCAGCGATTGATCCGATGATGGCGTTGATGAAAGAAATGATGGCACAGCAACAACAACAATTTGCTGATATGATGGCCAAACAAGGAAACAACCAACAACAACAATTTGCTGATATGATGACCAAACAAGGAAACAACCAACAACAACAACTTGCTGATCTGATGGCCCGACAAGAGAAACAGGCAGCAGAACAAAAAGTAGAGCAACGACAACAATTTGCTGATATGATCGCGAAGCAAGAAAGTCTACGTGAAGTAATCGAGTCACGTATATCCAGTGCAGAAGTAAAAATCAACAACATGGAAAGGGAGCTGCGGAAAGTTACCGAAGAACATGAAGAGAAATTACGCAATCTTTCGAGTGAATTCCGCCAAGAAATAGCACAAGTGAAGTCTGGTAACATAATCAATCCATCAACTACTTCAGCTCCAGCTAGAGTGAAAACACCCGTATTTGATGGATCTACATCGTACCAGATATTTAAGATGCAATTTGAGATAGCAACAACTGGGTTCGATCACCAGCAAAAAGCAAATGCGCTTATATTGGCATTGAAGGGACCTGCTGCTAAAATTTTGCAGACACTATCAGCGACAGAGCGTGATTACAGCAAGCTGATGGAGGCCTTAGAAGTTAGATATGGGGAAAGTCATATGCAAGCTCTCCATCGCATGCAGCTCAGAACACGAAAACAGGGAGTCAGTGAAACTTTGCAAGAATTAGAGGCTGACATTGTCAGACTGGTTAATCTGTCATACCCGAACTATAATGCTGAACATCGAGATGAGCTGGCAGCTGATACATTTATCAATGCTCTTCGAGATATAAAAATGAGAAATCAGCTGTATCTGAACGGAAAGAAAGTACCTGCGGAAGTCTTAGCATTGGACCTACAAATGGAAGCTGGAAAAAGAGCGCTTGCCTTAGATAGAGTACGTAAGACGGAAGTTTCTGAAGAGCCACTAAAAGCAGCGCTTGATGAAGTGATCATGCATGTCAAAAAGTTGGAAGATAAGCCTGAACGAAATCAACGAAGAAGATCTAGCAGAGTAAGATGCTGGAATTGTGGGCAGTTAGGGCACATTAGACAGGAATGCAAAACACTAATAGCTGCAAAAGAAGGAGTAGTTCCAGTCCGGTTGATGAATCTTTCGAACAAGCAAGTGGATGTCAAAAAGGCAGGAGATTTCCGCGTTGAACACCGTAAGAAAAGGATACAAAGGGAATGCAAAACACTAAAAGCAGCAAAAGAAGGAGTAGTTCCAGTCCAGATGATGAACCTCTCAAACAAGCAAGTGGAAAGGGATTTCCGCGTTGTACACCGTAAGGGAAGGATACATTGTAACGCTGATGATCTTTCAAGAAGACCCTGTATTGAGGAGCGCAAGTAATGTAGCAGGACTGAGAGAAAAGAGGCAATGACAGTGAAGCAAATTAAGTTCCAAACTCCTGACGATTGGTGTAATGAGGCAATGAAAGTGAACCAAATCAAGTTCCAAACTCCTGACGATTGGTGTACCGAGGCAATGAAAAGAGAGCAGCTAGAAGATCCAGCTATGGCTCCAATATTGAAATGGAAAACTGAGGGAAGGCGACCGGAGTGGAAAGAGGTAGCACCTTTAAGTACGGAGGTGAAATGCTACTGGGCGCAATGGGACTCACTAATTATGGACAACGGGATACTAAAAAGAAAATTTGAGTCCGCTGATGGAAAGAAAGTGTTAGAGCAACTGGTGCTGCCATCAAGTCGAGTAGAAGAGGTACTGGGAAAGCTGCATGGAAGTATTTCGGGAGGACACCTGGGAGTCAATAAAACCCTGGCTAAGGTAAGGGAGAGGTTTTATTGGGTAAGGTATCGAACCGACGTAGAGCAATGGTGTCGGCGATGTGATACTTTTGCGGCGAGCAAAGGACCAAAAACTAGAACTCGAGGAGAGATGCAACAGTACAATGTGGGTACCCCAATGGAGAGAATTGCTATAGACATCGCGGGGCCATTTCCGGAAACGACAAAAGGTAACAAATACATCCTGGTGGTCATTGATTACTTTACAAAATGGCCGGAAGCTTATGCAATCCCGAACCAGGAAGCAGTTACGGTCGCGGAAACATTAGTCAATGAATGGGTTTGCAGATATGGAACACCGCTCGAGTTGCATACAGACCAGGGAAGGAATTTCGAATCTCAACTGATGGAAGAGCTGTGCAGAACACTCGGCATTAGAAAAACACGAACTACACCTATGAACCCGCAGTCAGATGGCATGGTAGAACGATTCAACCGAACCATGGAAGAACATTTGTCAAAGGTAGTAGAAGCCAACCAAAGAAATTGGGACAAGGATCTTCCGTTATTCTTGATGGCCTATCGTAGCGCAGTGCACGATACGACAAGTGAAACGCCAGTGAATATCATGTTCGGAAGAGAACTACATCTTCCTAGTGACATCGAGTTTGGCATCCCTGGAGGTCTGGTATCCACGAAAACAGATTATGTGGAACAACTAAGGGAGAAGATGAATAAAATCCATCAGCAGGTTCGAGACCACATTAAGATTGCCAGTGACAAAATGAAAACCAGGTACGACATAAATGCAAATAGTGGCGGTTTTCAAGAAGGAGAATTGGTATGGCTATACAACCCCAGAAGAACTAAGGGAAGATCACCCAAGCTGCAGCCAGATTGGGAAGGCCCATATAAAATAATCAAACGAATTAATGATGTCATCTACCGCATACAAAAGGGACCCCGTACCAAGATGAAAGTGATACATCTGCAAAGGTTGGCACCGTACCAAGATAACAGCACCAATGCGATATCTGATATTGTTCGGGACGAACAAAACTAAATGGAGGGCAATGTAATAAACTTCGTCCAGAATGGGTTAATTTTATTTACTCATTCATTAATTAAAAGTTAACTCCTTTTTCAATCTTTTACTTGTATTGCAAATTGTATTGCATAAATTAATGTAAATTAAATTTGTTATACAAATGTTTACATTAATGAATTAAAAGGAGTTACCTAATACATTTTGCATAAATTAAATTTGAGTTCGCTAATACAAATGCAAGTATGAATGAAAACAGGTGTGGCCTCTTCAAGATGTACAGACTACGTAGTATTGATTTCTAGTGGATTATAGAAGTTTCGATTTATTTATTTTTCGATATAAATAAGCAAACAAAAATATCAGATAGGCAGTTTTAATTTTGCAATTAAAAGTGTTTTACAAATATTCGAAAGTATAAGGAATAATCGGTGGTACTTGAGCCTGGGTACTAATAGTGAAAGAATCTGAACTTAGTGGAATAGTAAATACAGATTTTACGATTCCGAGTATTATTGATTCAAATTGTGGAAAAGCAGTGAAGTTCATCGTGCATAAATTGGAGACCCTGGAATTCATTGTAATTAAAATCGGAAGTTGCTGTAACTGGTTGATAAATAAAGTTTGAGATTCTGTTAACCAAAGATCTGTCTTTTTACTGTCGTGTTTGCTCAATAATCTAAAAGAACCAACGAAGAGTCGTTACAATATATAAAAATTAAAAACGAATAATATATTTTGCTACAAGAGATGAAAACAAAAGGTGAACATTTGTTCACGAGACGCATTAGCGTCGAGCTCGAGTGGGACAATTTCATCTACTTAAAATATTTTCATCTCGTGTTCCTACAATGCAATTTTTTCTATGATAGTATATGTATAATCGATATTTATTTTAAGTTATAAAATTAGAAATCCACAACATAACAGTCGAAATTCATATTCTATTTGAAAATATCTATAGCAACTACTATATGTTATTTAGTGTAAATGGTTTTACACTTGGAGAAAAAACCCATTTTCACAGAGGTTTAAGCTCGAAATATACTTTTCAAGAAATACTTTCAAGATATACAGATCAAAATATACGTTTTTACTGCTATCATAGAAAAAATTTACAATTAAACTTACAGCTTTAAAAATTGCTTCTTTACCAAATCCCTTCACTTTAAAATCCCTTTTAAGCACAACTGTATGGTTGCCAATATTTTAGCTGTAATCAATATTTCTCAATTATGTGACCCACTGTTTTCTTCAATGATTATGAGCCAAAAAAATTTCCTCCAATTCAAATGCATGATTTAAAGGCACAGCAAAACGAGTAATTAGCAAATGATTTAATATTCCAATCGCTTTAAATAATTGATAAAAATTCTTTGATATTTTTTTAAAGCAACATTCAAAAATTGTCCAAAAATTGCGAATTTTCTTTTAAACAATGAGCAAGACATCACTTTGTAAAACACAACCTAACCCAAATCTATAATGCTAATATCTCTCTCTATAAGAAACTTTCAAAACAATTTTCCAATAATTTCGTTTCAAAAGTCACGCTTCAAACGAAACATAAGCTGGTATTTTAATTTAAATTTCATTAAAACAAATAGCTTACATCCGTTGCGACAATTTAATTATAACTCGATATAAAAAACTAATTTCATTACAATTTAAACGGCAATCTGTAACCAAATAATAGTTGTAAAATTATACAAGGTAGCAGCGCAAGCATTAATTCGATCATGAATTTTAATTTTAATAAACCAACAAAATTGTAATTTGAAATTTCTCCCGCCCTCAATGAATTCATACAAATAAGTCGTCATTACCAAAAATTCAATTATCATAAAATAAAAATATTCTATTTTCCATATATTCAACATAAAAATGATATGTTTCTCTAATATATAAATAGGCGAAAGGAATTAGAAAATTAGTTCCACTATCGTCTCACTATGTTTGTATGATCTACAATCATTTGTATTAATTTATTTTTAATGATTGATATTCATAACAACTTACCCCACGTAGACATCTATTTTTGTAGGAAATATGATTAACGTTCATTTTTTTAATATTTTAATCATTTAATTACCACTAACATATAGTTTTATTAACTGTTTGTGTGGGTGTGGTTATTGTGGCAACAATAGTTTGGAATGGATATCTATGTAATAAATAAATATGATGATACATGATGTTTGAGTACTTTAAAGCCAAAACAGTTTTATAGCTAAATGTTTGTTCTATCAAAACATTTCTGAAAGTGAAAGAGCTATTTAGTCTCAACCTTTAGTTTTCCTTTTAACAAGTTTTACTACTTCACGTAAAGTAACGAGCTCTCAAACAAAACGAAATGTGTACGTTGAACATGAAATCGCAAACATTTGGATTTAAAAAAATAAAGTTTTTGCACACCAAAGCTCAGATTTAGAGGATGTTCTACTTACCCTAATATTTATTTTATAATGATAACCCTTACATAGCTTCAGAGCTGTATAATAATAATCCTCGATGAAAATTTAAGAACCAGTTTTTATTCTAAATTTAATCAAAATCAATTAAAAAAAGATGGACAAGTGCGAATATAACTCGCTCGTCGAGGGTTCCGTGCATATAATATTCTACGAGAATAATTCTTCTGAGTGAGAGCAGTGCCTTTGCAAATTGCAATTCTTGACTGGAAAGCCTTACATTTTCAAAATTTCCAGTCTCAACCCCCTTCAAATAACATTTTAAATAATGAGCCAAACGCTAAAGTCTTCATTCACCATTTACAACATTTCCTATAGCCGTGAATTTTTTTCGTTTGTAATGTTCGAAGTTAAGGGGGGAAAATAAATCGAAAATCGTTCGTTCAAAAATTACAAGATATATTTCATATGACACGCTACAAGTCAATATAGTTTCCGTTCACTCCTTATAACATTTCTTGTACCGGTGAATTTTTGTTAAATTTTGTTTTGTAATTTTCGAAGTTTAGGGATAGCGAGGGGAGGGGGAAGGGGGTATCGGGGATTATTTTTGAAAATAAGTCGAAAGTTGTGCGCTGTAAAATTACAAGAAAAATTGTTTTGGACAAGATAAAAATTCACCTTTCATATACTCACTCGTCAAGGTCAAAAGTTTATTTTATTTTTCAAAATTTCCACCATAACATTTCAAATGATAAGCCGTCTGCTACAGTTTGTTTTTATTCAATCCTTGTAACATTTCCTATAACCTTGAATTTAAAAAAAAATTATTTTTTGTTATATTCGAAGTCAAGAGGGTGCGGCGGAAGAGGATAAAATTTCACGGTTTTGGTAGTTACTTAAAAACTACGCAGATAATTTATTAAAATTTTTTTGCCTCTTGTTTTACCATCTCCTTATTTATGTTTATAAAATACAGGTAAAAACAATATTGGTAATATTTTTGTTTTAAATATACGTGGACAAATAAATACATTTATAACCGTTAAAAATTGTAAGTTGATATTTCTTATATAGTTTGTGAGAAAATCAATTTTGTATAACTTCGAACCGACAGCGAAGTCTCACCAATAGGGTACTGTTCTCACTTCAAAATACGGCACCCAAGAAAATGAAAAACACAAAGGTCACCTCCCCCCTCACCCTCCCTTTTTCGAACAGTTTTCAGAACTATTGCAAATGCACAACAAGTTGATGTGTTAAATAAGTAGTTGTTCGGTAGCCTACAAAATTATTTCACTTTTCAAGTAATGCACAAAAAAATCAACACTTTAAAAATTTAGAATTATAATTCAGAATCAAACTTGAACAGATTTTTTGATGATTTTGGATTCTAATTGCATATAAATTTGTTTGTTATTGAATTTTAAAAGATTTATTTGTAAGATTCTTCCTTTTTTTGAACTGTTTGAAACTTAGTCCAAAAATTTTCAAAACTAAAGAGAATTGCACCAAAAGCATAGGCAGCGGTTTCAACGTTGATGTTTCAAATAAATAGGTTTTTGTAACTTATTTCAACATTATTAAGTAATCAACAAAAAATTTCAACACTTTAAAAGTTTAGAATTAAAATGGACTAGATTTGAATAGTTTGAATTTAAATAGATTTTTGAATGAATTTCCATTTTATGCTGTGTGCCTCACACCAACTTTTTGAGCTAAATAAGTGACTTTTCATTTCATACCCAACTTGCGCTATTGACCACCAGGCAGCGGACGAAACGTTTCCTCGTCAGCTTGCTCTTCAATTTAGTTGTCAACTCATTGAAACTTCAATATATTTGAAAACAGTTATTTAAAAAAATGGAAAATAATTCAAACTTATACAAAAGAAAATATTCAGTATGATGTAAGTATTTAAAAAAAACAAGCTCGCAAATACAATTTCCTTATCATCCTCCATTATGACAATGTTTACAAATTTTGACATTTAAAAAGATTCTAATTTAAATATGAGGTCAGGCACAGGTTGTACGTGTGATACGAGTGATATCTATGAATAGCATATGTGCACTATAGCAATTAATTTGGAAAAGTCAGTGATTTAGTAAAAAATACTAATGTAAGGCACACAGCATTAGCTTGAATTTTAATAGTCTTTTCTATTTTTCTGTTTTATTTATAACCTTATGATAACAGTACGACGACGCGAGTTTTAGATACGTAAGAGATATCAAACAATCCAATTCATATTTAAATATAATTCCACCAATTCTACTTACATTTTCTATCTCTCCGACTACCAACTTTACAAATATAAGCAAAATTATTTTTGTATGAATAATAATAATAAGTTTAAATTAACTATGTTGCAAAGATTCGAAAGTAAGTCCCACCATCCTTGCATTGTTTGAGAAATTATACACCAACAACCTAACAATAGTGTTAGGTAAACTACTATGAGGTCCTAAACAGAAAATAAAAATACAACAAAATGGTTGAAATTCGCAAAGAAAAAATGGCAGAATTAAACATAAAGGCATAAAGTAATAATAAGTTACAAAAAACATAAAAAATGTAAATTTTTCGCTCGTGAAAATGATGCAGTTTACTGTTTAATAGTCACAACTATCTATACTCACTACAAAACTATATCTACTCACTTTATCACTCAGATTAGAGATTAGAATAAAACAACTTTAACTAACTACGTATTAAACCAAAAGTTTCTAGAAAAAGCTCCAAATAATAAATTTGATTTATTTCTATACGAATGAAAATGTGGGATTCGATATTTGTACGACTGATTGAATCGAAAAAAGTGCGGAATAATCACGAAACCTTAATGAGAGCTCAAACTTTTATTTAACATCCATAATAAAAATGCTAGCAAACTAATTTATTAGTTAGTTTATTATACTACAGACTCTAGTTTGTAGATTAAAATAATGCTATTTGAAGATCATGTTCCTTAGAATTATATAATCTGTTAGTCCTCACTGAGGTTTCATGATTGTGCCGCACTTCTTCCACATTTTCATTCGTATAGAAATAAATCAAATTTATTATTTACAACTTTTTTAGAAACTTTTCTTTTAATACATAATTAGTTGAAGTTGTTTTATTCTAACCTCTAATCCGAGTGACAGAGGAAGTATTTCCAATAATGTAGAACACTTAATTATATGAAATTGTTTTGTTTTACACTCGTTTCTGCATGACACAGGATATATCACTTCATTTTGTAGTGAGTAGATGGTTTTGACTATTGAACAGAAAATTGCACCATTTTCAAGAACTAACATTTTTGATGTTTTTTTGCAGATATCACGATTTTTTGTAGCTTATTATTACGATAAGTATTAGTTAATAATTATGAATTTACAATTCTTGTGACATACAGTTATTATGACGATTGCTGCTATTGTCATTAAATAAAAATATCCAGCTGGTATAATTCAATTCCCTAAATACCACGGTAAAGCACAAAATAAAGTAATAAAATAACATATTTAAAAATTTTAACGTATAAACATTGTAATTATTCGTTTATCGTTAAGACATATCGCACATACATGTGAACATAAAACATATTTTTTAATTTAACATTTTTCAATCATGCTAGCATATGTATGTATAAAATGTGCATAGAACTTTTGGGCATAAATACAAACATATTTGTTCTATGACTTTTATGACTAGGATCTTCTGATACGTTTTTTCTTAGACTAATATTTTTGGTAAAGTCGTTACGACAAATTAAGATAGCGATCGTATTTTTATGTTGTAATAATTAATTAGTTTTAATTAATTATGCGTCCATTTTTATGATAAAATAGCAGAAATAAATAAATTTAAATACTTGACTTACATAAATAACATAATATTAACTTTCCATAATTTTCTTAATATTATAAAAAAACATATTTAAATATCAATAAACCTACATGAAACAAGGCAAACAAAATATATTATAGATATACGATAATTTTTTAAATCACTAAAATTTATTATTCAAAGTGCCCGTTTGCTCTTTGTGTTGATAAAATTCATTAACTTAACAAAACGAATTACGCAAGTCATATTATCTTTTATTTATTATTATTATCATTAAATAAATTTCGTTTATTTTCCTTTTTACTGTATCCGATATTTTTTTTAAAATGCGTCTGAAATGCGTCATGACATGTGTTATGCATAATTTTGTGCATGTGGATTTTTTATCATGTACATGCATTTTTCAAAATTGTTTTACGTGTTAAAAAATTATTTGAATTCTTCAATTCAAAGGTGCATTTGGTTTTTCTCAGAGAAAAATTCTATTTTTCTTATGCGTGTTTCAGACGGAATTCGATCCTTCTTCGTCATTTCCTCGAATCGAATCCTTAGGCAGACACGCTATTTACTACGCGACCGAGGCGAAGATGTAAAAAACATTGTCTCTCGTACATGTATACAGAAATATTTATTCAAATAAAATCTAGAAACAACAAACTAAATAAAACTAAACTAAACTAAAAATATTTTAAAATTCAAGATGTCTTAGAAATTGTTGAAGTCGTGCTACAATCAAGCGTGAATACTCCAGGAGAATCTATGCGTGCATAGATTCTCCTGGAGTATTCACACAACTAGACCAACAATTGATTTTATTATTATATGAAATATATATAATGACAGATGACAACTATTAACTGTCAAAATTTTGTCTTTTGTAATTTATATTCACCATAACGAAAAATCAAAATATGGTATAGCAAATTGTGACAGTAGACATAACAAATTATTTCAGAACGAACAACAATTTATTACAGAAGTTATTTTAAGTGCCAAAGTAATATTTATATTAATATATATATATATATATATATATATATATATATATATATATATATATATATATATATATATATATATATATATATATATATATATATATATATATATATATATATATATATATATATATATATATATATATATATATATATATATATATATATATATATATATATATATATATATATATATATATATATATATATTATATATATACTTATTAACAGCAAACATAAAAATTAAAAAGTTTTTTCACCTTATATCAAAATTTTGTTTTTACAAATTTCACCTTCACCAAAAACTTGGTTCTGTCAAATGTTTGTGAGTTTGCACAAAGCTATAAAGATAAAAAAGATATGTATGAATCTGCGGGTAGTTAGTGCAATTTCAGTCTGTTAACTTTATGTCTTTTATGTGGTTACGGGTTCAATTCTTACCGAAATTTATTTAAGCTTTGTACATTTAAAAATAATGTTCATTTTGAATTAGATTATGTATCGTTGAAATAAATTGTATGATTAAATAAATAAATAAAACTAAAAAAATTCTTTGGTTAAGTATGAGGAACATTCAATGTTAAATAAAGAAACAAACAGGTATGGTAAAGTGATTGTGGTATTGTCTTTGGGATTATAAGTTTTGGGTTTGATGCTTAACATAACATAAAAAATCATTATCAATTATGTGGCATCAACTTATTTAAACCAAATATCGTGGAAGAAATCACCAAAGAATTCGGCATTAAAACAACTGGATGTAACCTAATGGCACATCAGAAACATTTTCACACCAGTCAAACCATACAACGACCTGCTAGCTCACCAATTTTACTAGCTGACGTAAAATCAACAACCTTGTCAAAAATATATTAACACGACCACTTCCACCTCACAGAAACATCGAAGATGCTTATTTAGGTTTGAAGTGCGGTCAAAACGTCGTGTAAAAATCTTGATTTTATTAAAACAAACGGCCTTCTTGATTTTATACAATATTTTGAAAAACTTGTTCAATAAACTTTTGAAGATGATCATTAAGTTTAAAAATAGTAAGAATGTAATTTTTGTGTAATTTATATTATAAATTTTCGTAATAAAAATGTTTGTGTTCCTAAACAATTTATTTTCTATTAATGTTTGAGGACTCGTGACTAAATTTTTGAAAAATTGTGTGATATCAACACTTGACGAAAAATTTAATTTTTGTATTCAAGAAACAAGCGTTTTTGAAATCGGATTTGTAATTTGTTATTAATTTTACAGGAGTTAAACTGTTTTTGAATTTAATAATTAATTTACACTAAAAATATAGATAATATTTTCATAGTATTGGGAGTACAATTTTGGTTTACATTTTTAGGTGTTGCTAACAATATTTAACAGATATGTGTATTGAAATCTGGAAGGGCACAGAGATCTCTAGAAGCAATCACATAAAAAAAATGTGCATTAAATAAATTCACCAGACAAGTGCTTGTCGAATTTTGCCTACAAATTTGTTTGTAAATATGTGACTTTAAATTTATTTCTTCAATGTTTTGTTATAAAGTCTGCCTTCATAAGCTTATTTGCATAGCGTTGTTCAATCATATTCTGATTTATTTATATCGTTATGTTCCACAATATTTAAATGTCGAGGCTTAGCAGGCTCTTTTTGATGGATAAGGTATCACATCTATTACTTATATTCTGAAAACATTATAATACAAAAAAGTAACATTAACATAATTTCTAAAATTCACACAAGCTTACGAACAAAAATTCCACTGTTCCCGAAATATGTACATATTATGAAGTTAGGCACAACAGTTTGATCTTTAGTGAATATAGAAACAGAAACAAAATAATTCAATTTTTAATTTTGGTGAATTAATTTAAAAATCACAGCATAGGGTCTTTATATATGTTTGTTTGTCCGTCTGTTTTTCCACAAATCTATAAGACAAAAAAAAACAAATTCTTGTTTCCTCTTAAATTGTTATTGCTTTTTTTATCCATCCTCCCATTTCTGTCGTTTCGGTGTTTTATTTTCTTATTTATTTACTTGTTTTGAGTTTTTTTTTTATGTTTTGGGTGGAATTGTTTAAATTTTTTTTATTTAAAATTCGTTTTGGTGGTTATTTTTTCGTTTAATATATATTGTTGATCTTCAGATGAGCGCTTCATTTATTTCGTTTTATTTAAAAGGTATTTTGTAGGTTTTGGTTTTTCTTATTTTTTTTTAAAGAAGTGATTTGTGTTTCTTACTTTTTTTTATAATTTCATTATTTTATATAGCTTTTTTTTGTTTTTAAATTTTCTTGATCTTCGTTTTCGTATATATATTTTCAATGGAAATTATCATGATCGAACAGCCACAAAACATGATGGTCTGTTTTCTTTGTTTGTTTATATTGAGATCATATACAAAATAAGATAGAAAACTATGTGTATGTAAGATAATGGCCGACAGCATTAATTTGTTAACGAATATGTTGTTTTTCGTTGAATTTTTTTTTTTGGTTTGAAAAGTCAGTCACAAAATCAATTAAAGAGCAATACAACAGGAATAAATATGTATTAACCTAAATTGTTATATTATATGTAACATTATTTTAAACTTATAACATACTGATTGATTCTCGATAAATTAAGGTTAACATTTATTTTATAATCTGTAGAAAATTGATAGTTTTAAATATCTGCAACAAGATATTACCAATTCTGCTGAGAAGTAAATTAGTTAGACGTTCAATGATTATACTACATACTCCGCTAGGATGTTATAAATAGTTGTAATAAATCATCACAGGAAAGACGTAGAACCTCAAGAAATCGAAACTCTATAGTTCGGCACCCGGTGAAATATCGGCTTACAGACCATATAACATTTTAGAAAATGAATGGAAAACGGGTTGAAATATAAAACAAACTACACATAAATGAAACATATGTTATTATTTTTGTAGAGTATTACCTCAATTTGTTTCTAACAGATGACAGAACATACTCAGCCTTTTACGATATTTAGAATTTAGATGTAAGTTCTATTTGTAAGAACTTACCAAAATTCTCAATTATAGAAAAACAAAACGATTATGTTTAATCTCCATTTTCTATTCTTATGTTACCAATAAACATATAGTAAAATTTCAAACCAAAAAAAAAATAGAAAAGAAATTGAAAACGAAATAAATTTATTTAAAAACATTTCCAACCGAAACTAATCATCATTTTAAAGCGTAAACTGCTTTTTAATGATGGCTGACTGTTTTTTTTTCTATTAATTTAAATTTTTTTCTATCAATTTTACTGGTTTATTATAATATCTTAATGGTCGGTTTTCTTAATTTTCTTTATTTGTATACATAAAATTACAAGTTGTATTCAGTGTTCATAGACATTTTAATGTAAATTTCATGGAATTTTTGTTTTAGAATAAAATAAAAAATAATTATTCTGGAAAGATTATACAAGTTAGTTAAAAACTTTTTAATAGATTTTGTGTTGATAGTTTTCTTTAAAAAAACAATAAACCTTTCAATTTATTACTTAAAAATACCGAAGAGTTACATGAAGAAAGTGTCGATTTGTTCAATAATTTCAATGTATACGGAAATTTTCCATTTATGCCTTGAATGTGGAATTCTAAGAATGTGGATTTTTAAGAGATGCATAAAATATTTTGACAATCCAATTTGATTGCACTAAAATGGGCTATGCAATATTTGCTTTTGATCCACTAAAGAAGTTTTATCGGCTTCAAGAAATCCAAAATTAACTTTGACAAACCCTCAGGCTATATATATGCCAATTTTTATGCAAAATTCATGATGTTTAGCTAGAAATGCCCGCAGTAAAATATGATATTAGTCCCTGGGCCGGCGCTCATTTCATGTGATGATTACCATATATTTTATACTTCGTGAGGCGCCTGTTCTTGCCGAGTCCAAAACCTTTTGTTCTGCCATTTTCCTCATATCGGCCGCTTTTTCGTTCGGCAAGCTCCGAAAAATGAAGATTGCTCGCGATCTTATAAATTTGCTACCACATTTGTTTTTTAACTGTGAGGGCTGGAAATTTGTTTTAAAACACGGGGGTAATCTTCTCCGACAACTGACATTTTGGATGTTTGGGTTGTCGGACTAGACAATAACGGACAAATTTTTGGTTGGAAAAGGATACCCTCGAGTTCTAAAACAAATTTCCAACCCTCACAGTTAAAAAAAAATTTACAAGATCTTGGGCAATCGGAATTTTTCGGAGCTTACCGAACGAAAAAGCGGCCCAATCGAGAAAAAATGGCAGAACAAAAGCGCCTCACGAAATATAAAATACGTGGTAATCACCACATGAAATCGGCGCCAGCCCTGGGACTATCTACTTGATTTCAAAAGATTTGATTATAACAGCAACATAAAATTTCGAATGACATGTTTGCTATATGGTAATATAGTATTTTCAAGCATATGATGATAGCTTGAAAATCAAAGAATAACAGTTGATGTCTGATGTAAAAGTTGAAAAATAACAATATATTTTTTCTAATTCGTCAAAGAATACACACTTATATGTTCAATGTAGTTAGGACCTACTGATTCTCAAAAAGCAAAAAAAAAATGTATGTCTGTCTGCCGGCCGGCCTGCCGTCACAGCTGAAGAAATCTAGAAAACGCCTGAAGGGCTTTGAAAAATTTTGAATTCTTAAAATAGGTACAATCAATGGTAGGAGCCGAAAGGACGGTGTGTTCGATAACTGTACCGGAAGTGTGTCAAAAGTTCATTTTAAGTGATAAAGAGTAGGAACAAAGAATGTGGAGAAATCTGGATGATCGAGATTGGGATGTGAGATCAAAAACTAAATTGCATTATAAGTTTGTCGAAAAAATGTTGTCAAGTGTGTCAAAAGAAAGATTTTTATTTATTTTTTTACCCAATTTTTTGGAAAAAATAAAATTAATTATTTGTTTGACATGAAATTTTATTATTATTATTGAGAATAATGGTATTATAAGTTTGTCAAAAAAATATATCGTTTTTGACACACTAAAAAATGATTTCATTTATTTTTTTAGGATAATTTTTTTGAAAAAAAAATTTAGCTGTTTGTTAACGTAAATATAATTGAGCATGGAAATTTTTGAATTTGTTATAGTTTTTGAAATATTTTTGGAATTTTGAAAAAGTTTCAATTTTTGATTTTGCAAGAATTTTTGGAATATATTTAGAATTTTGAAAAATTTAAAATTTTTGATTTTATTATAATTTTATAATTTTGGAAAAAGTTTCAATTTTTGATATTGTTATAATTTTTGCAATATTTTTAGAGTCTTGGAAAAAGTTTGAATTTTTGAATTTTTAAGAATTTTTGGAATATTTTTAGAATTTTGAAAATAAAAAGAATTTTTGAATTTTATATATATATTTAGAATTTTGAAAAAAGTTACAATATTTGATTTTGTAAGAATTTTTAGAATATTTTTAGAATTTTGAAAAATTTTTAATTTTTGATTTTATTATAATTTTGGTAAAAGTTACAATTTTTGATTTTGTTATAATTTATGCAATTTTTAGAATTTTCGAAAAAAGTTTTAATCTTTGATTTTGTAATAATTTTTGAAATATTTTTAGAATTTGGTTTGAATTTTTTATTTTATTTGATTTTTACAATATTTTTGGAATTTGGAAAGAAATATGAATATGTGATTTTGGAATATTTTCTCAAAACGCTAAATGGAGAGGACTTTGAGTAGTTTGCTGATTGTATAATCTTTTCACTAAAGTATGTGAATATATGATCTGTTATAATTCTCCGACAACGTATTGATGTTTCGTGTTAGTTTTGTAATACATATCTTAACAGAGATAAAAAATACATGTACTTTAACAAAAAGTTATGTTTGATATACCTCGCTGCCCAAAACTTAAAACCATGTCCTCATAAAAGATTTTCGCCGAAAACTATATCAAAATCCTTAACCCAGACTGAAGTCTTGATATCTCAGGTTGAGACATTTCAGCCGCTTCATATTTTTATATTACAATTCAGTGCCGACGGAATATGGAGGAACTGTCAATCTATTTTAAATAATACTTTTATTATTTGTGCTTTAGAGAAATCCAAAACATTCTTCCATCATGTGCGCAGCACAACCACCAAAGACGAACTTCAGAAACTTTCCAGCTATTTGCTGTCCAGATATCTCATTAGAATAGAGAAACCAAATTTTGAAACTTATCGCCCAACTCAGTGTGCTAAACATGTTTAACTAACTAATTAATAAAAAAAAGAGTTTTTGAGTGTTCTCCTGAAATCCAATTGACAGTTATGCCTTTCGTCAATTATTTAGAATACCTCTTTACGCTTTAGGAATGATATATTTCAAATAAATGTGATTATGTTAACATTGTTCTTTGTTATGTTTTTCTCCCTTAAAACATGATGGTTACGAGGGTTTGAAAACTATGTCAAACACTCCAAAACGCTGTCTATGGAGTATGTAGTTAATATTTCTTTTGATTAATTTCTTGATCTTTAGATATGTCAGAGTGATCGGTTACGTTGCACATCCATTCACCTTCTACGGTTGCGTTTAGTTTCAGAACTGTATTGATTTATAGTTTTTACATTTTTTTACTGTTTGACCTATCTGAACGTTCTAGACAGATTTGTCGTTCCAGACATTAGATAATACAGCCAGTTGACCATATGAGGTGTATATTTTCATATTTTATCAGTGAACTTTTTAAATGGCTTAAGGGCTACTGTCGCTGTCCTTGGTCGCTACTGGATATTTGGTTTCAAAAAACGTCTTCTTTACTCAGAATTAAAAAAGTATTATTTTTAAAAAAAGTTTTATGAGTAGCACACTCAAAAAAAAATAAGGAAAATTCAATAAAACTTTTTTAAACAAACAATGGACAACATTTTTTGATAAAAATTACAATTGTTTTTTTTGACATTAAAAAATAGTTTTCCGCTCCAATAAAAATGTGATATTTTGCCTTTATTTTTTTTTCAATTTACAATATTTTTGGTGCACTTACAAAGTATTCTGTGTGTTGTTTATTTATAAAAAAATTGTAAGATTTACTCAGATTTTTTTTGTGTATGAATCACAGTATGTCTGTATCACAACAACACATAGATGCCTTGTAAAATCTAAGCAGGTCACAAAAACACATTCTGAGGTGTGTGTTGTATTGATATGTGCTTTGAAATCAGATGAGAAAAATTCTGAATAAATATTGGGCGTTAAAGAAACCGATGCATATAAAAAGGTAAACAAAAATAAAAAATTTTCGCTAATAAAACATCGGGCATGGAATTCGGTCACATCAATTATTAGATCATTTTGGGATGAAGTTTTAATGATTATCAACTAAGATTAATTAATTTTATAAATTTTTATTTAAATTTAGATTATTAATTGCTTAGTTGTATTGTTGAAATTTGTTAGTTCTCTATTTTTTTAATGTAGTAAATATTGGTGTTAGTTGTTTAATAAAATAAAAATTGTGAATAAAATAAAAATACTAGGCTTAATACAGCAAATTCAATAACATAAACGTGAAAATATTTATTCAGATGATATTACTTCATCGAAACCATTATACCCAAATAGCTATGGTGTTCGCTTAGTTTTTTGCCGTTACATGTTTGATGCAAATATTTATAAACCTAATGTAAATCAACAAGTAAATCAACAGAGGTAAATTGTGAATTAAAATTATAGCAAACTCTCAAATAATTATGTGTGTGTTTGGGGGACGGGGGTGGAAAGGGTATAAAAATACCCTTTTTGATCTAATATAAAAAACATTGGTTTTTTTTTAATTGCACAGTTTTTGAGTTATTGTCAAAAAAGTGCCACTTTCAGACCGTCCCCCTCCCTCCCGTCCCAATTTTTGTGTCATCTTTAATCAATGTAGATGTGATTGACGTTTACGATCAAACATTCATTTTGTTATGCGTCTATGATGTGGCAATTTAAAGAGTTTACAATTCAACTTAATGCCATTTTTTTTTCGATATTGTGTTCTGACTTTGCACTTGTCTGACTTTTTTGAAAGATAAAAGAGATCTCCAAAGCCGGGATTCGATTGTTACAAGAACTGTTTTTTTTTCTTAAAAATCCAAATGGCAAAGTAAAAACATTAGCTAAAATTTGAGACAATTGAAGAAACATTTGTAAAGTTTGACAAATCCTCTATCTTAAACACTCAAAATTTTAAATAATGCTACAATACTGATTTTAAAATACACCAAATCATTTTTCTTATATATCAGATTTTTAGATCCACACCAAGGTCTTCAGTTACTGACGGTCACGAAATTCGATTTTTGCCTCGACCACAAACTTGTGAATTTTTGGGGAGTAGTTTAGAATAGCATGAAAAAATAAACGCTTAAACCACCTTTACACCTTTGGGTTTTTTTGAGCCTGTGCCATGGTTAACGTCTATTATGAGACAAAAATTAACCGAAAATAGAAAAAAAGGATGAAATCTCTAACTTAAACTTTAAACCTTTAAAACAAGGCTGAAAAATGATAACTAGCCCAAAAGTTTCAAAAATATTTTTTTCGTAATATACAGAAAAATATTCTAACAAAATTCTATTTTACCGTTTTTTGATCAGTCACACCCATTTTCCTACATAATTCACAAGTTTGTCCTCACGCAAAAAGCAAATTTTGTAACCGTCATTGACGGCGATGGTGTGAGCCCAAAAATCTGGGAAAAAATTTGTAAGGTGTTTTATTTTTCATACATGTAAATGTTTTTTTTTCACTCTTATTTGGCGTGAATTGCATATACAAAACACAAACATTTTTGTAAAATCTAATAAAATATTGTACATTTAAAAAAATTATTTGAAAATTCAACAAATAGTGTCCACCGAATCTTCACTCTTACGATGACATCCCATACGGTTGTTGTGTCTTCATATTTTGTTTTTAAAGATAAAACAACTGAATTTGAGTTCATTGTGATAGAAAACATCAGATGGTATAACAATAGAGGTTGTAGTGACTGAATTTAACTTTTAGTGTACGAACTACTCGACAAGTTAAATAGAAAATCTTTAGTCCTTGGGTCGGCGCCAATTGCATATGTTAATTACCATGCATCATCGGCATCATGCCTCAAACTTATTTGTACCCCCGTTCCACTGGGAAATCGGCTACCGCAACCAGTGAAACGGTCGAGATTCCGCGCTGTCATACTGGCAGATCGCAGAGAGACTTCTTTGTCCAAACTGCATATAAATGGAATAGTTTGCTGGAACCCTTATTCTCAGGTGGCTTCAACCCGCAGAGGTTTATAAAAAGCGTTTATCAACACCTTAGAACGGCAGTTGTTGTGGGACCCTGATCTAGACCTAGGTCTTAAAAGCTATTTATGTGTTGTTCTGACACATATTCTAAACCCTATTACACAACACATTTTATTTAGCAAAAAAAAATATATATATTATACTTCGTAGGGCGTCTGTCTTTGTTGAGCCCGAAAACATTTGTTCTGCGATTTTGCTCAAATCGGCCGCTTTTTTCGTTCGGTAAGCTCTGAAAAATGCCGATTCCCCAGGAACTTGTAAATTTTTTTTTTACTATGGGGGGTTGAAAATTTGATTTAGAACTCGAGGGTAGCCTTGTCCGACAAAAATTTGTCTGCTATTGTCTAGTCCGACAACCCAAACATACCAAAATGTCAATTGTCGGACTCGACAATAGCAGACACATTTTGGTCGGACATGCTTACCCTTTTGTTCTAAAACAAATTTCCAACCCCAACAATCGGCATTTTTCGCAGCTTGCCGAACGCAAAAGCGGTCGATTTGAGAAAAATCACAGAACAAATATTTTCGGGCTTGTCAAAGACAGGCGCCTCACGAAGTATAACATATGTGGCAATCATCATATGAAATCGGCGCTGGCCCAGGGACTACTAGTATTCTTATTGTTAAACATTCTTAGAGGATTTTTTCGAAATACAATATATTTTATTCATCCCAATACATTAATTTAATTGTTGATTACGGTAATGTTATTTTGTTGTTTTAGGAATAATTATTCTAGAGAGCTTTGATCATAATATCTTAAGTATACATATAATAAAATATCAATTTTATTATTACAATTTAATTAAATTTTTATTGCAACTTAAATTTTCAATTTCTTTAAAACTAACCATCATAATCATTATCAATTATTCCAGTTATTGTTGTTCATTAAATCTAATTTCTTTTATTCATATGAATTTAAATTAATATGGTAATTTTTAAATAAAATATTAACCCAAGAAAATATAAAATGTAAAATAAATTTAAAATTATGGTCAGTTATTAGTTTCGAAATTTTTATATTGGAATATGGGGCGATAAAATATTTATGCTGGCATTTAATTATTGATTAAAATTTAATTGACCGTAACTTCAAATCAAGTAATTCCTAAGATCATATTTAGTAAATGACAAGTTTTGAATGACAATATTCAATAAGCTATTTTCGAAACAAGTTTTTGGTATACTACTGTAATCATGACAATGCACAAATTGGATTAACATTCCATTGAAATGGATCGTGTTACAAATAAAACCATTTAATCAACATTTTAATTTTATATCCAACTCCATTCCATATTTAAAATTTATATTTAAATTTTTAATCGTCACAACAGTATGTTAATGCTGACATTCTAAAATAATAATTAAGTTTAATCAACATAAGAATGTTGAATCATTTTAGTTCTGGAATTAAAACACTAAAAGAAATTAAGACAGAAAATAAAATAAAGATCGACCACAAAATATAACGTATATAATATAATACATATATTAAAACAAAACCCAATTAAAATTTTAAGAAACACACAAAGAAGTTGAGGCGGAGCTGTTTTGTGTACTCGTACAGGAATAAAAAACATGAAAAATCTTCTGATTATCTAAGCCCTATGTTCTAAAAAAAAATGATTTACAATCCAATCCAAATTTGATTGGGGTAGAGAATTAAACCGAAACAAATAAAAACAGATTAAAAAAAGAAAGATGGTTTAATTTCGCAGAAAAAGATATAGTTTTTTTTTTGTTGTAGCTGTCTTGTCCATATATTGTTGATTATTATGATCATCTCATCATCGGAAATATATTAAGTAAGACAACTTGGGTGGTCGATCAATAATAAAATTAAAAAAATATCGTGAAACACAAAAATTATAATGATGATAGTTAAAAATGTTGAAAATGATATCCAAATAATTAAATCATTAAAATGTTTTTTTTTTCTTCGTTTCATTCTGTTTGATTTATCAAATTTCAAATATGTATTAACGAAATTTATTTCTTGATCATGATATTAAATTTGATACATCATTAACGTACGATTTATGATACACGATGCTTAAATTACGGAATTTTTAATATATTTAGAATGATACAAATCTACATAGCTAGAAAATTAATATTGTTCTGAGTCAAATTTTTTATTTAAATTTAAATTATAATAATAAATACTTATACTCATCACTCAAAACAAAAGTATGTATTTTAGAAATTTAAAAGATTATCTTTAAATTAGGATTTAAGTTCGAACGACTTTGATTTATTATATATACGCTAACGAGAAACATCGTGTTTATATGGCCATATTACAAACTGAAATACAAAATTTCATCAAAATTACTTAAAAAATATAAGCTGCAGTGTGAAAAACCACACAAAATAAGGCAAATACAAATTTATTACCAGAAATGTTGTGACTTGTGATATTTGTACTTAAATGTCTTTCAGGCCGATTTGTTTATATGTTCTTTAATCAGTTTTAGCTATTTTGTATACAACTTGTTCCTATAAAAAAAATAAAACAATATACTCGAATATTATAAAAGTTAGTTGTTTTGGATAATCCAATAAATTGTAATTGCCTCTGAAGATAAGATTATTGATTGTTTTTATCATAAAACTTACAGTTAAGGTTTCAAGTTAAGGTGATTTGTATAAATATTAGCAGTCTAAATGCTTTCGTTTGCTTTGTATTAATTCTCAACAAATTGAGATTGATATTTTCAGAATTAATATTTGATAATAGATAATGGATAACAAAAACAAAGTTGTTTTTTTTTTAAACAAAGCCCGAAAAACTGATTTGGAGGTCTGAGGAGAACTGAGGTGTCGGCAATCGAGTATTTTGGGAGATTTTGGGCTCTTTATTTTTTCTGTACTGCTGTGGGTTTTCTTCCAAAAGATTTTTTTTTCTTTATAGACTTTTTTTCCTTTGGTACTCTTGACAACTTACGGTTGTACTTTTAACTTTTAATGATTGAGTAAATGACAAAAATTAACTTTTCAATTTATTAATTTTTGTCAGGAGTTTTAAATCTAACTATCAAAAAAAGAAAAGCATTTGGTCTAGAAAACGATTTAACTTCATTGTATTAAATCAAAGTATTTAGTGAGAAATGGGACAAACAGTAATTCTTGCAAAGCATGCAATTTAAGACACAACAGTCTGTTAGATGCGCATCAATCAGATTATATATCGGTAGAGTCACAATCAAGAGGTAACCAGTTACCAAGACATGTACAATAGTATCAACAAACAGATAAAGAAAGCAATGCACTTTCGTCTACTAGCAATATCTAACAGAACTTCAATGAAGGGATCTTCTGAAACATTACTCTATATTTTACCAATCCATATATGCGATCAATGACAAGCCAATATGTGTTCTAGCTATAGTTCGGAGAGCCTAGTGGGCGCATTTTCTATTCATCTGTTCGCCAGCCCAATGTCAACACCTAAACAACCTGAATGGAGACCCGGTCGAGTTCCCAGTGAGTGGCAAGAGAACAGTCAATGTTTTTAATCCGTAGGAACAGGCAATGGACCATATCAATGTATAATCGTTGATCGAGTTTTTCCGATTTCAGAGACGTTGTCATGGGCGCACGTAGCACGTTGTTAGGCAGAAGATTTGACAGTTTTACAAATGTCACAATGAAAAACAAAGGATTTAATTTATGTAGCCATCTGGGGCCAAAAGTAAAATCGACGTAGGTGGTATAAACTTTTGCAACTCCACCGTATGCAGATTTAGGAGGATTATAGCCTGGGAGATCCACTTGGTCGTTAACTCTTCGGGGTGTTATACCGTAACTTTTTTTTTCATCAATCAAAGTCCATACGATGACATCTTTGTTTACTTTTAAAAACAAAAAAAAATCAAATCGAAATAAACAAAAAAGAATCGATATATTGGTTTCATTTTTTAGAATACATTTTGTTTTTATAACAATAATTTCGGGAACAAGCTGGCAAGATTGTTTGCAATGATCATTAACGACCCGAGCAGAAATTTGTCAGGGCTCAAGCAAGGCCCTGATCAGGTTTGCCCTAACGTGGATCAGGCATTGGTAGGACAGCCTGATTGGGCCCTGATCATGAGTGTAACGCTTTTGCCCTATCAGGTCCTGATTGGGATTACCGGATCAGACCCTGATTGGGATAATCGGATCAGGGGCCCTATTCTTGAACCATTACGAAAATTTTAGGTATCTTAAATTTTCGTAACGCTATTTTCGTAATCGCAATGGAGAAATTATAAATTAGTATTCTTGAAACCATTACGAAAATAGAAAAGTGGTGAATAAAAAACAATGACATTTCGTAATGAGGTGATTAAATATTTCAAACTATTTGATATATTAATCAAACGAATACATTTAATTTAAATTTTGAAACAATTAAAATATAATAGATTTGTCTTTAAGTTATTTTAATTAAATATTATAAAAATTTATTATAATATTTCAATCGTTGGGTGTTGAAAACAAGCGTATGAAATGAATAAAATGTTTTGTGTTATTCAAGTGACAACTAGATACAATTAATATGATTTACTAAGTAATAAATTAAATTAAAGTGGAAAACTATATCTTTGCAGTAACTTTGGTGAATAGCGTACGACTTAGACACTTTAAAAAACATTTTTAATTTTTTCCAAATATTTTCGGTTTCTATGAAACCTTCCTCAGGGAAATATTTATTTCTATTACGAATAGAAATAAACTTCCGAAAGAAAATATTTGGAAAAAATTAAAAACGTTTTTTAAAATGTCTAAGTCTTACACGATTCATCAAAGTTATTGAAATAACACTTTAAGTAGTTCATAAACAATCTTCATCTTTGCAGTGATAAGTTGTTTAATTCCTATTGAACTTGCATATAATTATTATTAGTGGGAATAAGAAAAATGTAGTGATACAAAAACAATATCAGTAAACCTCTTAATCATATTGTTACGTTTTTCCAACCTTACTTCGAATTGCCCTTACTCTCAATTCGATGAACGTAATTTCCAATCTCTTTCTGAGTTCGACCACTGATTAGTAAGCACAAACACCAGGTTTTATTAAGTATTCAACACCTTACCTGTCCCATAACAACAGGAAACAATACAGCAAACAATATTCCTAACTAAAATATTCTTTAACAGCTTCAGAAACTCCAACGGTTGATTGTAGAAATTTCTACACATAATACACAAAATATTTCTATTCAATAACACTTATAACTTTATTTACAAAAACTAATTTTAAATATCACTTTTATAATTTTAACTTCACCGTCACACGTTTAAAATAAAACTAAATTACTATTTTACAACAGGCAATTGCTTATATACTACTCAGCTTAATTCTAGACAATTCGAGGTCACTTTCTAGAAACCTTGAGAAAATAGTAGAATATTCGATTACTTTACGATTACTGAAGACATTCAAGCTATCGGGTGTGTCGTAAAGCTAATGATCCACTCCGAAATCTCGTCTAAATTCCGACAGGATTTCGCAGATATGAACAAATCCCTTTTAAATATTTTAACTGAACTCAATGCATTGAAAAACGTAATTGAAGATCAAAAACAAATAATTGAAACATTAAGCAAAGAAGTGTTGCACTCAAAACTAATAAGATTTCGCTTAAATCGTTCAATACTCAAAAAAGCCAAAATCAGAATAAGATTGTTAATGATCCATTGACGATGGTACAATAGTACTTGTGTTCGGCGATTTTAACTTACCGTATATATCTTGGCAAATGAACACTAATAGCTTTCTTCCAATTAATAATCTCTCTGCTCTTGAGTATCATTTTGTAGATTCCTTAGCATCCTTAGATTTGAATCAAATTAACGGCTTATTTGATTCTCGTGTTCGGTTACTGGATTTAGTTTTTGTATCCGGGAATTTCTTTGAATCATTGTATAATTTAGTAGAATGTCATGAATGTTTGGTTAAAAACGATGAATATCATAAGTCAATTCTTCTAACAATTGATCTTGGTAATATTGAATTTGTAAGTAATGTTAAGAGTTCGTATTTAAATTTTAATAGAGGCGACTACATTAATTTCCACAATTATCCACAATTTTGTCAGATTAACAGTTTAAATTTTTATATCTATCCTACTCTTACACATGGAAAATAAAATATTGAAAATTTTTTCATGTAAATTTTATTACGAAAATGAATTAAGGAACGAAAAAACCATTACCAAAATTTTAGTAACATTTCTTTGCGAGAATTTTCGTAATATGTTTTCAAGAATACCATTTAAACATTTTCGTAATACTTTGACATTAAATCGATACCCAAAATTTTCGTAATGGTTCAAGAATAGGGCCCCAGGCCCTGATTGGGATATCCGGACCAGACCCTGATATATATTTATATGCTATATACATAAATTAATCAAATTAAAATAAAAAAATTACAATGGAAAAAATTAAAATAAATAAATAAATAAATAAATAAATAAATAATAATAAATAATAAATAAATAAATAATTAAAATTAATTACAATGAAAAAAATTAAGCCGAATTTCAGCCAAGAAGCTATAACTAAAACATACATGAAACGATTTTAACTATATATTTCTAGAATGGATAATACTCTAGTGAATTTTAACCAATTGAAATTTCAGCTAGGGGTCAAATACGAGAAACCTGATCCGGGCCGGATGTATTCAAATAAGGTAAACCCTAAAAGGGTATTCTAAATCAGGCCCTAAACAGGCCCACATCAGCTTGCTCTAATAGAGATTGCCCTTGTATGACTGACCAGGCCCTGATCACGACCTGACTGTATTCAGGTTTTCCCTAACTAATTTCTGCTCGGGGATATTCTTGTTTCGTTTATTTTTTGTGTATGATGTCATTAAAGACTGATACCTAGTTTTTTTTAAAGCGTGAAATGTTTTTCAATATAAAAATAATTAAAATGCAATATTTAAAAATATACTTCTTACTGTTTATTTTAAATTTTTATTTTATTAATAATAATATAAACTTTCTTATAGTAATAATAATAATTTTAATAATTTTATTTTTTATTTTATAGAATATCGATTTCGACTTACGTCATCCTCAGTTCTTAAATTATTATTACAATTTTCGCTTAAACTATTACTTATAGGTGGAAAACACGTGAAATCAGCAAGGTCTGGAAATGAGGTTTTAATTTTGTATATTTAGGTATTGGAATTCGTTGAAATCAATAAAATAAAATTTTCTGCGTTTTTAGTTTTTTTTTTTTTAACCCTGTCTTAAGATACAGGGTGCTGAAAAATCAAGAAATTGCTCGACCCTGCTGTATTGAAATGGCTATACAGTCAAAACTACCAAACTGATTTTAATGTTATATAGCTCAAATTGTAGGTATTGAATAGAGCTAATCAAAATTATAATTCACATTGTATGACCTTGAAAATTTTCTTTTAGAAAAATAACGGTAAAAAGTTGGCGGATGAACTGTATTCAGTCAACGGTAGCACCCTCAATCTTAGCTGTGAAATAATCCTTGATGATAAAACGCTATTGCTTCCTTGAAGAAACAAGCCTTGATATAATTATGTGTGGGCTTTAATCTTTAAGAAACAAAATGCGTCACAGGATCAAGGAATATGCCGCCGGATGGATTATTGGCAACTACATTTTTGTTTTGTTTCAGCAAATTTTTGTAAAAATTTGCTCTTTACTTTTCAATTTACTTTTATTTTCTCTATTCTGTCACAAAATATTGGCCTATGTCATATTTTGTCAGTGATAGGATTTTTTTTTTAGTTATCCATTCTTTAACAAAAAATATAAAACAACAAAAAAAGAAAGATTTACGTCCATCAACACCTTTGAACGTATGTTGTTGTGGGACCTTGGTCTTAAAAGGTTTTTATGTGTTATTGTGACACATATTGTAATTCCTACACAATTCTAATTCGTAATTCCTACACAATACATTTTATTTAAAAAAAAAAAAAAAAAAACGACTTAAAATTTTTTATCATAAAAAATATTGGAGTTAAAAAGTTAACAGTCTTTTTTGGATTTACATATATGTTTTTATAATAAATTTTTAATTTTAACTCAAAATAAATATTTTACACATTTTTTATCATTTATTTATTTTTACATTATTAAATTCCGTAGAGTTAGAATAACGTCTAGCTATAAGATTGATCCATCATATGTAGGAATGTATGAGTGATATCCTCGTGTTTCAGGAATTGTGTTTAAATTGGCGTATCTATAAGCTAGTTGATTTCGTTTTGCAATGTAACCTGCCTCCGTTACATAGAACAAATGCATGTTATCTTGAAAATTGCCTGGAGCTGCTGCCCAGCTATATAACTCCAGAGTTGTTGATATGTGTCCTTTAGGTTCAAAGACGATCTATTCCACTTTTTGAAATTTTTGAGTTATTAATTGATTTCGTTTCTTTCCATTAAACTGCAAGTATACGTAAAGCAAAAATTCAAAAATACGTATCTATTTCTGAGAAAATTGGGTACCAAATTACAGTTACCTTTCAAAAGCAATCTATTCCGTCATAACTTTTTAAACAAAAGAAAGCTATTCCATTTTATTTTGCAATCAAAAACAATGTATTCCAATAAGAATCATGTCGTTAAAAAACAAAACATGCCTATTCCAAAACATGCGTTTGGCACCAAAATCCTTTATTTCATAATAATCGTATGCAAAAATCAATCGATCGTGATATTTGTTTGAAAGTGGTTGATTTTTTGTAAGCTACATCAATTTTTATATTATCTAGTAAGTAAATAGTAATTATTTTATAACACATAAAATGAATTTTTAATTTAATTTAATTTTAACTATGAATATTGTTTAGAAAATGGATTTAATTGAATCGCCCGTTATCAGCAAAAGCCGCGTAAAAAAAGAAACATTCTTAGTCATAAACGATTCATTCAGCCATTGCCAAAAGTTCCGGATCAAGCCGCATATCACAGCCGCCAATTGTATATGTATTTGTTTGGCATGGTTGTGGGAACTGGTCATTTTGCTCTCACAACAGACAACGTCTTTCTGTATTACTGGACAGAGAATGTTCACACCAAGGGCTGAAATAAAATAGCTTCGGCCGTTTACCATCGACTTTGCCACATGAATCTAAACAATATAGACACAGTTCGCTTAGTGGCCGACGGATGTGGTGGCCAGAATAAAAATTCTATTATGGTGGGAATGTGCGAATACTTTTTATCACAGGTTCATTCGTACATTCCCCCTCCCCCTCCCCCAAATTGAAAAAAAAAGTAAAAATGAAAGAAACAATCGTGGAGCTTAAAGATTATTTAAATATATACAAAGAACACGGTACTTTAATTGGGTTGAGCAGCGAAGAGTGTACCGTTCTGGATTTTAAAGCCGAAGTCACAAAAACAATTAAACCGCCATCTGCGTGGCATTTCAAATTCAACCCAAGCAAACGGTTTATAATAACCAAAACTAATCGCGGCATCATTAAAGTGCGAGGAGAGCCATTTTACAAATCAGACATTGGTGAAGCAAAGCCAAATATTAAACGAGGTGCAAATTTGACAAGAATGGCTCCAGTAGTTTCCAGTAATTCCTAATGGTGTAAAAGTGAAAGAGGCGAAAATTTCGGATGTGGATAAACTGTTAAAAAAACATTTTGGTAGTAATTGGAGAAGTATGTAGAATTTAAACTTCTACAAAAATATTATAGATACCAATAATCAACAAATTGTTAAATCTTTTGATGAAGACGACCCTATTTGTTGCAATAACATAGAAGTGGAAGATGCATTACAAATTTATAAATCCTTTGCTGCAATTTTTACATATTAAATTTGAGTGATTTTATTATTTTTTACCTACTGAATTAGATTATGTGATTGAATTTATTGTGATTTTTATAATTTTTATTTTATTTTGTTTCAAATGTGATTTTTCGTTATTGTTTATTTAAAAAAGATATAAAACTTATCTATAATATATATATATATATATATATATATATATATATATATATATATATATATATATATATATATATATATATATATATATATATATATATATATATACACTGAGAAAATTTTTAACAGTGAAATTGATAATTCGGTATTATCAAATGATCTTACCAAATTTATCTGCTGAAAGGATAATATTTTGGTGAATCCAATGATAATCCCATCAAAAACAAAGAAAACATAATCATTTCCATAATAAATTTATTATCTAATTGAAAAATCTGAAATAGGCTATATAGAAAGGAATTACAATCTGTTAGACAATAAAACCGTTTAATAGACAATATTATTATCAAACGGAAAACTAACATTTTCAAACTTCAAATACGCATATTTTTATAAGCCTTTTTTTCTATTGGATAATAATATTTTAAAATTGAAAAAAAAAATATTTTCAATTTCAATAATAATTTCCGAGTTGATAATATTACTATCAATTGAATAACATTTAATTATCCAACTAACAACGCCGATGAAATTATTTTGCATTGGATAATAATATTATCAATTCAAAATTAAATCTTTCAAGTTGATAATATTATTATCCTTTTTACAATATTATTTTTCAATTTAGTATGAGCAAATACTTGTCGTTTTGTTTAATTTATGAATAATTTCCATTCAGATTTTATATTGTGTTATGCAAGGACTGCAGTAAATAAGTTTTTTTTAAATTTAAAATTGTGTTAAATTGTGTTTAAATTGTTAAAATTGTGTTTAATTAAATTGTGTTTAGTGAAACGATAAATTAATAAACTACTAGTGAAATATTGAATGGTAAGGTTTTAAGTTAAATTTGTCAAGTAAATGTAGAAAAGAGAAATTTTCTTTAGAATTTGAACACGTGGCGCAGACATTCATCTTTCTCGCTGCTTGTACTTAAAAAAACTTCGTTTGCATTTTTCAAAATAATTAATAAATTAAACGTAATAAACTAAAAAAGTAGGTCTCATGAGTTTTGGTATGATAATACATTTTTTACGTATTCTACTTATAAATATTAATTCTATTTCTCAGGGAAACTTAATTTTTGTAAGATATATTTTAGTAATAATTAAATTTTAGTAATAATTTAAATAAATAATAATAATTTGTAAGATTTGTAAATGTTAAAAATTAATATTTTGAATTAAGTTTTTTTTCCTCTATATTAAAAATTAAGCTTAGTTTAACAAAATCATATGTTTTTTATGTAAACTTCGTTGTAATACCACTACAAATTGTACTCAAAAGTTTACAAATGTTAATTCTTTTAAAAGACACTTGCATCGAAAACATAAACCAGAAAACAATAACCTAGCTATAATTGATGTAAGTGTAAATCATATAAAATCTGAATCTGTAATAGAAAACTGTATATTCAGATATTATATTCAGATTATACCAGAAATGAGCAATAATAAGCGCAAAAATAATTTCTGAAACAACCGTAGCGGAGTAAATGACTAAATCTATGATTCATTTATGTTTGAATTTACATAGCAGAAATAATTTTGCTCGCAAAGACATTAACTATATTTACTCGGAATTAGAAAAACGTATATATGATCCAATAGTTTCCTCTTTTAGTCATTTGTGTTTTTCAAATGTAGAACTAAATATGTGTCTTGAAAGGATCACTAATACTTTTAAAAGTTCATCAAAACTGTGTAAATCTGATTTTCTGTTGTTTAAATGGTTGGTAGATCACGATTACATAGCCAAACACTCTCAATTTATTATTAGTACCACTATATGTCCCCTTTTCAAAAATGGCATATCGATATATAAGAACAAAAATATCAAAGGAGTTTTGCTCCCCTTTAAACATCAGTTTAGAAAAGTTCTCGAAAAAGATGATTTGATATTATCAATGCTTGAGCGATTAGAACAGTTATCAGAAAATGACTGGTATATCAGTAACTTCGTTCAAGGAGAATTATGGAGGAAAAAGAAGAAGAATAATGAACTTTGTTTACCATATTTTTTATATATGGATGATTTAGAAATAAATAATCCTTTAGGGGCTTACGCTGGTCAGCATTCAATTGCAGCATTTTACTATAGCTTTCCTCTAATGGAAAATATTTCAAAACTTTCTAATATATAAGTAGCCGCTTTAATTAAATCACAAGATTTAAAAAAATTTGGAAACGAACTGTCCCTACAATTTCTAGTTAAAGAAATAATTTCCTTATCGAAAGATGGAGTGGAAATTAATACATCAAAACCGAAAATAAAAGTTTTTTTCTTGGTCTCGGAGATAATTTTGGATTAAACAGTATTTTAGAATTTTTTTGTCATTTTTGTAAAATATCATATTCCAAATCCTTAAACCAATGCACTGAGGTTAAAGTATTGATTAGAACTAAAGATAGTTATACTACTGATATCTTGATGGATGATTTTAAATCCACAAGCATATATAAAGCAAGCATTTTCAATGAAATTCCAATTTTTCATGTTTGTGAAAACTTTTGCGTAGATATAATGCATGATTTGTTCGAAGGCGCAAGCATGATTGCTCAACAAATCTGTTTATTATTTCCAAAAGAAATTGAGGTTAATTTTATACTGAAAGCATATTTAAAACAAAAAACTATCTGAAATATTTCTCAGTCGATTTGTTTTAGTCATATACCTGGCAGCACTCCTAGAGGAAGGGTTTACACAAAATATTATAATTATATTAGAAAGCTTAGAGGTAATGGTCTTATAAGCAACAGCTTAAATTTAGAAATATCAACTCAAAACACAAACACACAAAATACTCGTTTTGGTAATCTTAACTCTGGTCATTATCATTGTAAACATTCTCATAGGAAAATATTAAAACTAATTCATTATTTATAGATTTAGAAACAGATTATGAGGACCACTTAAATTGGCTTAAATTTAACAACAATGATGCATGGGCCGAAATAGAGGACCATTGGTGTGGCTGCAAAAATTTTAGAGTTCAGAAAATGGAAAATGTAAAATTGACCTCAGAAATTTTCAAAGAATGACCTCAATACACAAAACCACTGAGTTTTAAGCTGGTATGAAACAATTACAGGTTCAAAATTGGAAACAGGTATCTTCAACCTTTTATGTTTATAATTAATAGACTGATGTCGACTTTGGTGTTTTACACACAACAGGAAATGGTTTTTCTTCAAACTATAACCATTTTGCGATGCAAATTGTTCCAATATTGCTGGGTCGGCTTAAGGAACCAGGTTATTGCAAAATTATAACTAAATTAAAATCCAATCCTAAAAGCTTTTCTGAAAGTAAGTATCATTAATTTTTTTGCTTCTTTTAAATAATCATTTTTAATAACAAACATTTTTATATTTACTTCGTAGATGGAAAACAGGTTGCCATTTTTTCTTCTATACATGGTTATTTGATACCAACTTCAAGGCGATCGAAATCACAACCCAATGGAAAAATGCAAATAATAAAGCAAAAGAGACTCGCAAAATTCCTTTATTCTCAATACTCCGAATGCTGCTGCTGTTGAGGAATTCATTTTAAAAAGAAAAGAAAAACTTAGGTCGATTCAACCGATTGTTATTGTTGTTGGTGATAAACAAAATCCAGAAAGTATTTATGTATATGTAGATGATATTAAATACAAACTTTTTTCATTAGTCAAAGCATTAGACATGTGCTTTAAGACGTTTCATTTGTTCAATCTTGAATAGCCAGAAGAGTCAGAAGCTGTCTGGAAATTTATACAATATCATTTTTATGACATAAAGGATTCAAAAAAAATAAATCCTGCAATTAATCACGCAATTAATTGCTGATTTGAAAAATGTTTAATTTCGTTTGTCTCCTATTAGGAAATAAATTTTGTATTTTCATTTTTTTGTATAAAATTTGTTGAAATTATAACTAAAGTATTTATATAATAACATGAAATGCAATATCATTTAGAGTAAAAATTAATTTTAAAATTAAAAAAAATTAAAAATATATTTTAGTTAAGTTTAATTTATATTTTTTGTATTTTAATGCTTAAATAAATGATTTTAATGTAACTATATTTTTTATTGAAACCACCAAATAAACAAAAATTAGTTTTAAAGTTGTGTGTTTTTTAATAATTAGTATACACAAATATGTTAACTGCAAATACTTCGTGTTGTGACCATACTACGTGTTGTGACAGTTTGTTTTACGGCAGCTTGTAACTTATAGTTTTAATCTAATAGCGTTTTCAATTCTCGATTTATGTTTTGAGACCTCAGAGCAGGCAAAACTGTTTCTGATTTGTAAATTTTTACTTGAAATACTTAAAATACTTGGGAATCGAACAGATAAAAGTCACATCTTTTACATCCGTAAAGTTTGTTTAACAAAATAAAGGAACTAGTTGAGTTATAAGTGTACTATCTTCATCTAAACAACTTCTCCTACTAACTACTATTTTTAGTTTTATTTATTAGGAATTTTCCTTAAAAATCTACATACAAAAGTTTTTGTTATTATTAATTCATTTTTTTAATGTATTGTATATTATTATTTTCAACTTTACTTAAGAAAATTTCACGATTTAAAATATGTTTTTTCTTTCCTATTTTAATAATGTTTTAATATATCCTTATTTTTGTTATCCTTCCGTTCAGTACAAGGCAACATTTTTGCATCGTCTCTTGAAAACAAAACAAAAAAAAATGCAAAAAGTTTGAAACTTGCATTCAAATCGAGAAAAGTAACGTAAGTTTTTTTAGATCAACATTTTTTCGACAATGGAATAGAAAAAAAGGTAAAGTAAAGAAATAATAGAATTGACAAAAAATAGATAATTCAATGGAAACCTGAAATATTTAAATTGATAATATACATTTTATTTATGACAATATTGCATATTTGAAAATCATCATTATCAATTTGAATACATATATTAACATTTAATTTAATTGTAAATATTATCAATAATTGAAAGAAAAATTTTGTTGAAATGAAAATACACATTATCCATTCGAAAACTCACTTTTCAAAATAGAAATAAACTATCTATTTGAAAATTTTATTGTTAATTAAAAAAAATAAGTTTTACAACATATTATATCAATTGGATAATACTATTGTAGAAATGAAAAATACATTATCCAATACAAAAAATATTCAATTTGAAAATAATTTTGTTTTCAATTTGATAATAATATTTCCGGCTGAAAATCACTAACGAAGATTATCAAATCAACAGCTATTTTAGTTGATTCCACTGTTAAATTTTTCTCAGTGTATATATATATATATATATATATATATATATATATATATATATATATATATATATATATATATATATATTCATATATATATATATATATATACATATATATATATATATATATATATATATATATATATATATATATATATATATATATATATATATATATATATATATATATATATATATATATATATATATATATTTAAGAAATCAATATTTTGTTTTATTGTATTATCTAAAATCAATCAACGTGGTAAAAAATTCTTGGTTTAAAAATTCGAAAAGCCAGCGATTTGGCAGAAAACCAAATGAACAATCAAAATGTTAGTTTCAAAACATACCTTTTCCGGCAGTAATGTGTTTCAAAACGAACCTATTCCATCGTGTAAAGTTCAAAACGTGTCTATTCCAAAATTGTTTCTAAAATACCAGCTTAACTTTACTACCTACATTGTTTTACACTTCAAACAAATTAATTAAAAATACCTAAAGAAATGAATTAAACAATAAAATCACCGTTTTTGTAAATAATTTAAAAAAAAAAGTTTTTTTCATTTATCTCGAAAACTCGTAAAGTGGAATAGATCGTTTTTGAACCTAAAGGACACATATCGTCGCTTTAATAATGAAATAACGTATACCATATATACGTTGTTATTATATAATGGGTGCGCTGCATTCCCCATAAGGATGTCTATAAAGTGGCATTTTAACATTTTTCAATTTTTTTATAACTGGGGGTGAAAATTAATATATTGTTAATTAACGTACATGCGAATTTGAATTTGGTTAAATATTGAAACAGCGTAAATGCATGTACGATATTTCAATTCCTACAGAATAATAACTTGGGTAAAATCAGTGTCGTATACTTTACATACATTACGATCGCCACGCGAAATGGTAAATCTAAAATATTGTATACGCATCATTCATTACTACATGATATTCTGGTTCATATAAATAAAAAATTGTAAAAATATTATGCGTTAGTTCTATAATAATTAGTTTTAGGCTTAATCGTACTTCCATACAAAATGAAATAACGTATATGAAATATGAAATAACGTATAAGGTACCTAATTGACTTTTCACCTCTTTTTAGGTAGAAAAGCCAGCAGGTACCAATGTGAAATTTTAATATGCTGTGGGGAAATTAGTCAAGATTAATTGGTAGACATTTTTTTTCCAATAACTTTATTCATTCAATAGTGCTGCCGAGTTTATGAAAATCAGAAAATCGAAAAATCTTTAAACCCAATTATCTCGAAACTACACTTTTGCGAATACGTTGTTTCATTATTAAAGCGACGATATGTCGACACACATGTCTTTGTCGTTTTCTTTCTTAAGACTCGCTCTAACTGCTTTTCTTTTTAATCTTCCTCCAATTCCATCAGAAGGTCCTTTACCGTGCAATGTTGCATAAAAATGCCACTCACATGCTATTTTGTAGTCATTCAAATGATGCAGGATCGTAGAAAAAATTTTTTTATATTTATATTGTGAAGCAGCGCCATCAGAAATATAAATAATCCAATTTTTTGTGTAGTGTGTTTTGTGTTTTGCGCATTTTTTAAGAGTTGCGATTTTGCAGAAAATTACTCGTTCGTAATACAAAACGAAACGCAAGGTTACCATTGGAACCTTAGATTATAAAATACACAGGATAAGTAATATCTTTTTAAGTTGAAGTTATTTTTATTTACATAAAGTAGTGTGCGATTTTAACGTGATAGTATTTGCAGTGAAAAAACACAGTAGCCTAGAAATTTAAATATCATCGAGGTTTTCCCTTGCTTTACCAAATATGCTTACAAAATAACAGACTTATGTAGAAATTTTGTATATAACATTTTTACCGATTGGAGAATGACCAACCTTATTCAATTTTGTTTTATGTTTGTCAAAAGTATTCCGATTAAAATAAAACTGATATAATGTTAAAACTGAAAATTTGATCCTAACTAAAATTTTATCATGTACGCTTTGGTTTTGTTTTCATTTAAACTAAATTTAAAAGTTTTGTTTTAATTTAGAATGAAATTAAAATGAAATATATATTATTTGGCAGTTGCTTCTTTCTGGCAATAGAAGAATAATAATATATTTTTTTTTTATAAATGGAAAGAGATAAAAGTGCTGCATGGGACCCTGTATTTTTGTATTTATTTTTACAGGAGCCTTTTCTTTTGTGGAAATTATTTTCAATGCAAAATTTTAATTTAAAAAATAGCTTCAATTTTTTTATAGTTTTATAGTTTAGATACACAAATATTACTTATCCTGTATATTTTATAATCTAAGATTGGAACAATAAACAAGCAACAATTCATCCTTTCGTAATATATTACACGGATGCATATGAAAAATTACAACAAACCAATTTCATTATAATATCGGACTGCCTTACTCATAACAGCATTGCTGTGAATCTCTTCATTTTTCCACAGAATTTTTCTACGATCCTGCATCAACGCTTTGCTCTGAACTCCACTGTTTTGGAAACTCCTAAAGAAATACCCCAAATCCAGTCTTCAGGAGTTAATATGAATGAACTTCACTTCAAACCCATGATAGTCAATAAACTTTTAAAGGGGTTAAACATCAACAAAGCCTCAGGAATGGACAATATTCCACCCATTATTTTAAAAACCTTTTCCAAAGAACTTGCACTAACTTTGACTAACATATTCTACCAATCCTACAAATCCTAACATATTCTACCAATCCTACAAATGTTGATACAGGCGGATATGGCTAAAAATTAAAAGGATTTTGAATTGAGAAAATATCCGCTGTATTTGAGAAAAATCGAAGGACAACTTTGAGGCAGCAGTCTCTTGCTCTGGTCTTAAGCTCTCGGCTGGGTCGTGGTTTTCCTCGTTGTTCCTTTGATATAAGGGGACTGCTTTTAGACTTTGAGTTAAATGAAATACAGTAAAAGCCCAGTTATCCGGAATGCTCGGGGATTAGAGCATGCCGGATAATCGAAAATTCCGGATAATTGAATGTAAATGAAATTTTAGGACGATTTCATGTTATACTTCATATAAATATTTTGCTAGGATTTTTTTCAGAATATTTTCAAATGAAATGCTAGAAACTTAATTTTGTATGTATATTTCATGTTGCTTATAACATTGATTGCAAATAATATTTTATACAAATACAAAAATAAGTAAATGAAATAAATAATAAGAATATTTTAAAATTTTAAATAATTTAAAAGTTAAACCAAAACATATTTCTTGTGAATTTGCAAACAAAAACAACATATTTCTTGTGAAAGAGGAAAAAATCCAAAAATTTTAAATTCCGGTTAACTGAATATTCGGTTAATTGAATGTCGGATAAACGGGCTTTTACTGTACTATTAATAGTGGGAGCGATTGCCATTAAAAACTCCAAACAACACGATAAAAGGAATTTAAAGGAACCCAAGGAATCTACATGTCTCACTCCAACCATTTTAGAAAACAAACTAACACATATTAACAAAAATTAAAACGGGTATACCAAACATAAATCCAAAAACTTATCAATACAAACATCTAGATATGTAACTATAATAATACTACAATAATAATAATAATGCTGAATCATACCTTACTTTTTTTTTTTTTTTTTTTTTATTCAATGTTAGGCATGTTTAGTGTTAACCAATATAGATCAACGTCTCTGAATATCCGAAGATACCATGCTAACTAGGGAACTAGGGTTCGAAAGTATTATTTAATTTTCTTTCAGGAATTTATTAACGTTGATCTTAAAGTTTTGAGGATTAAAATTATCAGGAAAGACCCACGCCGGTAAGGCATTCCAGAGATGAGAAACTCTGTTAAAAAAATCGCGTTGAAAAGCGACAGTTCTACACCTTGTCACTTGAACCGTAAAAGGATGGGCTGCTATTGATGCTCTGGTGAAACGCGCAAAGTTTGCTGGTTCAGGCAAAATCGATTTGATCTCCGTAGACGCCCGTTCGTCCATAATATACTTGTAAAATACCGTCAAATCAGCGACGTCTCTTCTATGTTGCAAGGAATCAAGCTCGTTAGTAAGAGTCGAGTTGCCGATCAATTTAACAGCTCTCCGTTGTATAGAATCAAGACATTTTAAGCTACTTATGTAGGCTCCACCCCATATGTGAGAGCAATACTCCATGCAGGGACGAATAAATGATTTATATATTAAAAGAAGCTGTTCGCTATTAAAAACCTTACGACAACGACCCAAGAATCCTAATTTTTGAGCAGCGTTCTTAGCTAGGTTAAAAATATGAGAATTCCATTTCATATTATTTTCAATCTCAACTCCTAGAAGTTTAATAGATTCTTTCTCTTGAAGATCATTTGAATCAAACTTTAATAAAAACGGATTAGGTGTTGATAACCTAGAAAAATGACAAACTTGAGTTTTACTTGTGTTGAATTCAACACTGTTAGCAACTCCCCAATCTAAGATGGTTTTTAAATCAATATTTAATGACTCTATCAAGTTTGATCTAGCGACATTAAGATTTGATGGTGCATACAAATTTGGCATTTCATGTGACGCATGAAGTGTGCTATCATCAGCAAAACTATGGATGGGATTAACTGTTGCATCTAGCAAGTCATTAATATAGAGAAGAAAAAGAGTAGGTGATAAAGCGGAACCTTGAGGAACACCAGCATTAATTGAAAAGATATTCGATGAAACACCATCAACATTGACCCGAAATTTGCGCTCGGAAATAAAGCTTTGTAACCAAGAAATAAGTTGTTCATCTAAGCCGTAGCATCTCAATTTGCAAATGAGATTATTGTGCCATACTTTATCAAATGCTTTGGTAATATCAAGAGCAACGCCAAAAGTCTCACCATGGTTTTCAAGCGACTTGTTCCAGATATGCGTGACATAAGAAAGTAAATCTCCCGTCGCTCTTCCTTTACGGAATCCGTATTGTCTTTCTTTAAGTAATTTTGACGACTCTAAGAAGCTCATAATATTAAAATTAACATTAATCCTTCGTCGTCTGTTGACCTCATTCCATTGGCAGGGTTCAGTGGACATCAATCCATTAACACAGTGTATAACACAAATACAACACCAGGTTATTTGATTAAATTTTTAGTTTATTTATTATCTCTTGAGGGTGCGTCTTACAAGTTCTTATATAACTTAAGTTGTTTTCTTACATTGTAAAATTTTAAAATTAAATTCTAAAGTAGAAATCAGTTTTTCTTAGACACTGGGCTTTTCAATTTTATGTGCTTTTTGGTTTTGACTTTTCACCAGAATCTATATTTAAATCTATATGGTATTATTCATTATTTGTCACACACGACACGACAACTGTGAATTATTTTAATTTTTAACTCAATAATTTTTTTGAATATTCAATAACTGTTAATAGCACATTTGTCACTTTAGTAATCACTACATCAAACTCATAATCACAATGACTACACAAAACTTCACTTTAATGACTATAACTCAACAAAACCTAACTTTAACCCAAACAGAACTTAACTAAAACAAAATCGAATCTAAGCGGAACATCTGTTCACTTCAAGATTCATTCCTCGACAACCCAAAATTTTTAATAACTCCGTCCAAAGTTTTTGAAGTTTTCGCCAATTCATTAAAATTATAGAATTTATTTGTAACTTGATTTGTTTTCAAATTACCAAATCAAAGAAAATTCAATGCAATATACACACGAAGGTTAATAAACTTAATATCGACACATTAATTATTGTAATTCATAATTCACGTGTCTTCAATTAGTTTATTTACCTTAGTTTGGTGTTATAAAATTTGCAACGTTAAACGATACAAATTATACTTGCATTGGACTTCTTGGATTGTAAAATGTCAACCAATTATTTAGTAAAACAAATAAACTTGAAACAAATTTTGGAGACGGTCATTAGAATTTAGAAGAATAATTAGAAACTATTTTTAGAAACGATTAGATACTAGGAGAAATTGGCAATGTGACGAATGGAAGGAAAATTAATATGGAAGATTTTCCATCCGGCACAATGTCCAGCCCGTCCCCAAAAAGTGACCAAAATCGGATATCTCAAATTATAGGCCAATACCTTTACTATCGGTCCTATCCAAAGTCTACGAGCATTATACTAATACACACACTTCAAAATTTCTGGAAGTAAATCATTTAATATCCGACAGTCAATACGGTTTACGAAACAAAAGATCAACTACCGATCTATCAAACTATGTAGCGCATTGTTGGAACAGCATACTTGATAAAGGTGGTGAAACATACGTTATCGCTTTAGACATCTCTAGGGCATTAGAACGAGTCTGGCATGCCAACTTAATCAACAAGCTCGTTTGGTTTTCATCCCAATGTTGCAAATGGTTTTCATACCAATGTTGTGAATCTGATTCAAAATCCAACCGATACATTTTGGTCTCCTTAGACTGATTTTCTTCTGAGTGTAAGCTAATTAACGCTGGTGTAGTCTGGCTCAGTATTGTTCCCAACCCTATTTTTGATTTATATCAACGAATTGTTGAAAATCACCAGCAACCCAATAAATAGTTTTGCAGATGATGTACTCTGCACAAGTCGTTTGAGCCTCTTCCGTCAAAAGGTAAAATGCACGAACGAATTAATCTCGCCCGGAGAAACGCTGCCATAAACGTAAATAGACCTAAAAAATGTCGCCGATTGGGGTGAGCAAAACCTAGTAAATCTCAACTCTACCAAAACACAGCTGTTGATTGTTTCGAGATCAAAGACCGAGTTCCCCATAGAAATTTTATTCAGTATGTGTGATGAACCAATAGGTGAATGTAAAAACATTCGTTTATTGGGTGTCACAGTTTCAAATGACCTACTCTGGATCGATCATGTAATGACAATGAGAAAAAGCGCGTCTAAACAACTCGGCCTCCTAAATAGATGCAAAAAATTTTTCACTCCATACCAATTGCCCCATGTTTATAAGTCCTATGTTCGTCCCTGTATGGAGTACTGTTATCAAGTTTGGGGTGCTGCTTCTGTTTCCATCTTGGCCCTCTTGGACTCTGTTCAAAAGCGAGCTATACGAATTGTGGGTGATCGATCTTTGACATCAAAACTTGATTCCCTACAACATCGTCGCACTGTTGCTGACCTCGTTGGTTTTTACAAATATCGTCATCAGCAGTGCTCAGATGAAATCAGCGGCATCATGCTGCAAACTTATTCTTATCTCTGTTCCACTCGGCAATCGGTTACCGCAACCAGTGGAACGGTCGAGATCCCGCGCTGTCATACTGGCAGATCGCAGAAAAGCTTCTTTGTCCGAACTGCATACAAATAGACTAGTTTGCCGGAGTCCTTAGTCTCAGGTGGCTTCAGCCCGCAGAGGTTTAAAAAATGCGTTCATCAACACTTTAGAACGCCAGTTGTTTTGGAACCTAGGTCTTAAAAGGCATTTATGTGTTGTTGTGACACATACATATTATAATATTCTAAACCCTATTACACAAAATTTTTTATTTAAAAAGAGAAAAATTGAAAATATTGCGAGTGAATTAAAACAAACGGAAATGAGAAACAAATTGAACAACATTTCAAAGAAAACCATTACAGAAATTCAGATGGTAGGTTTATGCATTGTGATTACCATTTTCTCAAATTGTTTAGTATTGGGTAACTCAGAAAAATAAGCACTTTTCACTTTGTGCTGAATGGATAAAATATTTAAAATTAATAAAAAAATTTGATAATGATTATCACGATTCATGATAGAATATATTTCATTAGGTCACATGGAAATGGTTGTCCGATTAAAGTTAGGGATGTTTACTGTTTACTGTGTTAACCATAATAAATTATTGCAGGGCCATACTATACTAACTAGAGAGTTTGGGTTTGTGAGTATTAATCAATTTTCTTTGAGGATTTTATGGATAATTTTTTATGGTTAATTTGAAAGTTTTGGGAATAAAAATTATCAGAAAACTTAAAAAAAATTTTAAAAACAAATTTCATAGATTGACATAAAAATTAATTTATGGTTGAGGAAAAAATATTTAATTATATTAATCAATTATCTATTAATTTTATATTAACTATTATATCATTCAGTAGGCCAGCTGTCAAACGAAACGGCTGTGTATTATTTTCGAATATAAGAAATTTGGCAAAAAAATAATAATTAAATTTCTTTTATATTTATTTCTTTTATATTTATTACTTTAATATCAATAAATTTTAATTTTTACTAATTAACACTATTTATCTTTTTTATTTTTAGGTAAGAAAATTACAAAATTAGAAATAATTAACTTAAGAACAAAATTTGAAGAAATTTAGGAAAAACGATAATATATCTAAAATTTTTACCTTACCGGTGGTTCAGGAGGAAATTAAGATAAGTTTTACAATTTATTTAGTAATTTTTTTTTTAATATTTTGTTAATACTAAATTAACAGCAACGACTGTGCTGTAGGTACAATTATTTTACATTGTATTTCATTTTAAATTTAATTTGTTAAGTGTAAGACAAAATTAACCCAAACTTCAATTGCAATTTCACAGTTATACTTACTATACTACTTTTAAGAGATAAGAACTTTCACGGTCTCCTTTTAATCCTTAATCGTTGTTTTTGGTTTGGTTTAATCTGTTTGCTTCAATCTCTTATGTCGAACCATTAATTTATTATCCATTGTTTGAATTGGCAATTTCGACAGTTAAACTTAGACATAGTTTCAAGTTGTCCAGCTGGTAGAATTGTCAATTTAGATATCATTTTTGATCTTTTGTTTGGTTTTAGTTGGAATTTTTTTGAGGATTGTTTTCAGATTTATTTTTAAATTTAACTATAATTTAAAATGTCGAAATTGTCTATCAATTTTGCTAATATAAGAGGGTTGAACGTCAATCTTAATGCAGTTCACCTTTATCTTGAGAATCTTAAGCCTGATATTCTTTTTTTAACGGAAACGATTATCAGCGCGAGAGCTGTATCGTTGGACAAAACTAAATATGTTTGTCCTAACTATGAGCTTGAATCTTCTTTCTACTTTAAGCATGGTGTTTGTGCGTTTATTAGAAATTCTGTACCATATGTGAGAATAAATAATTTTGAATTAAATTCAAAATTTCACAATATGGTTTCCCTTAAGATTACCTGCTCTAATCAAACTCTTTTTGTCTTTGGATTGTATCGCTCGCCCAACTCACCGGAGAACATAAATTTATTTCATGACCTATCTGAAAAGATAGATAGGTTGACTGTATATCCTAACGCTAAAATTATAGTTCTTGGTGATTTCAATGTTCATAATAAAGAATGGCTTACACACAGCTCTAAAACTGATGAATTAGGTAAAGAAGCTGAACTTTTTGCTCTTTATCATAATTTCACTCAGATAATAGATCAGCCTACCAGAGTTCCTGACATTCTTGGCCAAAAAAGTAACTTGCTCGATTTGTTTTTGATAAATGACCCTACGTTGGTTCAATTTAAAGTATCAGAGCCTTTGGGTGGATCAGATCATAATTTGATCTCCACACATTTAAATATACAAGTACCTAAACAGTTTAAAGCTAATCCTCGTCTTGTTTGGGATTATAAAGCTGCAAATTGGCAGGGACTTAGAGATTTCTTTAAATGGTTTCCCTGGAAACGCAATTGTCTTTCCAGCCAAGATCCAAACATTGTTGCTTCTAATTTTTCAAAAATAATACTAATGGGTATGAGTAGGTTTGTTCCAAATAGTTTGATTGTTCCGAAGGTTGATCGATGGTTTTCAAGTAAATGCAAAAAAGCAATAAAAATTAAAAAAAAGGCTTTTCAAAAGTTTATTCAAAACAAGTCTGATGAAAACCTTAGATTATACCGAATAGAAAGAAATTTATGTAGAAAATTAATAGATGCAGAGAAACATCTATTTATTAGGAAAAAAGCTAATAAATTTGCTGAGCACCCTACTGGTTCACGAAATTTTTATAAAACCGCCAAGGCTGTTCAAGGAAATTTTTGTAAGTCTTCTATACCTCCTCTTATTGATAGAGATATACCTATTATTGACCCCAAAGAAAAGGCTAATTTATTAGGTAACTGTTTTTCGTTAAATTCTACATTAGTAGAACCCAATTTTCTACCTATACCAATTCCTAGAGTTTCTAACAAAATGGGGCGGATTATTTTTCGTAAAAATGTCATTCGGAAAATGCTCTTACAAATCAATACTAATAAGGCATCTGGACCTGATAGAATTCCTCCAATTATCCTTAAAACTTTTGCTAAAGAGTTAGCACCAATCCTAACTAAAATTTTCTATTTGTCATATAAGAAAGGGATTTTTCCTGATATATGGAAAATGGCTAGTGTACAACCAGTTCCAAAGAAGGGCGCTAAAACGGATCCAAGAAATTACAGACCTATATCAATTTTGTCGGTTGTTTCTAAAGTATTTGAGAAATATGTTAATTTTAATATTATGAGCTTCTTAGAGTCGTCAAAATTACTTAATGAAAGACAATACGGATTCCGTAAAGGAAGAGCGACGGGAGATTTACTCTCTTTTGTCACGCATATCTGGAACAAGTCGTTTGAAAACCATGGTGAGACCTTTGGCGTCGCACTTGATATTGCCAAAGCGTTTGACAAAGTATGGCACAACAATCTTATTTGCAAATTGAGATGCTACGGCTTAGATGAGCAACTTATTTCTTGGTTACAAAGCTTTATTTCCGAGCGCAAATTTCAGGTCAATGTTGATGGTGTTTCATCGAATATCTTTTCAACTAACGCTGGTGTTCCTCAAGGTTCCGCTTTATCACCTACTCTTTTTCTTCTCTATATTAATGACTTGCTAGGTTCAACAGTTAATCCCATCCATAGTTTTGCTGATGATAGCACACTTCATGCGTCACATGAAATGCCAAATTTGTATGCACCATCAAATCTTAATATCGCTAGATCAAACTTGATAGACTCATTAAATATTGATTTAAAAACCATCTTAGATTGGGGAGTTGCTAACAGTGTTGAATTCAACACAAGTAAAACTCAAGTTTGCCATTTTTCTAGGTTATCAACACCTAATCCATTTTTATTAAAGTTTGATTCAAATAATCTTGAAGAGAAAGAATCTATTAAACTTCTAGGAGTTGAGATTGAAAATAGTATGAAATGGAATTCTCATATTTTTAGCCTAGCAAAGAACGCTGTTCAAAAATTAGGATTTTTGGGTCGTTGTCGTAAGGTTTTTAATAGCGAGCAGCTTCTTTTAATATATAAATCATTTATTCGTCCCTGCATGGAGTATTGTTCTCCTATATGGGGAGGAGCTTACATAAGTAGTTTGAAATGTCTTGATTCTGTACAGCGGAGAGCTGTTAAATTGATCGGCAACTCGACTCTTACTAACGTGCTTGATTCCTTGCAACATAGAAGAGACGTCGCTGATTTGACGGTATTCTACAAGTATATTATGGACGAACGGACGTCTGCGGAGATCAAATCGATTTTGCCTGAACCAGCAAACTTTGCGCGTTTCACTAGAGCATCAACATCAGCCCATCCTTTTACGGTTCGAGTGACTAGGTGTAGAACTGTCGCTTTTCAACGCGATTTTTTTAACAGAGTTTCTCATCTCTGGAATGCCTTACCGGCGTGGGTCTTTCCTGATAATTTTAATCCTCAAAACTTTAAGATCAACATTAATAAATTCCTCAAAGAAAATTGAATAATACTTTCAAGCCCTAGTTCCTTAGTTAGCATGGTATCTTCGGATATTCAGAGACGTTGATCTATATTGGTTAACACTAAACATGCCTAACATAGAATAAAAAAAAAAAAAAAAAAAAATTAGTTAATATAAAATTAATAGTTTTATTTAAATATTCAAGAAAGAAAAAAGCTTGTAACTTTAAAATAAAATATTAAGTTTTATTATGAAATTAATTTAAATATTTACTAAGGCAAATTGTATTCAAAAACAAGAATTTATTAATCTAATTAAACATCTAAATTAAAATTGGTTCAATAAATCTTTTATTCAATTGTTTTCGTATTCATTTTTTGCTTTGTGTTGCAAAAAGTACTGGAAACTATTAGAATTTCTTAGTCAAGAAACAAGCCCGATTACGATTTACACGTGTAAATGGAATGGTGTATAAGGAATACTATTTTGATTTATTATTATGTGACGCATCTGAATGAAATTGGCAAGTATACTGTGGATTGATAAATATGTGTTGAGGAAAAAGATCCCGAAATCCAAATAGGAATACTGATTAGTTTTATTTGATATAATAAACCAAGTATTGAAAGGTTGCTTCTAAGCAACTGTTGTAATCTTTAATTCAACAAATATCCGGAACACCGTTAAAATTAAATTATCAATTAATCCAACAATCGGTTATTGTTGGGTAAAATTTTAATAAACGTTAAACGTAAATACGAAAACTTTATTTAAATTCAGTCCATTTAATATTTTTATAATTAGCCACTGCGTGATATTTATCTATTCAACTTAAAAGCACAACATAAAAATTGTTAAATTTGTTTTTAAAGCGATAAACTAGATAAATTAAAACTTGATTGATATCCGAATAAATTTATTCTTCTCTAGCAAATAATTATATATTTATTTATAAATATATCAACAAAACAAAATCTACGCAACTCATTTTCTTATATCAATCGAACTGTCAAATTAACATTTTGTTCTTAAATTTGCCATATAATTTATTTTCGTATTCGTTTTTTATAAATTAAATTAATTTCTTATTTAACAAACGAAATATAAATTATGCTCATATATCGTATAGGATATAGTCAATAAAACACTTTTGGTTAAATATATTTTGACACTGTTTGTGTTTTGCTGTTCACCATTTGACAGTTAATTTTTTTAACTTTTTTACGATTTCGATTCGGAATTTGAATGACATTACATTTTAATTTAAATTTTTATTTAATCTAAACAATCGGGTGTTAATGGGTGAGCTTTTTTTTTTAAATATTTAGAAAACTATGGTTTTAGTTGGTTTCATCAAGGTTAGTTTGTTTTTGTAAAATGTTCCCCAAACGAGTGAGTGATAAAATATTTAAACACTGCATAATCAAGAATATGCTTGAGATAAAAACTTGTTGGGAATACAATGACCTTATGCTAAAAAAGCTTTTTTTATTCATTTATAATACAAAACACCACTCCTATTTGTGTTATAATAATCACCCTACTGTTCCTCAAATTATGTATTCCAGCCTGCAATATGATACGATCGTATCTGAAATTAACTAACTTAAAATTATTCCGCAAAAACACTACTCGTCGAAAATTTTATTACGAATAAAACGATTATAATAAATCAATTCAGAAATGTATTTTGTGTTTCTCTGATTTTTTTTCTTATCTTTAAAGTTTCGCTTTGTTTTAGGTTCTGCATTGAATTAAATTACCATAAAATTGTTATAAAAAATGACTAAATATTTTATCTTAACTAATAACTAACTTGAGCTGTTTTATGATATCTTTTGCAAAAATTTTTTTTCTTCTTAATGGTTGGAAAATAAAATTAATAGTTATGTTGCTTTATTAAACAGTGGCTAGCCGTGAGTTATCGATAGCGTTAGATTGCTTGTATCGTAAGTTCACTACCCTTTACAACAACATGTGAGAGTTAAATATAGTAAAAACTATTCGGAAGTAACGTGATTGCCCCTAATACTTCTTGAAAAATACACTATTTTGCTTTAAATTTATTTTGCACTCAGGTCAACAAATATAAACTAAATAAAGTACCAACATTTTTAAAATCACTAATTCCCAATTAATTATTTTGAAGTGACAGAAACGGCAACAAAGATGCCACCAATTTGATCTGGAAAATGAGATTTGTGATGTTTATCAATCAGATAATTAATTTTGATTGATCAATCACAATTCGCTATTATTATCGCACCCTTGAAACCTCAATACCTGGATACAATTTGTAAAATAATTTAAATTTAAAAACTGTCTTTTATCATTGCTGATGTAATTAGGTGCATATTTATTCTAATTTAGCTTATTAACTACAGGTTAAGGCAAATCAGTATATGAAAACCGTTAAATTTAGTTAAATCAATATTCTTAAAAAGTTTAATTAAAAGTGTTTAAAAGTGAATTTACTTTAACTGATTTCAACGATACGCCTACAACAACCACAATAACTATCTTCTATCTCTCTTAGATATCCACCGAAAAAATTTTTAATTGCACAAAAGGAATTTAATGCATGATTCAGAAATGCATTTTTAAGCCATCCAGCTCCGCTTAGGTCACTCCATTACATATAGTTTCCAAGAAAAATGGAGATTGGCGTCTATGTGGCGATTTTCGTCGGTATTAGGTTAGGTTTGTTTCAAATATACAATACATTTCCTAATCAGAAAATAAATAGCTGAAATGTTGTCAAGAAGCTGAAATGTTGTCAAGAATTGCAATGGTCATGACCACGTTCTCTATACATGCGTAACGTTTTCTCATTAATTTTTTAACCTGTAGATGCAACCTATGCATTCACGATATAACCTTTCATCTTCTCCTGTACTGGTATTAAACATATCAAACATATACCACATAAAATACAATAAATGCGCGAGATTCTCTTATCTGTTAGATTTAATTTTTTATGACTTTCCCAAATTTTACTTTGCTAATTGTTTTATGAATTTTTCATCATAAACAATAATTTTTGTAAACAAACGACTAGCTGAATAATCAATATCTTACATTGATAACCCGAGGGTGAGACAAAGGGTCAAACTAATACTAAGTTTATACCACCGATAGTTTAATAGAATAATAGTTTTTTTCTATTAAGCTATCGTTACATTGGGTGTTTATACCACAAAATAATATTATTCTATCTGTGGTATAAACGCTCAGAATAATGTTGATAGATAGAATATGGAATAGAAAATTACTTCGGTCTGATAGACCTAAGTATTACATTCATGACCTCAAAGTGAAATTCTTACCCCCACTTTTTTTGGCATTTCTCGACGTTTTAGGACCTCCTGATTCTAAAAAAGCAAAAAAATGTATGTCTGTGTGCCGGCCGTCATTACCTACGCTGCAGGGAAAACCGCTGAAGGGATTTCAAAATTTTTTTTCTAAAAATAGGTATTTACAAGGGACAGGTCCGAAAGGACGCTGTGTTCGATAACTGTACCGGAAGTGTGTCATAAAAATCATTATGTGTGTCGAAAATAGCAAATTTTCATATTTTTGGCTTAAAAAACGTTCATTTTAAGTGATTACAAGTAGGAACATTAAATTTGGAGAAATCTTGATGGTCGGGATTGGTATGTGAGATCAAAAACTAGATTATTGCATTATAAGTTTGTCAAAAAAATGTTGTCAAGTGTGTCAAAAGAAAGTTTTTTATTTATTTTTTTACCTAATTTTTTGGAAAAAAAATAAAATAAATTTTTGTTTGAAATGAAGTTTTATTATTATTATTGAGATTTATGGCATTATAAGTTTGTCAAAAAAATGTTGTCAAGTGCGTCAAAAGAAAGATTTTTATTTATATTTTACCCAATTTTTTGGAAAAAAATAAAATTGTTTGTTTGAAATGAAATTTTATTATTATTATTGAGAATTATGGCATTATAAGTTTGTCAATAAATGTTGTCAAGTGTGTCAAAAGAAAGGTTTTTATTTATTTTTTACCCAATTTTATTAGAAACAAATAAAATTAATAGTTTGTATGACATGATATTTTATTATTATTATAGAGAATTATGGCATTATAAGTTTGTTAAAAAATAATGTCAAGTGTGTCAAAAAACGATTTCATTTATTTTTAGCCAATTTTTTGGGAATAAAAATGTAGCTGTTTTTATGACGTAAATGTAATTTAAAAATGAAATGGACATGGAAATTTTTGAATTTGTTATAGTTTTTGAAATATTTTTGGAATTTTGAAAAAGTTTGGATTTTTGATTTTGTAATAATTTTGGCAATATTTTTAGAATTTCGGCAAAAGTTTTAATTTTTGATTTTGTAAGAATTTTTGGAATATTTTTAGAATTTTGAAAAATTTTGTATTTTTGATTTTATTATAATTTTTGGAATTTTGAAAAAATTTTCAATTTTTGATTTTGTAATAAGTTTTGCAATATTTTTAGAATTTTAGAAAAAATTTGAATTTTTAAGAATATTTGAAATATTATTGGAATTTAGAAAAAATTTAAATATTTGATTTTATTCTAATTTATGGAATATTTTTGGAATTTTGAAAAAGTTTGATTTTATTCAATTTAACAATATTTTTGGAATTTTGATTATAATTTTCCGGCAACGTATTGATGTTTTGTGTTAGTTTTGTAATAAATTTTTAAACAGATATAAAAAATACTGTTCTTTAACAAAGAGTTATGTTTGATATACATCGCTGCCCAAAACTAAAAACCATGTCCTCATAAAAGTTTTTTGCCGAAAACTATATCAAAATCCTTAACCCAGACCGAAGTCTTGATATCTCAGAGCTGTGAGATTTCAGCCCCTCCATATTTTAAATATAAAATCTCATCAATCGAAAAGTAATTCAACAAAAATTATAATACTAATATTAATTTAAAATTAAAACTGAATTTTGAGTGATTTTGATGTTGCAAATTTTTTACAATCGCATGAAATTGTCTTTAACATTTTACGGTTTGACGGTTACAATTTTTTGGAATATACTATTGTACTATTAATCAAAAGCAAAATATCAAATAACTATCTGTCATAGTAAATAGTACATTATTTAATTAGAAGCTAAAGTGATACTTTTTGTGTTGAGTCTATAGTTTGACAATTATAGACGAAACAAAAAAAGTCACTTTAGCTCCGAATTAAATACACTATTTTTTTGGCAAACGTTTGAATTTTTTATAAATATGAAATTAATACATCAAACTTTTTATAAATATGAATTTAGATCGTCATAATTACTTCCAAAAAAGAGAAAAAAACATTTAAATTTGTATGAATAAAATTTTTTTATCAAAGCAGCCTTTTCAAAATTTCATAATATGAGAATCAACTTATTTTTTGTTGTCATGGTTATACAATATGTTTGAAAAAATAACAAACTAACAAATAACAAATGCTACTTTACAGCCTCCGTAATATAAAATAAAAATGGCGTTACTTTTGCTGTCGCTAGACGTTGCTTTTGCTGTCAGGCTAAAAAGTAAGACTTTAGCTAACTCCCTAGCGGCAGTAAAGTTAAACTTTACAGCCGTTTGCCGAAAAAAGATATTATTCTATCCGTTTACATCGTAACAGTTTAATAACAATTTGCTATTATTCTATTATTCTATCATGGTGTAAACTTAGTGTAAATAAAGTGCATAGACTTTTTTCTTTGTTATTTTTTTGTGTTTGCATTGAGAGCATCATTTTGTTTTTTTGTTAAATTAATTTTTCTTGGGAAAAGGAGTTGGCTATGGGCGCAGTTGATTGTTGGACTTTTGAGTGTGATCTTGATCAGTTTTGGTAGTAATTTTAAGCTTGATAGCTTAGCATAATTTAAGTGAATATTAGTTTGATAGTTCCGAAGGATTTAAAAGAATAAAAAAAAGAAAAAACAAATTTAACGCGAATTGTGTTATTAGTTATTTTGTCTGTTGAAAAATTAAGGATTGTCCTTACCTGTTAAAGTGAAATGTATCGTTCAAAATCTCCTGAAGTGGATCATTAGGCTTGGATCGTACAATATTTTTGAGGTTAAAAAAATAATATTGATTGTCAATATCATATCATGACATTTTGCAAATAACAATGTTTAGGTGGAAAAAGGAGTGATCTAAGAAGTTATTTTGAGTTCCACATATTGAATTAAAGTCAAATGGAGGATATTAGAAAAAGTTGGATGGATAAATTCAAGAGCTAGGAAGGTCTAGGAGCAGGTCATACTGTTAACATTATTATGTTTAAATTTAGTAGTTTTTTAAAGTGGAACCATAAATGAAAATGAAGTACTAACGTAAATCTATGGAAACAGTTGAGGCACTATCTTGACTATCTTCCTCAAAAACCTGGATGGTGTTAAAGGTACGTGGTTTTGATTCGATATTTTATTGTTAAGAGCTCAGTCATTTGCTTGTCAAGAGGATATTTGCTTGTCAAGAGGTCGATCGATAGAACCTTTATTGAACTCCAACTAGTGAATGGGTGAAGTAGCGTGCACGATCAACTGATGGACATTCGCGGGCCACTAGACCTCATATTACAGAGTTGAAACTATAGTAATGCCCAAATCAAAGTAAAAATAAAATATCATTGATTACTGATGAACTTTTAGAAATTTTAAGTGAAAGTAATTATACATCACTTCTATTAAAATTGTAGAGTTTATGAAATTCAAAAACTCAAGTTTATTGTGACATTTCAATGAAAAATAGAGATACAATTAGATAGTTTGAAATGTATTTTTTTCAATAACTAACTAAAATACTCGACATTAAACATTTTAAAACCACTTGATATCATCCACAATTCAATGTATTAATTAAACGCTTACGTATAGATCTAATAAGGCATTAATTATATGTATGAAATTCTAATGATTGTTTTGATCTGTTACCAACTTTTAATGCTCCCCAAATATTTTCTTTTAATATTTTATTTAAAGTTTAGAGATAAAAGCATATATTTATTTGTTCCAGTTGACTTTGAAGACAAAGTACTTTGGAAATGGAGAGCTGAGTGAGAAATCAACTTGCTCACTCAGGTACTGGATAAACCAACTCGCATTCCGGACATCAGCAATCACACAGCTCATGTTTCAGTTTTCTTTCTACTGACTCCGATAATTTTAGAATAATGTTTAACCTACCTATTGGTTCATCTGATCACCTGATAGCAGAATTCAAAATGAACCAATCTGCAAAAGGTAATCCTCCACCCCTAGGAACTTTATGTCATTATAGGAATGCAAACTAGCATGCTATGAATGGCTGTTTAAGCAATCGCAACAGGGCTAGTTTATCTGCAAATAAAAATTTAGATGCAAATACGCGGCGAATAGCATCCATCTTTGATCTGCTATGGAATGCTTTAGATTCCATCATCCAAGAGACACGTATTCAGAGAAATCCTGGAAATTGTGGTAATAATTTACCAAAATCTTTCAGTCAATTTGCTGACTTGGTATACAAAGAAATTTTTTCGGCAAAAATTTGAAAGTTCTTCCTCTCAAATCACACAATATAATTCATTCAACATCTAATTAAATAGCTGACCTTTTAGCTTCTCATTTTGCAGCCAGCTTTAAATTAGTTGCCGCCTTCCTTTCCAATAGGTAAATACTATATGAAACAGATATTATTGCACCCGAGTTGCATCGAAGGATGTTAAAGGGACTTTAAAGAGTTTAATGGAACCAATCAGTGGGTCCATATGGTATACCAGTCATCGTTCTTAGAAACTGTCATCACTTTTTAGTTACACCATTATGCAAACTATTTTACGTCTCTGTAACAATTTCCACCTTTCTATCACCTTGGAAACCACCGTTGTCCACCCAATCCCAATAAAATGAAGTAAACCAATCCATCTTACTATAGGCCGACTGCTATTGTCTTTATACTCTTTAAAAAAATGAAGTCAAAAACAGCTTAACAATTGCAATTGCAATTAGCTATCGGATCGCCAAAACGGATTTCGAAGAGGCAGATCTGCTGATGATTTAATAATGTATTTGACATATGCAACCGTAATTATATTAGTAAAGGTGAAACGCAAATAGTCGCTTTAGATAATTCTAAAGCCTTTGACCGTTTGTCACACATGTTTCTCAAAATAAAAGTAATTATCGATGGTGGAACTTCAAACTTTCTTATTCTTGACGCTGCTGTTCTCAAATATCCGTTTATCTCCCACCATTTTTTTGGTTTTCATACACCATTTTTACACCATTTTATCCACTTCTATTTGTACGTGGATGATACTACTTTATATTCTAGGTATAAAATTCACAATCGTGTCCCCTTCTTTCTACACAAAAAACTCGACATACTTGATTTTTCATCCAGCATTGAGGGTTCCGTAGAGGAGGAATTAACAACGTTATACTGACTCACATACTCGGTCTAATCTAATCTAATCTAGGTTAAGAAGAAACAAATTCTACTCTACACCTTCTGAATCGCTGATTATATATCAAAGTTTTATAATACCCCATATGAAATACAATCCCCACGTATGTCCCGCTCAGCAAAAATGTATTTAGTTGTATTAGATAGAATTTAACGCCGGGTATATAAGCTAATTATGATGCTAACTTAACAAAATTTTTGGATACCCTCGATACACACAGAAAAATTTGGGACTTTAATTTAAATAAACCAAGTTATTTGATTTAAAAGTTTCAAAATTCTTTTAAATTGAACCTAATTTCTTTTAAACTAAAGATTTTGCGTGTTTTAATTCAAAGAATCCAAATTATTTATTTTAAAACAATTCAAAACCTTTGAAATAAATTGCGATGTCCTTTAAAACAAAGAAAAACTGTTTTAAACCAATTTGAAGTAAAGTTTAAACTTTTGTTTGTGCACGATCTTCGTCGGAGTTCAATCGTCACTTTAATTTTGCTGTTTTTCGGAAAATAACAGTTATTATTATTTGTTTTACAGAAGAAAATTATAATTCTTTTCCCATTTAAATTTCATATTTGCTATAAGCAGTGTTGTTGTTTATGTAATTTAAAGTTAAGTGAAGTTCTTAAAGTGAAAATAAATAAATAATATAAATAATATTTGGGCTATTATTTTGAAAACGTACATCGAAAAAAAAACAACTATTTTTTAAAAATCTGAAATTTTGATATTTTGTTGGTATTGACGAAAGGAAAAAAGTATTTTCTGCTTTTATTTTTTGTGTACTCTGAATCGGAGTTATGCGCGGTTGAATTTTGAGGCTTTTTCACGTAGTTTTTGGTAATGGTGGCAATGTTTTGTGAATAGGTGCCACAAATTTCATCCGACTTACGTATATTTTTGCAAGCAAAAAGGAAAATAATTGAATAATTGAAATAAGTAAGTTTAAAATTAATAACTTTTCTCTTTTCCGCTAGGCGGCGCGTAAAACCTTGTTTTACTTCAAAGCTCATATCTCAAAAAGTAGGCTTTTTTTTTTTTTGTTTTTCACAAATTTTAAAGTAAACATATGCAACTATGAAATTGAGAAATAAAAAGTCAGCAATTCAATATGGATTTTTTCTTACGATTTTTTAAAGTTTGGTATATGAAAAATTCACATGTGTTTTTTTATTAAGTTAATAATCCTGTACTAAATGTGGATCTAATAAATTAAACATTTCATATTTTAACACCTGCAATAAATTTGAACCATTTTTTGTGTATTTCTGATTGAGAAACAGGTTTTTATTCAGAATAAGAATTGGGATGATCCCAATGATCGAAGATTTCGTTATAATTTCAACATCACCAACACTAACATTAGAAAAAAACATTAAAAAAATATTTTTCCTATAAACATTATAATTTAATCAATATTATAAATAAATACATTAAAAAATTAATTTATATATTTTTTTTTGCCTTTAAATTGAAATATTTATGATCATCAGAAAAAGAAAACATTTTGGCAATTATTTTATCGGGTGTAGTGTTATCCGGTAAAAAACAGTGGAATCCTTGAGTTCTTTGTTTTCTTCCAAGAACATTTCGTAGATGTCGGTGAGGGTCCATAACACCAACCGCTTTGATTTCTTAATTTTTGTCGATCCTTCTGTAATAGTAACAACATCTTTAAGGCCAGGCATTGTTCTACTAATTTACTCTGATAAGAAGTATGTTTGAATTTGTTTTACTATATTTTGTGACAAACTGTGCACTTGTTTGCTTTGAGGCCAACTGTAAGGACCTACTGTTTCCAACAGATCCATGGCGAATTCTACCAGTCGTCTTGATGCATTAAATTCATCCTGGATACGTTGATTTGACCAAAATTTACGTGGTAGAGTTGTCAACAAAAACACTTGTTTTGATTTACAGCTGGCATCTTTAAACTCTTTTTTAAGGTTCATAAGCCATGATGTATATTCACATTCCTCGTTTGGTGATAACACTTTAACTGAATCTACTTGAAATATTCTTTGACTTATTGCCGATGTGACACTTGCAATTTTTTTATAACTTCCTGTTGTAATATGATTTTGTTTGATAGGAGATTTGGCTAACCTTCCAAGAACATTGTTAATATCTTCTAAAATGTCATTAAGTAGTTCAGGAACTGGTGGAGATATAGTATCAACCGAAACTGGTGATGGATCAAAAGATGCTGGAGGTATTTGAATATTTTCGTTCGTTGGAACATTTTCAACATCCTGATTTATAGAAATAATTTCACTTTCGATAGTTTCCGAACATGAAAGCTGCTGTATAGAAAATATTAGTTGCATATGAATTTTTATTCATTTTAATAAAATAATTAAATTTACCTTATTTTTATAGATATTAGTGCGACATGTTTCACATATAAACTGGTCATCACGCAAAGTAAAATTTAGGGTCGCAGCTTTTTGAATAACAGCTGGTGTGACCAGTTTCACATTTTTTGATGTCCGCTGATGATTTTTGAGAACGTACAAGTTACAGCACAATTTGAAAGGCGTTTCTATTATTATCTTTTCTAAACGTTGTGTCTTCTAAATATTTTGGAATATAATTGATTATAAGGCAATCCAATCAATATATATATACCCTTGAAATAGTTTTGACATAGGTAGAATCAGGTAAAATTAGGTAGGTACAATTTAATATATTTTGATTGGATGCAAGTATAATTTGGTCAAAAATCGTTTGTGGGCGTCATTAGAAATTTTAAATGTTAAAATTATGAGCCTCTAATGAGATTTTAATTAGTAGGAGTACATTTTTTAAAATGAATAAACATTTTACACACCCTTTTAATAATTTAAATTCCTTTATTTTACCACTTAACTTAAATTAATTTTTAATAAGTTTTTAACCATTTAACCGCACAGAAAATGGTTCAAATTTATTGCAGGTGTTAAAATATGAAATGTTTAATTTATTAGATCCACATTTAGTACAGGATTATTAACTTAATGAAAAAACACATGTGAATTTTTCATATACCAAACTTTAAAAAATCGTAAGAAAAAATCCATATTGAATTGCTGACTTTTTATTTCTCAATTTCATAGTTGCATATGTTTACTTTAAAATTTGTGAAAAACAAAAAAAAAAAAAGCCTACTTTTTGAGATATGAGCTTTGAAGTAAACCAAGGTTTTACGCGCCGCCTAGCGGAAAAGAGAAAAGTTATTAATTTTAAACTTACTTATTTCAATTATTCAATTATTTTCCTTTTTACTTGCAAAAATATACGTAAGTCGGATGAAATTTGTGGCACCTATTCACAAAACATTGCCACCATTACCAAAAACTACGTGAAAAAGCCTCAAAATTCAACCGCGCATAACTCCGATTCAGAGTACACAAAAAATAAAAGCAGAAAATACTTTTTTCCTTTCGTCAATGCCAACAATATATCAAAATTTCAGATTTTTTAAAAATCAAAAATTTAAAAATCAACAAAAAAATGTACGTTTTCAAAATAATAGCCCATTTAAATAAATATTAAATTGAAGGTAAGCTGGATTTTTCTTAATTAAATTTATTACATAAGTGAGAGATTTATTTATATTAAAGATGTCTGAACATCCAGTGATGCTTAATGAGGAAGTTATGGAAATCATTGAACTTGGGGACTAACAGATGATACTGTAAAGCTCCCTCATTTACATAAATTCAATAGAAAGGTTCTAGAAATTATGAATTTTAAAGATGTAGATGAACTTTTCGAGCAATTTTTTATAGGGCAAAAAATTTTGTTTCGAGAAGGTTTAAGAAAATGGCGAAAACATATTGGAATTGTTTTTTTTTACATGTGTTTAAATTGTTATAGATACTGTTAATTTAAAATTATAATTTCTTCTAGAATCAGCCTATGGTAGAAGACTGTGAATTGGATATTGCCAGCAGTTTTAGATCAAATATCTTAATTACGAGGTGAATTAAATATTTTGTTGTATTTACTAAATAAGAAAATTACATTATTTCTATCTTACAGCGATACGAGCATTTGTTGTTTTGATGTTAATGTAAATGACATTTTGGAAAAAAGTATAAAAGGACGATTGGTCAAATTTTTTTACCAAGAACAAATTTTTGGATGCAGAAAGTCGTAAAAGTTTAGTTCACTGCATCGTTGACCATTATTTGACCATTTTTGGATGCAGAAAGTCGTAAAAGTTTAGTTCACTGCATCGTTGACCATTATTTGACCATTATTTGACCATTTGACCATTACATAAACTAAAATATAAATTATATTGTGTGTATTATGAAAATTTGATTTTATACTTTTGAATTTCTTAATAATTGTGTAATGAATTTTATTATATTTGTAGCCATAATATTAATCTATACATGAACTAAAATTTAAATTATATTGTATGTATTATGAAAATTAGATTTTATATTTTTGAATTTCTTAATAATTGTGTAATGAATTTTGTTATTAATTATAATTATTTAAATTTATTATATTATAATTTTGTTATAATTATAATTACATGAATTTTATTATATTTGTAGCTATAATATTAATATATACATACTATACATACTTAAATATAAATTGTATTGTATGTGTAATAATTGTGTAATGAATTTTATTATAATAAAAATTATTAATTTACATAAAAAACAATATTGTTTTCTTTAAAACAAAGTTCAAATCATACTTTATACAAAAACCACAAGTCCTTTGATTTAAAATATTATTAATAATAAATAAAGAAAAAAATCTTTAATATAAAGTGCGCAATTTTGTTTATTGACTAATATTCTTTGAATTAAATAAAAATTCCTTTAACGCTAAGTATAAGTAATCAATTAAATCAAAATATTTGTAGTTTTTAAATTAAAAGAAACGTTCTTTTGATTTAAAGAAATAAAATTGATTTTTTTTTGGTTAAAAACAAAGAAAATTTTTCTTTTGGAATAAAGAAATCTAAACTTTGCGCAAAATCTATAGGCAAAATATCTTTATTTCAAAGTATATTTATTTTAAATTTAGGTATCATTTTTCTGTGTGTAGACGTAATAACTAAGCCCTCTGTGTATTTTACAAATTTTATGGTTAGTGTAGTGAGATATAAGCACTAGTGCCTACACGACACCAGTTCTCTCGCACTTCGTGTCTACCAGCAAACTCTCATGAGCGCTTGCACGAACCGTTATCTCGCTGAACTCAGAGAACCTATTGCGTCTTTTTTTCCACGTAAACCTCTTTATTGAACAATCTGGATTCCACTGTTTTGCCGCTTAGCTATAACCTACACAAATTGAAGCTTAACATGAAAAAACTACCTCTCTCACGCTAAAAGTCTTACCTCCTTAAAAATTCTTTCCCTTGCCTCTTCCATCCTTTTTCATATCTTGCTTCGTTACTTTCCACCCCGTTCTTCAAATAAATACGGTTGTGCCTGCATTAAATATTACAAAAAAAAACTGTTTTATTGGGACATTGAAGGAACTAGTGGCACGGTAAGTAAATCATATTTAAAATGAGTGCGAGGTTGCAAAACATGCTCCCAAACATGATACGCTCATAATACATAATCCCATTTAACTGGTATTCATTACATTGTGATAAGTTCATCTTCTTAATTATTTTATCTACGCCAATGGATCCCTCCATCAACGCGAAAATTTATTTAATGCCAATTAAAACTAAATTTTACGAAGAAACAAAACATGAAACAACAAACAAACTTCATTTGCTTCAAAAATTTTATTTACAAGAGCAAATTTAATTTTCTAACAAGATTTCTTAAGTTAAATATCATAATTGAGATGTAATTATATATTCAAAGTTTTTTTGTTTTTTTTGCAAAAAAAAATTTATTGAAAATTCATGTAGTGAAGAAAGGGTTAGTGATGGGTAACCTTAGCTAAACTAGCGATCCGTTCAGACCGGATCGTTCATTTGCACTGACCGATTTACAAACATCGGCCTTCGTTCATTCGGTCACTTGCAAAAAAATTAAATATTTCAGTCAAAAATAATAATAATAATGCCTCGTTAATAGGTCAAGAACCACATCCTAATTAACAAGCAACAATCCCCATAAATCTAAGACCAATTCGTTTAAAAAGTTGCGAAGGGTATTCAAAACTTTTTGCAAAGAGAATGAGTTGCGAAATAAAGAAGAAAGCCTCTTCCGTTTAAAACAAAATATTACTCATATACTAATGTAATTTATTTAAAAAAATTAATAAATCATTGCTTAAAAATCTATACAGGGTTTATACTATAGTACATCTACCATTTTAAGCCACCTTGTATTTGTTTGTTTTCTACCGTTTGTTTTAAAGGATTTTCCTTTATAACTTGTTGCAATCTCATTTTAATGAGCCATACAGTCTAACATCTCATCCTCTAATTAACATTCAATAAAAAAATCCTCATCCATTCCATATATCGATTTAAGGAAAAAACATTATTAAAAACAAAATTGCACTATAGAATAAGGAATATAATGTTTAAGTCCTGATATGTAGTAAATTGTTAATTTTTAACTAAAGCTTTAGCTAAGGTACATCAAACAATTTTTTTCACAGCAAATATTGCATACAAAATTAAATTAAACCTGAAAAGCTTTAATGAAATTAATTCTATTAGTAATTAGACAGCATCCATCCACCAACAAAAGTTTATAATAATTAAAAAACAATTTAAATAAATATATGTATGTATATGTACACCCAAATGTTTTTTTTCATTATCATTAATAATTAATATATATACAAACAATCATCTTCATAATCAATTTTTTTCCATTTTCATTTCACAATAATTCATAATTTGTAAAAGTTGAATGAAATCCTTTTCTTTTTTTTTCAATAGCATTTATATTTTCTTCAAACATTTATTTTTCATCCTTTATGTTCAATAGTTAATTGTTTATTAGTAAATTCGAACCGTTCAGATTTTTGTTCTTTATGATAAATTTTTCGTTAGAATATTTTTTTTTGTATTTATGATTTTAATAAATGTATAATGTATATGGTATTGTTAGTTATAGTTTGGTTTTGTTTCATTGGATTGGTTATTAGTTTTGTGTTATTGTTAGTGTTATTTTCATATAAAAATATTGAAATGTTTGAAAATTTTTCCTTTTTATTGTTAGATGATGTGCGTATATTTTTTATAATTTTTAAATGAGTATTGGTTTTTTTATGTTGTTATGAAAATCTGCACGATTACTTTGATACATTTTTTCTGGTCACTTTTTTATGCGAAGTTATTTAATATAATGAATAAATCTTTGAGAGGAGAAAAACAAATTTGCATATCTCAATGATCGGAATCAAAATTTGATCGGAATGAAATTTGAAGACGAAGCGATATTGGAGGTGCATTATTATTTATTACTTTTTATTGAAGGTTTGTTTTGGGTGTATTTTTCAAATCATGTTCAAATCCAAAACTACGTTTTTATTTTAACATATGGATTTCGAAAAAGTTTGCATGATGCTAGCTAACACTGCTGCCATTATATTATACACTAAAAGACGTTCATTGCACATAAAAAAAATGTCAATAGTACATAAAAAGTTAGTGACCGTCGAACGACGTTTATTTTATTACAGAACGATCGGTCGTGGTTCACTGAAGTGATCCGTTTAATTAACTTCGGTGTTCACGACCGACACATCGCTAGAAAGGGCATATTTTTTAAATGTTACACTCGTTGGGACGACTAGCACGACCCGAAAGATAAAGATCTCTCAAGCCGGGCTACGATTTTTATTACCTAATTGAGAACATTATAATTAAAATGTTACATATATTTACTTCCTACGCATGATATATTTTTAAAACTATACCGGATTCGTTTTCTAATTCGTAGGCAACCTTGTACATTTTAGCGCTCTTTTCTAAGGCATGTTGTAAATTCTGTATGACCTTTATCAGGTGAAAAACAAATTTTTGGATCAAATTAAAACCCAGAAACCATCCTAAGAAGCTGATAGATGGAACCATATGTTAACGTTAAATGCTGTTCCAAATATTAAAAAGGAGGGAAAAATATTATTGGATTCTTGAGCTGTATTACACAATGCGAATTTCATTTTTGGAAGAAGATTATCCTAGTCATGATGCGATTCTTTAAGGTTTGATAAAATAGCGGACAATAAAGACTAATTAAAGGGTGAGTAAATTGGAGCAAATATATGGTAAATATATGGTGAGTAAATTGGAGTAAATATATGGTGAACACCATATTTGACTAACAACTCCTTTAACTTGGTTAATTTAAAAACGAACCCATCATTGGACACAAAACACTCAGACACTCCAAATACACAAAATATTCGATTTTTTAGGAAACATTTGATCAAATCAGTAATAATGGTGAACTGATACCCATCTATGTAAGGAAGAAATTTCTTGTCAGAAATCACTGCAGCCAAATATTCCAACTCTGTGATGCTGTAGCTTCATTGCGCCTTGTTGAGTTTGTGACAGATATACTTGATTGGGTTCTCAATGTTTTCATCCATCCGTTGAAAAACAATAGTTCCAATACCCTATTTTTTTATGCATCGCATTGAATAAAAAATTTTGAGAAAACAGAGTTCTTTAAAACGATGCTGAAATAAAGCAGATTTTAATGCACCAAACTACTTTTGTGCATTATGACGGATCTTATAAATTATTTAAAAGTAAATGCATTACTTTTTATTGGTATTGGAGACAAGTGTCAAAAAAATTTAATTAACCATTTAAAAGCAGCATTTATGAAAGAATTAAAAACAATTCTTGTCAAGGTTTTTCCAAAAACACAACAATTTTCGAATCCGTTTCAAAAACCTCAAGAAAAGCTACAACTCAAAATAAATCACAATTATTTACCGCTCCTCTACTAACAGAGTAACATAAAAAACATGAATAGAAAAAATATTAAAATGTAAAACATAGTGTGATTCACTAAAAAAAGTCTGATGAATTCGAACAGCACTCTATCTTCTGATCACCCATCATACAAATATTAATCGACAAAATTGAAGTATTCAAATAAAATTCAACCAGAAATTGGATTGAATTTGTAAAATGAATACAGCTTAGGAACAGCCTACGTTCCTAGATGGATAATTTACAGGAAAAAATTATAATTATTATATCTCGATTTGCATTAAGTCTTCGATGGACGAACTCTTCATAGGCGAAATATGTAATTATTGTCTGATGATGCACAAGTTTAAATATAAATAAAATCATAGTTAAAATAATAGTATTTTATTGTGTAAGTGTTTAATGATACGAAGCCAATACAACGTTTTATTCTTCCGACAGCATTGCATGTATTATTGTAAATAGTTTATATCACATTAGAAATTTACCTCAAATGCAATCATAGACTTTTGATTTTTATTATTCGAAAAAGGAACATGCGCGCATTATATTGAATTTGTTGTTTTTTTAATATAATGACAAAGGTAATATTTTTGTTATAAAATGCAAACAAATTATTTATAAAATACAATCAAAAAATTTTTTTGAGATTTCAATACAATCAAATAAACTGTTTTATTGACTTGCGCTAATTCGCGCAATAGAATAAAATTAACACCTATTCTATCTTTTAAGCATAATAACGCAGATAATTAGAATTGTACTAAATATAAATAAACTTACTGTTATCTCTGTTTGAAGGATAAAACCCATTTTAAACAAAGCAATAGTTTAAGTTTGAGCCATATTTGAAATTATGGTTGCACACAATTATGATACAAAGAATAATATCAATATGAACAAAATTTAAGAGCGACGTAAAATATGATTTTTTAACAAGATTATATAAATTTTTTTGATTCCATAGAAACATAAAATACAGAAACCTTAAGATAAATAAGTTCTAAATCAAAATCAAAACATTTAGTTCTCACAACTTCAAATCTTTAAAAATTCGACGAAGCATAAATCTGTAATCGCAAATGTTGTTGTATATTTATTTCGCAAGTTTTCAAAACTCCCGTAGAGTTTATGTGATAGTTTTGCACATTGAGTTTTTAATTAAATTTAGATTAATAAAAATAAAATCACACATTTAACCACTAATCCATGTCAAAGTGAAATATTTACAATAAAACAGAAATTGATTCAATTTAGTTTTCTGCAGAAAATAGACCGATTTGATGGTTGATTAATTAAAAACCGCCGAATTTCTTGTGATTAATATCATGCTGACGTTATACTCAAACCATTCAGAATTCATTTTAATTCTTTAATCTTTTTAAATCTTCCCACAGTCAAAATAATAATATACAGCAGCATTAAGTTTAAAGCTAAAAAATTACATTCAATAAAACAATCATATATTTGTAATAAAAACATAAATCATAAGAACAATTCGGTGTTTCTGTTTTTAATCATACAAGATTAGAATCTTAGTTGTTATAATTTAATTATAGTTAGCTGATTTATATTTACGACTTAATTTCTATGTTAAAATTAATAAAACCATATTTTGATTTAATAGTACGATATATTTTTGTAACATGAATTTAGTTTTAACAATTTATTATTTAACTAAATTTAGGTTTTTATTGCTCGTGTATAAATTATATGAAATTGAGCAAGAATCGCTACAAACACAATAACTTTTAATTCTTTTATTGTTTAGTTTTTGTGAATAATAATTACTTAATTGATTGAATTAAAATTATGGCACCAATAAAATTTCGACTTACTCAAAAAGACTCACTCTTCTTTCACTTAAACCTTCTCTGGAAATCAATTTTGGTCTTTAATTAAGCCTTGTGTGTTTATTGTTCCAAATCATTATTTGTCAGTGTCCGTTATTTTCTTGCAATAAATTAAATCAGCAGATGTCGGTTCAGTTTTCAGGAAAAATAAGGCACGCAGGTATTGTTTCGATAAATAAAATTTTCTGATAGAGCTCAAGGCTAACATCATGTTCTGTTACATTTTTAAAAAAAAATTCCTTTTCAAACGTCATTTTTTGTTGTTTTTTTAATTTATAAAGTGGACAATTATCACAATTTGCCATAATAAATCTTTCTTGTATTACAATCATAATAACAGTAATAATGAATTTCCATTTAAGTTTATAATTTTGTCTTATCTTATTTTTTTGTATTCGTTGACATTGGCACTGATAAATGATCCAATCCGACAAACTTATTGATCTTTTACTAGCGAGAATTTTCTATATTTGTTTCTTTTCTGTATATATTGGTCATTTTTACACCCAGTAATTATTCAAAATTTTCCTCACATGATCTCCAAATACAGTTGAATGAGAGAAAAAAAAGGAAAAAATAATAATCATCTCTTTTCTCTATCAAAACGCTTCTCTCCTAGCGCTTTTTCTTTTATAACACTAAAAGCTACTACACATACCATGTTCTGATGTCAGATTAAGAAACCAGTGGTGGGAACGGGACAAATCTCGTAAGATACTTTGACACAAATCGCATATTAGTGTGGAATCTAATTGAGTATTTTGTAGAAGTTGAAAATCCACTGAAAAAATTAAAACAAAATTTCACAAACCAATTATATACTTTTCTTGCTTAACCTTTCCCACAAAAGAAAATCTAAAATTTATTTTTCTTTTATTACATTTCCACTGAAAATGAAAAGAAATTAATATTTTTTTTAGTCACTGGCACAAAACGCGATAAAATATCAAAAAGTCATTCAAATATTTGTTTTTCCATTTCACCTTTTCAAAAAGTAAAATATCATTTTAACTCCTACTTACCAAGAAATCAGTAGAAATTGCATTGTGAAGTGTAATCTAACAACGAGAAAGAATATATAAGTTCTCCTCAATTATTTAGTAATAAAATTACTATTGGCACGTTTGAAGGTTTATATTTTCTTTTGTATTTTATTTGTTGAATCAGTTGAATGCTATAAGTTGAATGCTATAAGTGCTTGCGTGATTAAAGTGATTTTGAAATAATTTTATTTAATAACAATTTCAATTGCTTTCTTCTAAATTCTCGTAAGGTTCAATTAATAATTAATCTTAAGTAAAGTGAAAACTGATGAATTTTTTGAAAACGATAAGATTGATTTAAGGTTAATCAAATAACCTAATGCCATTTCAGAAGTAAACAAATGTTTTGCATATTTTGCATGTTTGTTGTACATAAATAACTATTTTGGAATAGAACAGCTTTATTGTTATCTAAATGTAAATTAAAATTTAATGTGTATTTAAATAGCAAAAAGTTTTATACTATGTAACAACTTTTTTTTAACTTAACTTGTACTGTCGTATAATTAAGAGTTTAAGATTTTTTGTGGGATTTATAGGACTGTGCAAAGTATGTAACGATCGGTCCTATTTCGATTCATGCTCTATGTTAGGAATCTATATCATCTAAACAATCCTATAAGCTATCCTATTTCAGTTTTTACTCTATGTCAAAATGAAATTAAAAAATAAAACCCTACAAAGAAATTCCGTAAACAAATTTATTATTTTTTACATTTTTACCTGCCTCAATAATAACAATTAGATCATACAAATAACGGGAACGAATAAAAAATCTTTCATCAAAATATCCAATATAAATGAGTTTGCAGTATGTGTATTGAAGTGTTGGTATGTGTATTGACTTTTGATGGTATGAATGGTAATGCGATGAGCCTTGTTTTGTCAAAGAAAGAAATAATTATGATTTTTCCCTTTTTTAGTCCAACTGGAACTGTATTTTGAGATCATGTGATAGAAATGCTGAATACTTATTGGACGTAAAGGTGATCAATATTTGCTTAAAGGGAAATAGAGAATTAAAATTCTAACTAATAAAATATGGAAAGTCTGAAATATCAAGCTCTGAGATATCAAGACTTCGGTCTGGGTTAAGGATTTTGATAAAGTTTTCGGCAAAAAACATCTGTGAGGACATGTATGTGAAGTTAACCCGTTTTTCATCCCGTAAAAATGCGATGGCAACACTAAACATTTATGTCGTGACACTTTTTATTGTCATACAAAAATTTCAACTCTCAGCCCAGAAAATTGACTATCACGCTAGTTTTTTGTAAAATTTTGTAAAATTTTGTTTTTTGTAAAAGCCCAACTAACCAAAACAAAATTTTAAACGATTTGTAAAATTTTGTCGTATATTTTATCTTTATATAAAAATTTCTTTAATTAGTTTTGTTAATGTGAAACACATTTTATAAATTATTGATGTTCTACAATAATTTACGACATGTAACCTGATAAATAAAACTTGCATCATAACTAAAATTAAGTTCAAAAGCTAAGACAAAATTGTGAAAATTTTGAAACATCTTGTTATTCGACTCTAAAGATTTTTTAGTGATGTAAATAGATGGCTGTAGACTTATAGCTAGTTGCAGGTTGGAAATTGTAATGCATCTATGTTAAAGAAGATGTTTCATACACTCATGTGTGTTTTGGGTGTATAGATAAAATTTTAAATATTTAATATGTTTCCGAGGATATGACGATGTTTTAGGGAAATTTGTCTGCTCTCAATTAAATATGTGTATAATATTTTAAAAAAATTTTTTAGTATATGTATGCTACTCTCAGCCCGTAATTTCCTCTATTGCGATATAACTATTAGTTGATTGTATACACTTATTTAAATTATCTTCTTATATATTAATACGCTAGATTAAAACTTTGTGGAGCATAAGGCTTTTTTATTCGCAGATGGATTCAATTCAAATTTTCACAGCTAACTGATATTAGTGTAACCTATATTGGGATCCGGATTCAAACAAATCGGATCATAAATAAAAAAGTTATTATATACGGAAAACTTTTTCTATACATATGCATTATAAGTTTACACACATATAAAAATATATTTGCTATCGAACAACGAACTTAAAACTTTATTTTGTTATTCTTTTTTATATTTAATTTTTTCTCAGCTGTTAGTATATTTATTTCTTTGAATGTGAATAAACGTACATATTGTTTTTCTATGTTTTAAATTTCATTTCGAATTTTTTCTTATGCGTAAGATAGGTTTTGAGTTAGATCGTGTGAATCCTTTTGTTCGTTCTTTCAAATCAATGCATGAATTTTGTGAAAGTCCTGAGAATGTTACTGCTGATGTGTCAATGGTTATAAAAGTTAACAGAGAATGTGATATTCGTCGTTTTAATGATGCTGTTCAAACTGATGTGGTTGCTATTTTTAAAAATGATGAATTTTGTTAAAAGATGTCAGATGAAGATAGAATTGATGGAAATGAAATGATTAATAAATTTGTATGTACTGAAATCCCTGATCCCATTCTTTTTCCTAAATTACATGAATATGTGAAACGTCATATGATGCATGAACCATGTGGTGCTCTAAATCCCAATTCTGTTTGTATGAGAGTGGTAAATGTAGTAATAATTTTCCAAAACCTTTTTCTGAAAATATTAAAGAATATGTGAATGGTTATCCTTTGTACCGTCGACGTGATAATGGTATGAGTGTTGATGTACGTGGTGCATCTCTTGATAATAGATATGTTGTTCCGTATAATATTTATCTTCTTGCAAAATTCAATTGTCATATTAACGTGGAAATATGTACGACTGTTAAAAGTGTGAAATATGTTTACAAGTATGTATATAAAGAGTATGATTCTGCCAATGTTGAATTGAGAGTGAATGGAGAGAATGCAGTGAATAATGATGATGCGATTGTGGGAAATGAAATTCAAGATTTTTTGAATGGACGGTATGTTGGTTCGACTGAAGCTGCTTGGCGCATATTTGAATTTCCAATGCATTTTCAATCTCATACAATTATTCGACTTGATTGTCATTTGCCTAATAGACAAAATGTTTATATCAGGAATGGTAATGTGGCTGGCACAGTCGCAAATGTATCAAGAACAAAATTGTTAGCATTTTTCCATTTGAATTCCATTGATAATTTAGCTAATGAGTTTTTGTATACAGAATTAATTATGTTTGGTATGACCAAAGTAAATCGTGGAAAAGAAGACAACGTGGGGCTGATAAAGTTGTTGCTCGATTATATATGGTTACTCCAAAAGATATAGAATTGTTTCATATGCGTTTACTTCTGTTGCATGTTCGTGGTCCAAAATCTTTTTTTGATCTACGTATGTATGAAGGTGTACCCTATCCTACTTTTGTTGCAGCATGTGAAGCTCGAGGTATTGCAACAAATGATAATGAATAGCGTGAATGTTTACTTGAAGCTTCAGAAATTCAATCACCAAAACAGTTTCGTCAATTATTTGCATTTATCTGTGGTTTGAATGTTCCTCCGAATGCTTTAGCTTTTTTTCTTGACAGCTCATGCAGGTTGTGGCAAAACTTTTGTTCAAACGGCAATCATTCATAAATTTAATTCATTAAATCTTTCGTGTATTGTAACTGCCTTCAGTGGTATTGCATCAACTCTTTTGATTGGGGGGCGAACTTTGCATAATGTTTTCAAATTACCAATTCCATTATTAGAGAATTCAATGCCAAATATAACTCCAAACAGTGTACATGGCACATATATTAATAATGCATCAATCATTATTATAGATGAAATTTCAATGTGTTCTATTCATGCTTTAAAATTAACTAGGAAGGCCCGGCGTGCTTCGCTACGCTTATAAATAAAGTTTTTGCGTAGACATTTTGTTGACGTAGAAGCAATGATTTCAAAAAGTGGTAACGAGAAATGCTAGCATATAATTTTTAATTTTTCTTTTTAAATATATGAATGAAAAATAATCAGAACTCTAGCTGATCAGTTCGGATATATGAAAAATTAGCGATCAAATAAGTTAGAGATCAAATCGTCGCTTTAATAATGAAACAACGTATTCGCAAAAGTGTAGTTTCGAGATAATTGGGTTTAAAGATTTTTCGATTTTCTGATTTTCGTAAACTCCGCAGCACTATTGAATGAATAAAGATATTGAAAAAAAAATTTCTGCCAATTAATCTTGACTAATTTCTCTACAGCATATTAAAATTTCACATTGGTACCTGCTGGCTTTTCTACCTAAAAAGAGGTGAAAAGTCAATCAGGTACCTTATACGTTATTTCATATTTCATATACGTTATTTCATTTTGCATAAACGTACGATTAAGTCTAAAACTAACTATTATTAAACTAACGCATAATATTCTTACAATTTTTTATTTATATGAACCGTCATATCATGTAGTAATGAATGATGCTTATACAATATTTTAGATTTACCATTTCGTGTGGCGATCGTAATGTATGTAAAGTATACGACACTGATTTTACCCAAGTTATTATTCTGTAGGAATTGAAATATCGTACATACATTTACGCTGTTTCAATATTTAACCGAATTCAAATTTGCATGTACGTTAATTAACAATATATTAATTTTCAACCCCAGTTATAAAAAAATTGGAAAATGTTAAAATGCCACTTTATAGACATCCTTATGGGGAATGCAGCGCACCCATTATATAAAAACAACGTATATATGGCATACGTTATTTCATTATTAAGGCGACGAAATAAGCTTACTTGAAAACTTATTTGGTCGCTAATTTTTCATATATCCGAACTGATCAGCTAGAGTTCTAATTATTTTTCATTCATATATTTAAAAAGAAAAATTAAAAATTATATGCTAGCATTTCTCGTTACCACTTTTTGAAATCATTGCTTCTACGTCAACAAAATGTCTACGCAAAAACTTTATTTATAAGCGTAGCGAAGCACGCCGGGCCTTCCTAGTTTTTATAATTTTATGACATTTATATTATTAATGAATACTTCCAAATCTCGCAATGGATAAACAAATATCACTTTACGCATAAGAAATAGAGAAGAAAGAATTTTTGTTCCGGTGAGAATTTGAGATAAAAATTGACGAGTTTCATTAAAATTTATTAATACTCAGGGCCATGCCGATGATAAAACTCTTATATATTGAACAATACATTCTGGCCGGAAATTGTGACCATTTCACGTAGTTGTGGTTGGTTCAATGTATCTTAAGTGATTTTTTCAGACTTTTCTTCCGTTTTGAGATAAAAAACAAAATTTATTAACTGTCGTGGTTATTTCGATGATAGAATGCTTGTATATTGAACAATACAGTCTGGCCGGAAATTGTGACTATTCTAAGTAATTGTGGATGGTTCAATGTATCTTAAATGATTTTTACAGAATTTTCTTCCGTTGGAGGGCTGAGATAAAAAATAAAATTTATTCAAATTTATTAACGGTTGAGGTTATTTCGATGGTAGAATGCTTGTATATTGAACAATACATTCTGGCCGGAAATTGTGACTGTTTCACGTAATTGTGGATGGTTCAATGTATCTTAAGTGATTTTTTCAGAATTTTTTTGCTTTCGGGGGGCTGAGATAAAAAACCAAATTTATTCAAATTTATTAACGGTCGAGGTTATTTCGATGATAGAATGCTTGTTTATTGAACAATACATTCTGGCCGGAAATTGTGACTATTCACCGTAATTGTGGATGGTTCAATGTATCTTAAGTGATTTTTTCTGAATTTTCTTCCGTTGGGGGATTGAGATAAAAAACCAAATTTATTCAAATTTATTAACGGTCGATTTCTATGTTAGAACGCTTGTTTATTAAACAATACCTTCTGGCCGGAAATTGCGACTATTCCACGTAATTGTGGATGGTTCAATGTATCTTAAGTGATTTTTTCAGACTTTTCTTCCGTTGGGGGGCTGAGATAAAAAACCAAATTTATTCAAACTTATTAACGGTCGAGGTTATTTCGATGATAGAATGCTTGTTTATTGAACAATACATTCTGGCCGGAAATTGTGACTATTCACCGTAATTGTGGATGGTTCAATGTATCTTAAATGATTTTTACAGAATTTTGTTCCGTTGGGGGGGCTGAGGTTAAAAAATAAAATTTATTCAAATTTATTAACGGTTGAGGTTATTTCGATGGTAGAATGCTTGTATACTGAACAATACATTCTGGCCGGAAATTGTGACTATTTCACGTAATTGTGGATGGTTCAATGTATCTTAAGTGATTTTTTCAGAATTTTTTTCCGTTCGGGGGGCTGAGATAAAAAACCAAATTTATTCAAATTTATTAACGGTCGAGGTAATTTCGATGATAGAATGCTTGTATATTGAACAATACATTCTGGCCGGAAATTGTGACTATTTCACGTAGTTGTGGATGGTTCAATGTATCTTAAGTGATTTTTACAGAATTTTCTTCCGTTGGGAGGCTGAGATAAAAAATAAAATTTATTCAAATTTATTAACGGTCGAGGTTATTTCGATGGTAGAATGCTTGTATATTGAACAATACATTCTGGCCGGAAATTGTGACTATTTCACGTAGTTGTGGATGGTTCAATGTATCTTAAGTGATTTTTTCAGACTTTTCTTCCGTTGGGGGGCTGAGATAAAAAGCCAAATTTATTCAAATTTATTAACGGTCGAGGTTATTTCGATGATAGAATGCTTGTTTATTGAATAACACATTCTGGCCGGAAATTGTGACTATTCACCGTAATTGTGGATGGTTCAATGTATCTTAATTGATTTTTTCAGAATTCTTTTCCGTTGGGGGATTGAGATAAAAAACCAAATTTATTCAAATTTATTAACGGTCGATTTGTATGATAGAATGCTTGTATATTAAACAATTCCTTCTGGCCGGAAATTGTGACTATTTCACGTAATTGTGGATGGTTCAATGTATCTTAAGTGATTTTTTCAGACTTTTCTTCCGTTGGGGGGCTGAGATAAAAAACCAAATTTATTCAAATTTATTAACGGTCGAGGTTATTTCGATGATAGAATGCTTGTTTATTGAACAATACATTCTGGCCGGAAATTGTGACTATTCACCGTAATTGTGGATGGTTCAATGTATCTTAAATGATTTTTACAGAATTTTCTTCCGTTGGGGGGCTGAGATAAAAAACCAAATTTATTCAAATTTATTAACGGTCGAGGTTATTTCGATGGTAGAAGGCTTATATACTGAACAATACATTCTGGCCGGAAATTGTGACTATTTCACGTAACTGTGGATGGTTCAATGTATCTTAAGTGATTTTTTCAGAATTTTTTTCCGTTCGGGGTGCTGAGATAAAAAACCAAATTTATTCAAATTTATTAACGGTCGAGGTTATTTCGATGATAGAATGCTTGTATATTGAACAATACATTCTGGCCGGAAATTGTGACTATTTCACGTAGTTGTGGATGGTTCAATGTATCTTAAGTGATTTTTTCAGAATTTTCTTCCGTTGGGAGGCTGAAATAAAAAATAAAATTTATTCAAATTTATTAACGGTCGAGGTTATTTCGATGGTAGAATGCTTGTATATTGAACAATACATATTGGCCGGAAATTGTGACTATTTAACGTAATTGTGGATAGTTCAATGTATCTTAAGTGATTTATTCAGAATTTTTTTCCGTTGGGGGGCTGAGATAAAAAACCAAATTTATTCAAATTTATTAACGGTCGAGGTTATTTCGATGATAGAATGCTTGTATATTGAACAATACATTCTGGCCGGAAATTGTGACTTTTTCACGTAATTGTGGATAGTTCAATGTATCTTAAATGATTTTTACAGAATTTTCTTTCGTTGGGGGGCTGAGATAAAAAATAAAATTTATTCAAATTTATTAACGGTCGAGGTAATTTCGATGATAGAATGCTTGTATATTGAACAATAAGTATTGGCCGGAAATTGTGACTATTTCACGTAATTGTGGATGGTTCAATGTATCTTAAGTGATTTTTTCAGAATTTTTTTCCGTTCGGGGGGCTGAGATAAAAACCAAATTTATTCAAATTTATTAACGGTCGAGGTTATTTCGATGATAGAATGCTTGTATATTGAACAATACATTCTGGCCGGAAATTGTGACTATTTCACGTAGTTGTGGATGGTTTAATGTATCTTAAGTGATTTTTTCAGAATTTTCTTCCGTTGGGAGGCTGAGATAAAAAATAAAATTTATTCAAATTTATTAACGGTCGAGGTTATTTCGATGGTAGAATGCTTGTATATTGAACAATACATATTGGCCGGAAATTGTGACTATTTCACGTAATTGTGGATGGTTCAATGTATCTTAAGTGATTTTTTCAGAATTTTTTTCCGTTGGGGGGCTGAGATAAAAAACCAAATTTATTCAAATTTATTAACGGTCGAGGTTATTTCGATGATAGAATGCTTGTATATTGAACACTACATGCTGGCCGGAAATTGTGACTATTTCACGTAATTGTGGATGGTTCAATGTATCTTAAGTGATTTTTTCAGAATTTTCTTCCGTTGGGGGATTGAGATAAAAACCAAATTTATTCAAATTTATTAACGGTCGAGGTTATTTCGATGATAGAATGCTTGTATATTGAACAATACATGCTGGCCGGAAATTGTGACTATTCCACGTAACTGTGGATGGTTCAATGTATCTTAAGTGATTTTTTTCAGAATTTTCTTCCGTTGGGCGGCTGAGATAAAAAACCAAATTTATTCAAGTTTATTAACGGTCGAGGTTATTTCGATGATAGAATGCTTGTTTATTGAACAATACATTCTGGCCGGAAATTGTGCCTATTCACCGTAATTGTAGATGGTTCAATGTATCTTATGCGATTTTTTCAGAATTTTTTTCCGTTCGGGGGGGCTGAGATAAAAAACCAAATTTATTCAAATTTATTAACGGTTAAGGTTATTTCGATGGTAGAATGCTTGTTTATTGAACAATACATTCTGGCCGGAAATTGTGACTTTTTCAGGTAATTGTGGATGGTTCAATGTATCTTAAGTGATTTTTTCAGAATTTTTTTCGGTTGGGGGGCTGAGATAAAAAACCAAATTTATTTAAATTTATTAACGGTCGAGGTTATTTCGATGATAGAATGCTTGTATATTGAACAATACATGCTGGCCGGAAATTATGACTATTCCACGTAATTGTGGATGGTTCAATGTATCTTAAGTGATTTTTTCAGAATTTTCTTCCGTTGGGGGGCTGAGATAAAAAATAAAATTTATTCAAATTTATTAACGGTCGAGGTTATTTCGATGATAGAATGCTTGTTTATTGAACAATACATTCTGGCCGGAAATTGTGACTATTCACCGTAATTGTGGATGGTTCAATGTATCTTAAGTGATTTTTTCAGAATTTTTTTCCGTTCGGGGGTGCTGAGATAAAAAACCAAATTTATTCCAATTTATTAACGGTCGAGGTTATTTCGATGATAGAATGCTTGTATATTGTACAATACATTCTGGCCGGAAATTGTGACTGTTTCACGTAATTATGGATAGTTCAATGTATCTTAAATGATTTTTACAGAATTTTCTTTCGTTGGGGGGGCTGAGATAAAAAATAAAATTTATTCAAATTTATTAACGGTCGAGGTAATTTCGATGATAGAATGCTTGTATATTGAACAATAAGTATTGCCCGGAAATTGTGACTATTTCACGTAATTGTGGATGGTTCAATGTATCTTAAGTGATTTTTTCAGAATTTTTTTCCGTTTCGGGGGGCTGAGATAAAAAACCAAATTTTTTCAAATTTATTAACGGTCGATTTCTATGATAGAATGCTTGTATATTAAACAATACATTCTAGCCGGAAATTGTGACTATTTCACGTAATTGTGGATAGTTCAATGTATCTTAAATGATTTTTACAGAATTTTCTTCCGTTGGGGGGGCTGGGATAAAAAACCAAATTTATTCAAATTTATTAACGGTCGAGGTTATTTCGATGATAGAATGCTTGTTTATTGAACAATACATTCTGACCGGAAATTGTGACTTTTCACCGTAATTGTGGATGGTTCAATGTATCTTAAATGATTTTTACAGAATTTTTTTCCTTTGGGGGCTGAGATAAAAAATAAAATTTATTCAAATTTATTAACGGTTAAGGTTATTTCGATGGTAGAATGCTTGTTTATTGAACAATACATTCTGGCCGGAAATTGTGACTATTTCACGTAATTGTGGATGGTTCAATGTATCTTAAGTGATTTTTTCAGAATTTTTTTTCGTTGGGGGGCTGAGATAAAAAACCAAATTTATTCAAATTTATTAACGGTCGAGGTTATTTCGATGATAGAATGCTTGTATATTGAACAATACATTCTGGCCGGAAATTGTGACAATTTCACGTAGTTGTGGATGGTTTAATGTATCTTAAGTGATTTTTTCAGAATTTTCTTCCGTTGGGAGGCTGAGATAAAAAATAAAATTTATTCAAATTTATTAACGGTCGAGGTTATTTCGATGGTAGAATGCTTGTATATTGAACAATACATTCTGGCCGGAAATTGTGACTATTTCACGTAGTTGTGGATGGTTTAATGTATCTTAAGTGATTTTTTCAGACTTTTCTTCCGTTGGGGGGCTGAGATAAAAAGCCAAATTTATTCAAATTTATTAACGGTCGAGGTTATTTCGATGATAGAATGCTTGTATATTGAACAATATATGCTGGCCGGAAATTGTGACTATTTCACGTAGTTTTGGATGGTTCAATGTATCTTAAGTGATTTTTTCAGAATTTTCTTCCGTTGGGCGGCTGAGATAAAAAACCAAATTTATTCAAATTTATTAACGGTCGAGGTTATTTCGATGATAGAATGCTTGTTTATTGAATAATGCATTCTGGCCGGAAATTGTGACTATTCACCGTAATTGTGGATGGTTCAATGTATCTTAAGTGATTTTTTCAGAATTCTTTTCCGTTGGGGGATTGAGATATAAAGTCAAATTTATTCAAATTTATTAACGGTCGATTTCTATGATAGAATGCTTGTATATTAAACAATTCACTCTGGCCGGAAATTGTGACTATTCCACGTAATTGTGGATGGTTCAATGTATCTTAAGTGATTTTTTCAGACTTTTCTTCCGTTGGGGGGCTGAGATAAAAAATAAAATTTATTCAAATTTATTAACGGTCGAGGTTATTTCGATGGTAGAATGCTTGTATATTGAACAATACATATTGGCCGGAAATTGTGACTATTTCACGTAATTGTGGATAGTTCAATGTATCTTAAGTGATTTTTTCAGAATTTTTTTCCGTTGGGGGGCTGAGATAAAAAACCAAATTTATTCAAATTTATTAAAGGTCGAGGTTATTTCAATGATAGAATGCTTGTATATTGAACAATACATTCTGGCCGGAAATTGTGACTATTTCACGTAATTGTGGATAGTTCAATGTATCTTAAATGATTTTTACAGAATTTTCTTTCGTTGGGGGGCTGAGGTTAAAAAATAAAATTTATTCAAATTTATTAACGGTCGAGGTAATTTCGATGATAGAATGCTTGTATATTGAACAATAAGTATTGGCCGGAAATTGTGACTATTTCACGTAATTGTGGATGGTTCAATGTATCTTAAGTGATTTTTTCAGAATTTTTTTCCGTTCGGGGGGCTGAGATAAAAACCAAATTTATTCAAATTTATTAACGGTCGAGGTTATTTCGATGATAGAATGCTTGTATATTGAACAATACATTCTGGCCGGAAATTGTGACTATTTCACGTAGTTGTGGATGGTTCAATGTATCTTAAGTGATTTTTTCAGAATTTTCTTCAGTTGGGAGGCTGCGATAAAAAATAAAATTTATTCAAATTTATTAACGGTCGAGGTTATTTCGATGGTAGAATGCTTGTATATTAAACAATACATATTGGCCGGAAATTGTGACTATTTCACGTAATTGTGGATGGTTCAATGTATCTTAAGTGATTTTTACAGAATTTTTTTCCGTTGGGGGGCTGAGATAAAAAACCAAATTTATTCAAATTTATTAACGGTCGAGGTTATTTCGATGATAGAATGCTTGTATATTGAACAATACATGCTGGCCGGAAATTGTGACTATTTCACGTAATTGTGGATGGTTCAATGTATCTTAAGTGATTTTTTCAGAATTTTCTTCCGTTGGGGGATTGAGATAAAAAACCAAATTTATTCAAATTTATTAACGGTCGAGGTTATTTCGATGATAGAATGCTTGTATATTGAACAATACATGCTGGCCGGAAATTGTGACTATTCCACGTAATTGTGGATGGTTCAATGTATCTTAAGTAATTTTTTTCAGAATTTTCTTCCGTTGGGCGGCTGAGATAAAAAACCAAATTTATTCAAATTTATTAACGGTCGAGGTTATTTCGATGATAGAATGCTTGTTTATTGAACAATACATTCTGGCCGGAAATTGTGCCTATTCACCGTAATTGTGGATGGTTCAATGTATCTTATGTGATTTTTTCAGAATTTTTTTCCGTTCGGGGGGGCTGAGATAAAAAACCAAATTTATTCAAATTTATTAACGGTCAAGGTTATTTCGATGGTAGAATGCTTGTATATTGAACAATACATTCTGGCCGGAAATTGTGACTTTTTCAGGTAATTGTGGATGGTTCAATGTATCTTAAGTGATTTTTTCAGAATTTTCTTCCGTTGGGGGGCTGAGATAAAAAACCAAATTTATTCAAATTTATTAACGGTCGAGGTTATTTCGATGATAGAATGCTTGTATATTGAACAATACATGCTGGCCGGAAATTATGACTATTCCACGTAATTGTGGATGGTTCAATGTGTCTTAAGTGATTTTTTCAGAATTTTCTTCCGTTGGGGGGCTGAGATAAAAAATAAAATTTATTCAAATTTATTAACGGTCGAGGTTATTTCGATGATAGAATGCTTGTTTATTGAACAATACATTCTGGCCGGAAATAGTGACTATTCACCGTAATTGTGGATGGTTCAATGTATCTTAAGTGATTTTTTCAGAATTTTTTTCCGTTCGGGGGTGCTGAGATAAAAAACCAAATTTATTCAAATTTATTAACGGTCGAGGTTATTTCGATGATAGAATGCTTGTATATTGAACAATACATTCTGGCCGGAAATTGTGACTATTTCACGTAATTGTGGATAGTTCAATGTATCTTAAATGATTTTTACAGAATTTTCTTTCGTTGGGGGGCTGAGATAAAAAATAAAATTTATTCAAATTTATTAACGGTCGAGGTAATTTCGATGATAGAATGCTTGTATATTGAACAATAAGTATTGGAAGGAAATTGTGACTATTTCACGTAATTATGGATGGTTCAATGTATCTTAAGTGATTTTTTCAGAATTTTTTTCCGTTGGGGGGCTGAGATAAAAAATGGCGGGGAAACCATATTTAGGCAAGTTACGGTATAAGAAGTTGATTGATATTTTTATAATCGAAAAAATTAGTTTTGTATAATACATATACATTTATTTTTAATATTCACCTGTTATGATTTGTCAACCACAACATTTTATTGTGCTACTTATGTTAACGTTTTTGAATACAACACTAAATGTGGCATTACTAATTTCGATGAATTCCGTATTTTAACTATTTGTCCTTTAAGGTCATCGAATTCTTCCCAAAAGTCAAGTTTCTTACAGTATGCTGTGTAATGCTTTTCCTTGAAATGCACTAAGGAATTAATTTCGTAGTTAGTGTTGTTAATTTTTATAAGTTTTTGAATGTTATCTAGCGCAATAGGTTTTTGTTTTGCAGAATCACGATATTCTGTGTTAATTACAGCATATTCGTTAAACACCGTAGATTTTGGAGGTAAAATGAAACCACAACACCGTTTTGGTGGTATTGGAACAAAACTCTTCTGCAATTCTTGAATGCCATGTTGTTCTAGCAAACAAGTATCTATAGCAATATACGGACGCTTTTCTGTTGTGGATTTCATACAGATTTTACAAAGAAATTCTGTTTCGCAAGAGGGATATCTCTTAAAAAAAGAATCCGATATGAGTGTGATGTTACATTCACAATTGCTCAACATGCCGAAATCATGATTCACGTTTTTTTTAATATGGAAAAGAGCATCGTATCTTAATTGTTGCGCCAGTTGGCTATCTCCGTTATGTAAAGCATTTACAAAACTTGAAATAGGGCAGGCTTCTTGAAATAAATAGTTAAATTTTAATTTTAAGTTTACGATGCACTGTAAGGTTGCATCAAAGGCACAAGTGTTTTTATAAAAATCTGTTTTTATACAATTGCCGTTAGATAAAAGCCATGTTTTTGTCTGATAATTCTTCTCTTTTTCTGACAATTTGAAATCAGATGGGGTCTTAATTTGAATTTTTCGTGCTATTTCAGTTTGCTCTAATTCAGATTTATTGTTAAATTCTTTTAATTTTTTCAAATTGAAGTAATTATGTTTAACGGAGTTCCCTGTAATATTTTTTTTGCGCCATGTCTCAGTTTTATTTAATGAATCCAACAAAGTTAGTTTTTTTTGTTTTTAAATTAAACGGTAAATTTTTCAAAGATCTTTTGGGAATTTTTGTTTTAAATCTTTGATAAATGAGCTTATTACGTGGTTCAACTTCTTTTAAAAATCGAAGACACTTGGTGGGCATCTTTCCTAGATGTGATGCTTCACGACAACGTCTTTTGATAATACAAAAGTAATTTTCAATATGACTATTACTTAGCCTACCCTCATTATATATTAACTGTGACCACAATGGTACATACGTCATATATTTTTTAATGAATTTTTCAGCAAAACCAGGGTTGTAGAAATTATTAACCACCTGATGTGGTATGTTGGTTTCATTTAAATTACACTCTGTATAAATTCGTATAAAGTCTTGGTAAAATGGGCTCTGCTCGTAAATAGTTTTATAGAATAGTTCATTTTCTTCATGCATGCTTGTGGTGCAGTTTTCCTCTAAACTTACGCTTTCAGTGTCTATCGTTGTTTTTATAATATGATTGAAAGCGGAAACGGTTTGGACTGATATATATTTTGATTTTAAGAGTAACATAAAATGTTGAAAAATTTGTTTCATTGTCGCATAATCATTACATATGAAAAATGATGCCACTATTTCTTTAACATATGTTGATACTTGCGAGGATACCCGAAAATAATCATTAATATCATTCATTACGTTTTTAAAGAGGTGTGAACAACAAAGATGTATTTTAACATACTTGTTTAAATTTGCAACTTTTGCTGAAGTTATAGATTTATGGCATAATTTTAAATAATCTATAACTGTTAAATTATTGAAGCCTTCTAAAACGGCATTAATTTCAGCAAAACTAAAATCAGTTACAACAGTATCAAAAATAGGCCATTTATGAGTATGATTCAAAACAAACCTTTTAAACGCTCTGAGCCAAGTTCCAATACTGTGACTACTGTGACTTGCACTCACAAAATCGCTAATAGGAAAGGGATCACTAGGATCATGTTCACTTTTTTTTATAGCAATTATAAGAGCATAATACAAAATAGATGGCATTTCTGGGTTTGGTTGTCGTACAAGCCCGCCTGTTGCATCCATATATACGACCAGCTTTTCGTCCGAATTTTTAGTTGTTATCAGTTTAATCATCTCTGTTTGTATTTTACTAAAACTAATAACATAAAATGGCCATTTTGACAACTGCTGTATATGTTGATCAGCAGTGCCTTTTGTTTTTTTAATTTCAATGTATATGTCTTCAATATCATCAACATGATTGTCTTGGCCCATTAGAGCCTCAGACTTAATTTTTCGTAGGACATCTACGGTAGGACATTTCAATAATGTGTTAGTCTGTTTTACGAAATCCTTGTCCTCGTTCAAAAATAATTGTTCTGAAAACTGTTCAACCGATGACTTTAACAAACATTCTTTAACTTTCTGTCGATAAAATCGACTAACTACACGTGATTTAATATAAGGATGAAATATTTTTAGAGATGAAACGGTTACACTAAAATTATTGCTGGTCTTCTGACCTTTATTGGTCATTTTAAATTTTCGACATTCTTTGCCGTTTTTGACATCTCTATGCCCACAGTATGCACGAATACAAATCGAAGTTTTGTTAATTTGGCTGTCTTTAATACATATTAGGCAACCCGTCATTTTGGAGAGCAGCTCGGAAAATACGGAAGAATATTTAAATTTATCAAATTGACGAGTTTGTGCATTAAAAATCTCACCCCATGTTTTGGTTGGTATTACTAAAATATTATTCAAACATGAATATTCCAAATCTGAATATGGTTTATGCAAAGGAGAAACTACAATAGCATCCTCAGTATCCATCATCAAATCATGTTCTATAATTTTAATATTATCAATTTCAATAGAATTATCAATTTCAGAATTATCAATTTCAATATCACTGTGTTTCTCAAGTATTATTGAATCGACCATAAGTTTATTTTCACATACTTGATCCGTTTGCATATCATTTGAAATATCTAATAATTTCTCGCTGTTATTATCCAAAACGTAATTTTTATTAGATATTTCAAAAGTTTTGCAAACGCCTTCTCTTATTTTTGATGCCTCTAAAAGATTAGAAACAAAGCATTTGTTTCGTCGAATCAAATTTTTTAATTTCAGCCGCATGCGCTCATTGCATTTAAGGGCCAATTTTGTACAAATAAGCGCTATAAGAGGTCCATTCATAAAATTAAGAGACAAAACATCGTCATGATCGACATTCTCTAAAATAGTTATGAGTACAATTTCTAAATTTTCCTTAGAGAATTCATAAAATTTATAACGCATGGTTTTTTATTCGATAAATTAAACTCCGTTGAAATTAGGATAGGAAAAAATAACAAATATCAGTTTAGAATATGCAGATTTGCTGTACGCCAAATAATCAATCCCAATTTCCCACAAAAAGCAAATATTGAAGAAGAAAACGCAAAAATCTAAGTAAGAGTTTTGAAAAAAACTGGTATACAAACTTAGTATTTTTGAATAACAAACACGCTAAGGCAAAGAAAAATTACAATTCGCTAATAGATTCAAAATATAACACTAAAAACAACACGTATTATTCGCATGAAGTCTAAAATTGTATAAAAATAAAAAACTCAACTCAACTCAAACATAAATTTATTTTTATTCGGCGATCAGATGAAACTAAAAAAATACACATACAAGTGCACACAAATACATGTTTCTTAGGTTTGACGAAAATGTAAATACAACAGACAAGATAAAATACATTATCGATGTCAATAATATAGATTTCAATTTATTTTCTGTACATATTAAGACTGCGCTCCAATTGCAGTTAAATTGTACTAAACGTGTTAAATTAAGTCAATTATTTATTTGACTGAACATTTTTGTTTAAATAATTTTCAGAAGAAATTCATGCTCTCAAATTCATGACTGAATTAAATTTAAATACATAAATTTATTGGAATTGTACCAAAGTACCTGTCGATGATCTCTAGAAGATTGAAACCAGTAGTACAAATGAAATTATTAATAAAATTTATAACGTTTAACTAGGGCTTGTAAATTGGATAAAACTGAAAGCGGTTACCCGGGTTTTTGTTGATTTTTACAAAACCGTAAAAAAAAACCGGGGTCTGCCGTGAAAACCGGGTTTTCCTGTAAACATGAAAAGTTCATTTTATTGTTTCTTCTAGAAAGTAAATTTAGTTTTTCGTATTCTGGATGCAATTATAGAATATAGATAGATTCATTAATTGAAAATCGTATAGAAATGGATCGTGTTTCTGCATAAAAATATTCGTAACCTACAGTATAGTTGTTAACATCGTATACGTTGCCCAAATACAAAGAGTTTATATCTTCGCTTGCGGATTTACTGTTCGTAACTTTATTTTAGTTGTTTGTATTAAATTCTTAGGTATACACTTTTCAATAAAGTATTCGAACATAAAATTTTTATCAATGATCTGAACTCTTCTCTGCAGTCTTTTATCGGAAAAAATTTTTTAAACATTTTGCAATTTATGTTTTTTTTAGTTTCCATTGCTGTTTTCATTATACTTAAAATATTTATTTCGTTTTCCATGACTTAATTAACTTATCTCAATAGAATGTTAGGCTGATTTAAGCGATTGATTTTTTAATAATTTTCAATGAAGGAATAAATAATTGATTTTATACTTTTAGTAACATTCAAGGCTAATCAAATTTTACTTTAAGAAACTGTTCTAATTAATTCCATGAAGTATGCAAACAAATATTGTGTGCAACTCGTTAGAAAACATATATTTCCGTACTCGGTGCATACCAAATCATCACACCTCATCAGGCAAAATCTTTTTTTCTAAACGCAAAAAGATAAAAGAAAAGGGAAAAGACGTAACACCCATGATCAGGGCCCAATCAAGCTGCCTTACCAATGCCTGATCCGGCCTAGGGCAAACCTGATTAGGATCCCATTTAAACCCTGAAAAATTTCTTCTCGGGTGGTTCTTTATTACAACAACTACTACATTCAATTTCTGCTGTTCTAACGAAGCCATAGCAATTTTTAGTAGTCTTTCCAAAAAGAAATGAAAATGTTTTACGTTACTAAGGAAAAATCGATTAAATCAATAACTACTTATTCAATGCTCTGGCATCAATTCAACCCACTTCAACAGACAGTGAGAGATTCTTTTCGATCGCAGGTGATTTGTGTACTAGATTACGTTCATCTGTGAAATTTGACCTGTTGGACACATTCATTTTTCTTAAATATTATTTTATTAAAAAAATAAATTATGAGTTTAGTTTCGTTTCTATTTTTGGTTTAGGTACTGTATAAAGAATTTAAAACGTAATTTTCATTTTTTTTATAATATATTTAAAGTTGTATGAAATATAGCTTTTTAAATAACGAAAAAACCGGTTAAAACCCAGTTACCCGGTTTTTTATTTTGGAGCTTATGATTGAAAACGCGTGGAAAACGTAAACGTCGATGAAACGTGAAACGTAGTCTATTGGTATGATTGAAAACGCGTGACAAACGTTTTCATTTCGAACTTATTTTTTTGTATGAATGAAAACGCGTGATATCCGTTTCTTGTACAAAATTGAAACGTTAGATTAGGCTTGCGTTTAGAATAATTTTAAAACTTAAAAATGTAAGTTTATTTTTTTATTTATTAATTTTGAGTGAAAAATGAACAATGTTTTAAATTTTAAGCACATTTGTTATTTTAAAATTTTAGGAGAAAGATTTTTAGGGGAAAAATAACAAATCAAAAGTAGTATTGTATTATGAATTAGTAAGAAGAATGATGTAGCTAATTATTATTTTTATTTTATCCTTAACTATTTGAGTTTTTTAAACTTTGAACTGAACATAATGATGTTTTTTTAACAAACAATTATGCCGGGTCCACACCTACAAATATTTGCGGCGAACGCGTGCGCCGCAAATATTTACGGCGCATTCTACGTAGTGTGGACGTGTGGAAAGAACGGAAAGAACACAAGAATTTTTTTCACATTCAACACACACGATCCGTAGCTTGTCGATTTTTTGACAAACATCAAAGAGATTTGCGCCGCATGCTGTTTCTAGTATCGACGCTTTCCACAACATAAAAATGTATTTAGTTCAAATCCATAATTATTTATTTGAAATAAATATTATATTTTAATATAAATATCAAAAAATACAATTTTAACCAGGAAAGTACAAAAGCCTCGACAAAAACAAACAATTCAGAAAATTAATATAACCTTTTATCGTTTTCACGAATGGCTTGAGCGGAGTGACGTAAAAATTTACGTGAATAAATATTTGTGTGATAAAATATTTTTGCGGCGAAAATATTTGCGACGCACGCGTTCGCCACAAAAATTTATAGGTGTGGACCCGGCATTAGATCTGACAATTAACAACAAATTATTTTGACAATCTGACAGTTTTTTAATTTCGAGAAAAATTCGAACTAACTTTTTATCACGCGTTTTCAATCATGCCTAGATTAGGTGAAGGTGAATAATCTTAACCGTGTTGCGTTTTCCATGCGTTTTCAATCATAAGCCCCTTTATTAAAAACCAAAACCAGGTTTTTAAAATTAACCGGGTTTTTACATGCATTACGTTTAACTAAATTTATGGAATTTTATCAAAATGAGAAACTGTTAATAAGCGTTAATAAATTTGAATAAATTTTATTTTTTATCTCAACCCCCCAACGGAAGAAAATTCTGAAAAAATCACTTAAGATACATTGAACCATCCACAATTACGAGAAATAGTCACAATTTCCAGTCAGAATATATTGTTCAATATACAAGCATTCTATCATCGAAATAACCACGACCGTTAATAAATTTGAATAAATTTTATTTTTTATCTCAGCCCCCCAACGAAAGAAAATTCTGAAAAAATCACTTAAGATACATTGAACCATCCACAATTACGTGAAATAGTCACAATTGCCGGCCAGAATGTATTGTTCAATATACAAGCATTCTATCATCGCAATAACCTCGACCGTTGATAAATATGAATAAATTTTATTTTTTATCTCAGCCCCCCAACGAAAGAAAATTCTGAAAAAATCACTTAAGATACATTGAACCATCCACAATTACGAGAAATAGTCACAATTTCCAGTCAGAATATATTGTTCAATATACAAGCATTCTATCATCGAAATAACCTCGGCCGTTAATAAATTTGAATAAATTTGGCTTTTTATCTCAGCCCCCCAATGGAAGAAAATTCTGAAAAAATCACTTAAGATGCATTGAACTATCCACAATTACGTGAAATAGTCACAATTTCCGGCCAGAATGTACTGTTCAATATACAAGCATACTATCATCGAAATAATCTCGACCGTTAATAAATTTGAATAAATTTGGCTTTTTATCTCAGCCCCCCCAACGGAAGAAAATTCTGAAAAAATCACTTAAGATACATTGAACCATCCACAATTACGTGAAATAGTCACAATTTCCGGCCAGAATGTATTGTTCAATAAACAAGCATTCTATCATCGAAATAACCACGACCGTTAATAAATTTGAATAAATTTTATTTTTTATCTCAGCCCGTCAACGGAAGAAAATTCTGAAAAAATCACTTAAGATACATTGAACCATCCACAACTACGTGAAATAGTCACAATTTCCGGCCAGCATGTATTGTTCAATATACAAGCATTCTATCATTGAAATAACCTCGACCGTTAATAAATTTGAATAAATTTGGCTTTTTATCTCAGCCCTCCAACGGAAGAAAAGTCTGAAAAAATCACTTAAGATACATTGAACCATCCACAACTACGTGAAATAGTCACATTTTCCGGCAAGAATGTATTGTTCAATATACAAGCATTCTATCATCGGAATAACCTCGACCATTAATAAATTTGAATAAATTTTGTTTTTTATCTCAGCTCCCCAACGGAAGAAAATTCTGAAAAAATCACCTAAGATTGATGGTGCTGCAATCACAATTTCCGGAAAGTTTTCATTTTTTGGTCAACAAATTATTTTTCGTTAGTCTTATAGAATATTATATTTGTTTTATATATAGTTTATACTGTCGTGCCAGAAAAAAACGGGCTGAGAGTAGCATATAGTAAAAAAAAATTAATTGAAATAGTTAAAATTATTGTCTTGTTGAAGTTTTTTGACGAATACTTGTTTAAATATGATGTTTGTATATAAATTGATTCTAATTGAAAACTCAAATTAAGAATTAATTTAATAAGTGATTTAACAAGTGAAATAGCATTCTTTCCTAATACAACTTAAATAAACTATCATGATAGCATAAAATTTTGTATTATTATTACCATATGAAACTATCCTTGTTTTACGGGATAGAATTACGGGCTAACTTCACAAAGGTTGTGAGGACATGGTTTTTAGTTTTGGTCAGCATAACTTTTTGTTCAAATATATGTATTTTTTATATATATTTAGATATGTATTACAAAACTAACACGAAACATCAATACGTTGTCGGAAAATTATAATAGATCATAAATTAACATAATTTAGTGAAAAGATTATACAATCAGCAAACTACTCAAAAACCTCTCCGTTTAGCATTTCGAGAAAATGCTTTAAAATCGCAAATTCATATTTCTTTCAAAATTCCAAAAATATTGTAAAAATTAAATTAAATCAAAAATTCAAACTTTTTTCACACAAAATTCTAAAAATATTTCAAAAATTATTACAAAATCAAAGATTAAAACTTTTTTCAAAAATTCTAAAAATATTGCAAAAATTATACCAAAATCAAAAATTGTAACTTTTTCCAAAACTATAAAAATTGTTATAAAATTAAAAATTTTTCAAAATTCTAAAATTATTTCAAAAATTAGAATAAAATCATATAATTAAACTTTTTGTAAATTCTAATAATATTCACAAAATTCTTAAAAATTCAAAAATTCAATCTTTTTCCAAAACTCTAAAAATATTGCAAAAATTATAACAATATCAAAAATTCAAACTTTTTTCAAAATTCTAAAGATATATATAAAATTCAAAAATTCTTTTTTCAAAATTCTAAATATATTCCAAAAATTAGAATAAAATCAAATATTTAAACTTTTTCTAAATTCTAATAATATTCCAAAAATTCTTAAAAATCAAAACTTCAAACTTTTTTCAAAATTCTAAAAATATTGCAAAAATTATAACAATATCAAAAGTTGAAACTTTTTCCAAAATTATAAAAATTATAATAAAATCAAATTTTTCAAAATTTTAAAAATATTCCAAAAATTCTTACAAAATCAAAAATTGAAACTTTTTCAAAATTCCAAAAATATTTCAAAAACCATAACAAATTCAAAAATTTCCATGTTCAATTATATTTCCGTCAACAACATCTAAATTTTTTTTTCCAAAAAATTATCTTAAAAAAATAAACGAAATCATTTTTTTGACACACTTGACAATATTTTTTTGACAAACTTATAAAGCAATAAAATTCTCAATAATAATAATATTATTTTCATTTCAAACAAATGACTACTTTTATTATTTTCTAAAAAAATAAATGAAAATCATTTTTTTGACACACTTGACAACATTTTTTTGACAAACTTATAATGCCAAAGTTCTCAATAATAATAATAAACTTCCATGTCATACATATAATTAATTTTATTTTTTTCGAAAAAATTGGGTAAAAAATAAATAAAAATCTTTCTTTTGACACACTTGACAACACTTTTTTTGACAAACTTATAATGCAATTACTCTAGTTTTTGGTCTCACATTCCAATCCCAACCATCAAGATTTCTCCGCATTCTTTGTTTCTACTCATTATCACTTAAAATGAACGTTTTTTAAGCAAAAAATATGCATATTTCCCTGTTTTAACACACTTGACGATTTTTTTGACACTTTTCCGGTACAGTTATCAAACACATCGTCCTTTTGGCTCTTACCATTGAGCAAATCTATTTTTATAGAAACCAAAATTTTTAAAATCCGTTCAGCCGTTTTCTAGATTTCGTCGGTTGTGAAGGCCGGCCGGGAGACAGACATGCATTTTTTTTGCTCTTTTAGAATCAGTAGGTCCTAAAACGTCGAGAAATGCCAAAAAAGTGGGGGTTAGAATTTCACTTCTAGCTCACGAACGTAGGGGAGAGTTGCCATATGCGAATAATGGTGACCTAAATCGTACCAGTGCCATTATTCAATAATTATTACAGTTTTATGCAATCTGGTGGTAAACATATTAACTTTAATCCAAGCCGATAAAGTAGAAACAAAAAAACAATCAGTATAAGTATTTTCTTGTGGATAACAGAAGTAAAAAACATTCAGGTAGGTTTGATATTAAATTTAAACGATTTCAATCGACTGAATTTCATATAACTGTACAGTTTCTGAGGTGGTGTTAAATACTTTTGAAAACTGATTATGTTTTATTATTTATCTTATTGAGTTTAAGAAACATGATAATAATACTGTATGGTTAGGCTCAAATATTTGACGGGATGACTTATTCCTAAATCGTACCACACTAGTTTTCGAAATCGTACTGGTACGATTTAGGATACTGATGTCAAATTTGCCCCGTGAATAAACTGTTTAAAACAATAAAAAATATTTTTGAATTTTTTGGCATGGAAAAGCGGAATTATTGTGAATGGACAGAAGAACAAATGGAATTAGCAGCTAATTTTAATTCCTCCCATCAGGTACGATATTGGAAACTGGCTGGTACCATTAAGGATACCAGTGTCCTTAATCGTACTTTTTGCATGGTGTGAAGAAATTGGTCATATCACAATAATCTTTCAATGAATAGTTAAAAAATTATGTTAAATTGCACCTTTGATAGTTAACAAATGGATGTAAATCATAATATTTGCTAAAATGCCTACTACAGAATATTTAAACTGCCTTCAAAACTAAGTGGTACGCATATTGCAACTCTTCCCTAATAACTAGTTTCAGACCGAAGTAAAATCGATGAATCGGTTCGACCGAAGGATTATCAAATTTTTATCAAAAGATTATGAAAGGCATTATCAAATGGATCATTGATTTGATTTTAAAAATTGAGTAGACTTTTGCTATCTATTTATATTTCTCTTTCAATTTTGTTATTAATTAATGTGATTTAAACTAGTAAATAATTGAACATTAAACACGTAAAAATTTAATCTAGCAAACAATTTTTATTCGTAAGAAATTTAAATTTGAATTTTTTGTTTAAATAATAACAAATGCCAAAAATTAACATAAGACAAAATAATAAAGTTAAGTTAAATGAAATCATTATTGTTATTATGATTTTCAACATTAAATAGATTATGTATAGTAAAAAAATATTATATTTTAAAAATATTCCTTAAAACTTTTTTTGAAAAGATTATTTTGAATAACATATTGATGCAATATATTGAATTTAGATATGTATTCAAAAGGATGATAGGCAAATTAAAAGAGAAACTCTTAGTAATTAATGTGATTTAAATAAAACTAAAATTAATAATAATAATAATCTTTATTTTAATCAAAAATATATAGAAGTTATATTCAATAATTAATATAAAATTATATAAACATAAGTAAATTAAAAAGAAACAAATACCAGATAATAAGTAAATTTGTAATTGATATAAAATTAGGAGCATTTGAAGCGTAACAAATACACTTGTAGTAAAAGCTTCAAAAAAGAAAAAAACACAGAAGAAAAAAACTAACAAATATGCTAAATAAATAATAAATAATATCCACTCCTTTCTCGTGAAATGCACTACCCCAAGATTATTGGTAAATCATATTTAGCAATTGATTTAATTTTTGTATAACTACTTCTAGAATAATATAATTTCAAAACTTTATAAACATAGATAGAAGAACGGAAAAATATTAGACCTTTTAAAAAGTGGAAGGCAAGGATCAATTCGAGATTTGAAATATATATGACATGCAATATATTACAATGTATTACTCTTTGGTATATTTCTCATTTGAGTAGGAATTCTTTTTAGTCGTTACCTGTCGTCGTTTAAAGGGTCATGAAATTTTTCACAAGAACTTGCTAAATTAAATTTCACACCACATAAAATGGTTATCAAAGTCTCAACACCCTAGAGTTTATAAAAATATAGAGATAACATAAACTAAAATTTGTATGGAAAGAGAATAAGAGAGTGACTACAGTTCATGTAATTTTTTAATAGTAATTGAATTTTAATCATTTTATTTTAATATTTACTAGGAGGGCCCGGCGTGCTTCGCTACGCTTATAAATAAAGTTTTTGCGTAGACATTTTGTTGACGTAGAAGCAATGATTTCAAAAAGTGGTAATGAGAAATGCTACCATATAATTTTTAATTTTTCTTTTTAAATATATGAATGAAAAATAATCAGAACTCTAGCTGATCAGTTCGGATATATGAAAAATTAGCGAAGCTTACTTGAAAACTTATTTGATCGCTAATTTTTCATATATCCCAACTGATCAGCTAGAGTTCTGATTATTTTTCATTCATATATTTAAAAAGAAAAATTAAAAATTATATGGTAGCATTTCTCATTACCACTTTTTGAAATCATTGCTTCTACGTCAACAAAATGTCTACGCAAAAACTTTATTTATAAGCGTAGCGAAGCACGCCGGGCCCTCCTAGTTTTTAAAAATAGCAGCCACATCAGTTTGAACAGCATCATTAAAACGACGAATATCACATTCTCTGTTAACTTTTATAACCATTGACACATCAGCAGTAACATTCTCAGGTCTTTCACAAAATTCATGCATTGATTTGAAAGAACGAACAAAAGGATTCACACGATCTAACTCAAAACCTATCTCACGCATAAGAAAAATTTCACATACATTGGTATTTCTATTCATTCTCATATTAGCAGCAGTATCAACATCATAAAAATATAATTGTGCATACATTGGAGGTCGACCATAAGCAGGAATTAAAGCACCAGTACGATGATAAAAAATATTATGAATTTTAAAATGATAAATACCACGTGCAGTAGAATCCGCTATATTACATTCAGAACTGATCATTGCAAATGCCGAATTATAGGAACGAATATTTGAAAGAAAACTTTTAGAACGTTTTTTTATAGCATTATCATTTGAATTCAATCCTTCGAAAATATTAGAGAAAAATGCATTTTCAGAAAGAGGAGGTAAATTGACTTTGCCTTTATGGCAACACAAAGAAAACGCTTCATTATTATTTGAAGTAACTTCTCTTGCAAAATGTTTGGCATGACAAAAATGACAACTCATATCCAAAGCACCACAAACATACGAATCAAAGTTACCTGGAATCACATTCAAAGCACACTTGAACGAATCTCTCAAAATTACAAAGTGAATTTCATCATTCACCACATTCAATTCTAAATCATTCGCAACATTCATGACACCATTCATGACACCGTTCATGACACCATTCATATCATCAACATTCACTTCATCATTCACAACAACATCAGCTTCAGCATTCATTCCATCATTATTACCATTCATTTCATCATTCATAAAATCAACATTATTACGCATATTAGGCATATAATCTCTTTTATTCCGACGACTCGATGTACCACTCACATCCAAACGTTTACGACGTAGTCTTGGCATCGAAATAAATAAATATATCAATATATCAAAAATATGAAGTAACTCAAATATCAAAATATCTCAAAAATCTTTATATCAATAAAAAACAAAATAATCGAAAAATATCGAAAACCGTCCTTCTTGAAAGATAAAAGACGACTAAAATATAAAATAAATACGACGACTGAAATGAATATAAAATAAATATAAAAATTTTCGTTTTTGTTATTCGTTGTTCGGTTCGATAGCTAATATATAAAAAAGAAAAATTTTAAAGCATTGTTTTAAAGCAAAAAGAAAATTGTTTTTGCATGTATGTAAACTTATAATGCATATGTATAGAAAAAGTTTTCCGTATATAATAACTTTTTTATTTATGATCCGAAAAATCCCAAAAATCTTTAAAATCTAAGTTACACTAATATTAGTTAGCAGTGAAAATTTCAAATGAATCAAAATTCGAATAAAAAAGCCTAATGCTCCACAAAGTTTTAATCTAGCGTATTAATATATAAGAAGATATAAACCAACAAAAACAAATAAAAGTAAACAATAAGATTAAAAGTATAAAATAGGAAAATTTGATTCAAATATTTGCGAATGTATTGTTGCCATAATAGATGGTGGCGATTTATTCTTAATTACATCCGATTAAAAAATGAACCATAGTACAAACATATTTGAATTTCGTTTTCAATTTATGTTTGATTTTTACTTTTGTTTCGAATGTCATAGTCCTCCTGATATATATTATTTTTTTAGTTTTAAAGTTATAAGCCACATACAACAGGTATATAATTACAAAGGGTGCCATTATTATCCAAAATATTATACGGTTTTGATAATATCTATTATTTTTATCCTTTATAAGATTATGGGTTGGAGATTAAGAAAATTATTATATATTTTAATTTACTTGGATAAGATTTTTATTATTGGAAGCTAATATTGCGAATACGAATTTGCAATTTGAAATCATTGATAGAAATACGGCATAACATCCATTCACCCTTAAAATGAGTTGAATTTTTATAAGTCGGGAGGATTGGAAATAAATTCAACTGACTTGGTTTTTGCTTGTGTTTCGAATGATATTTTTTGGTAAAGTTTAATTTTTTATTTAAGAATTTAATAAAAGTGAAAAAAAATAAAAAGGGTCTTGTGGGATCCGCCTCCCCTACCTCCTTTACTCCGCAAGCCAACACCTTCTTCCTCTTTTCATCCGGCTTTGATACAACATCCATCATAATCCAACATCTTCTAATTTATTCTTAACTAATTTTACAAAAATACATAAAGGTGTGCTATAAATTTTTACGATGCCGAACTATACGAAACTATACGAAATATATCGTATTGTTTCGTTAGGCAAGTTCAATCACAAATGGATGGCAAAATATAAAAAAAAGCAAATACATACTGATATAACAGGTTTTGTTTTTCCTTACTTTATTTACAGAAAATGAAAGTATGCAAAAATAACGATGGAAAACAAATATTGTATGATTGTTAGCAAAACATCTATCAAATAAATAATAAATTTTCTTATTAATAATTTTTTTTTTCTTATTCATATTAAAATTAAATATAGGATCACCTTTGAAGCCCAGGCTTTTTTCACAACCTTCACTTTAATAAATAAATTTAAATTATTAAATTTATAAAACTATCAAATGTTTTCAACGTACATTGTTTTTAAAAAATGTCAAAAATCTATATTTTTCTATGCTCTTATGTTTCTTCAATAGAAAATTTTCTGGTTAACCTTATTATAAATACCATTCACCAACTTTATTATTTATTGTATAAATTATTCCTAAAAAACTAGAATGTTGTATTGAACTTTCGAAATTCTAACTTTTTCTACTAATCTCTAGTAAGAGGATCTTGTGAATAAATGAAAATCAAAAAAAAATTTAAAACAAAAATTTTAAATTACTATTCAATATTTTATTGAATAAATTTAATTCCATTCAAAAACAAACAAAAATTTTGAGAAAAAGATATTCATTCCTTCTTGAAAAAAATTTTAAAAAATGGTACAACAGTCACCAACAGAAAATAGAAAATTGAATGCATTTTAAATTTTACTTCGTATTGACGTCACATTGTGCTAAAAGACAATAGCAATAGCCTTAAAAAACTAAACTATTGATAAATTTAAATACCGTTATTTGTTCGTGACCTTAAACTGTGTCTAAATCAATATTTTGTGATGAAGATCTTAACTCATATTAAAAGAGAAAAACATTTCCAAATAGTAGTTTCTGTTTTTCCTTATTTTATTACATGAGTATGAAATTATGGAAAATAATGATGGGAAAACCAATATTTTATGATTTACGGCACTGCCTGTCAAAAAATAATTAATTTGTTTGTCAATATCGAAATGATAATAAATTGAACGAAACAGGAAAAGACAGTAGCAATAACTTTAAAAAACTGCATTATCGATCAATTTAAAATTCGTAAAAAGAAATGTTTATGAATTCATGAAAAAAAAGACAGTAATTGTTATGGTATTTAATACTAAAAAAAACCTATAAAAAATGTTCCACTCCAAGAAGTGAACTCTCGTCCTATAGAACCTCAGTCGACCACGATATTCATATTGCAATTTGCATTATTCATGGCTTTTATATTATTGATAGATTTTGATATGTGTTAAGAATCGTATCATGACTAACTGAACGTGAGCGCGTTTGATCAATTTGTAGAGATTGATTAATATGTACAATATATTAATCTGTACAGTTCTCCTTTCGCAGGTGAAGATCCCCCGTCAAAAATGTCTTATATTTAAAATTGGTAGTTTCGTTTGCTTGTTTAGCTTGTGGACGTTCAGCTGAACCCAAGATGCCGCACCTTGGTTTCAATCTGTCGATGTTGGGTGATTGTTGTTAATCTTTGATCGAAATGACAATCTGTTTTCGTAGGCGTCGAATTCTTTTGTAAGGACCTTCTTATGTTGGTTGCAGTCCACATTGTACTTTATCAACTCGAATAAAAACGTAGTCACAGATTTCTAGGGACTTTGGCACAGATATGTCACTTTGTTTGTTAAGTCGAGTTAAGTTGGCCACTGTAACTGAAGATTTTCACAAATAATTCGTCAAGCAGATTTAATATTTGTCCACAGACGAGGTCGACTGCTCAACACAGCATATCTCCTTGCACTGTAGCTCGAATATCTAGAAGAATTATGAAGATTTCTTCGTTCCAAAGTATTGTGTTGTTTCTGACCATAAGTGCAACTTTGAGCTGTCTATGGAAACGTTTCACCATTCAATTTGCTTATGGTATAACGTTGTCAGTATGCGATGTGGGCCTAAAATCTTTGTCAATTTGCAGAAAATTTTCGTTAAAATTTTAGATCGCGCAACGTTAAAATTCTTAGAAACTCTCTGTTTAAGTCGATTGTTTTTAAGGGTGAAACAGGGAGGTTATCTAGAACCTTCTTGGTATGTACAAGTCCCTCTCTACTTCTAATAGTTTAGCATTTTGTTCCTGTTCCCATGTTTGGATTGTGCTTTTGAGCGAAGTCTTGGCCATTCCGAAGCAAGCTTTTTATTGACACCTTCCTTGCTTTGCTAAAGCGTCAGCAATAGCATTTCCTTGTATTCCTGTGTGACTGAGTGCCCACACTAGGGTGACTCTTTTATTGCTGGAGACTTTTAGTATATTTTGTTAGCATTCCCATACCAGTATTGAATCAAAGCGCGTAGATTTTAGTGCCAAGTGTGCTGCTTGGCTGTCAGAGATAATATATATTTCAATATTTTGGTATTGTCTTTCAGCACATAGCAAAGCGCAACTGCTGATGGCAAAAATTTCGGCTAAAATATGGTTGTTGTGGTGCTTAAGGCAACCGTTTGTTTTGTTCTAGGACCAAACACTCCTGCTCTCGTGTCCATATTGGTCCGAGAACCATCTGTGTACCAGCTGGCGTACTATGCTGGTGTTAAGTGGCAGTGACCGTATGTAGTTTTTAATACAATCTCTGGCCAATATCTTGACATCAAAGGGCCTTTCCAAATCTATTGTTTTTGGCATACATTCCAAAATATGGTATGTATGCAGTTCAGCTTGTAATTCAGCAAGGATTTTATGGTGTCTGGTTAGATTACCCGGCTTAAACCATTCTGTGAGCTGCAGTCTATGAATGCTTAACACCGCTACATATTTTACATGTAGATGCATTGGAGAAAGCTTTATAAGAATCTCCATTGCTGACGTTGCCGTGGTTTTGAAAGCACCTGTGGCACTAAGACACACAAGCCTTTGTATTTTTGTAAACGTATTTTGAGCAGTTATTTGGTGCGTTTTAGGCCACCAAACTAAAGCTGCATAGTTATGTAAGAATTGGTTTTATAATACTTTGGTGCAACCAAAGTTTTCCCAAACAGGTTTCTGCATGTGAAGAAAACTTTGTTTGTCTTATCGGAGATATATTTAAGGTGTGGGTTTCAGGCTAGTTTGCTATCCAGGGTCACACCTAAATATCTAACCTCTTTTGATGTCTGTATTGGATCGCCGTTTAGAACAGGTGAAGTGAAATTTAAGTTTCTCCTGTTTGTAAAAACGACAATGCTTGTTTTTGGGGGTTGATCGACAGTCCCCATCTGTTGCACCACTTTGATACGAGATTAATAGCTGTCTGGGTTCGGCCAGCGACAATGGAGTCATGTTTTTCTCTAACAATGACTGCCAAGTAGTCGGTATAGCCTACAGTGTTGAAGAAGGAATTATTTAGCTTGGTAAGGAGATCATCAGCCACCACTAGCCAAAGCAGTGGAGAGAGCACACCCCCTTGCGAGCAGCCGCTATATGCAGTAACAGTTGCTGAATTATCACCTAGTGTAGCCGTTATCTTCCGACTCTGTAGCATCTTGATAATCCACGCAATGATATGCGGGTGTATATTTTTCTTTGTGGCCATTTTAACGATAGCATTGAAGTGGACATTGTCAAAGGCTCCTTGTATGTCCATAGATGTACATACAAGTGCTTCCTTATAGTTTAAGGTGCTCTCAATTTCTTTCACCATTTTGTGTAACGCCATTTCAGTAGATTTCCCAGTAGGTGTGCTGGCGTGCTGGCTAGAGTTGAGAGGGTTTTGTGTGAGACATACATGACGGCTGTGATAGTCCAACATCTTTTCCATTGTTTTTAATAGAAAAGATGTAAGACTTATGGGTCTGAATGATTTGGCTTCATTAGGTTTTTTTCCTGGCTTAGGTATAAAAACAACTTTACTGTTAGTTTCTCGCTATATCTGAGGGATGTTAGCAAGGCGAAAGCTTGCTTTGAACAAACGCATGAGATATGGAAGGATGTTTGTTAGACCCTTCTGCAGAAATACCGGAAAAATTCCATAACATTAGGGAGATTTATAAGGACCGAAAGATTCTATAGCCCATCCCACTTTGTTGGGGGTCAAAATTGTGTTGGCTAAATGATCTGCAGTACTTTTAGTTGCAGGATCTAGAAGATGTACGTCTTCGTTGGGATTATCTTCCATGCTCCATTCTATTGAGCCCGGAAAATGGGTTTGAAGTAAAGTATCTAGTGTCTCAATGCAGCTGGTGGCATACGTAGTATTTGGTTTCAGATTGAGCCTAGAGGATTTGTGTGATCCGATGACATCAATTTTTGGAGTCGAGTTGCAGCAGGCAGATTATCTTTCGTATTGCAGAGCTCTTTCCAGCTTTTCCTTTTTGATTGTCTGAGTTCTTTATTATATTGGTTTGGTTAGAGCTACTCAGTACTCTATCCAATTATTTGTATTTTTTGCTCTGTTAAAGATCTTACAAACTTTTTTCCTTTTCCTCTCCAAGTTACCATTCCACCAAGGTACATCTCTGCACCTTTTGGATTGAGTTATTGGAGGATTAAGATTATATGCTTCAGTGATAATTTTTTGTAAATTATTTGCTGCAGAGTCCAGATCAAATGTGGAGTTGATACTGCCGCAACTATTTACATTATTATGAAAATTTCTTTAAACTTATCTAAAAGTTTAAAGTTTAGTTTTACTTAAACTTTTAACTGGAAGAAAGTCTGCCCAATAGGCCTTAGTCTACGGGTTAGCATGGGATCCCCAGTATAAAGACTTTATTCCCACCATACATTAAAGAAAAATCAAGTGGACATCGCATCAAGGCAGCTCAGCCCGATACGTCCATCATACTGATATCTTTATTTATGCTTTATTTTGCTGTATTTTTATGAGCTTATTTATGGTCCGATCACCAGGGTGCGACAAATTGTGTAAAGAATCTAAAAACGTACGACGCAGAGGTTCTGCGATATACTATCGATGTATCGCACACAATTTTATCGTCTGGCAATTTGAAAAGATTTAGTTGTATTGCTGATCTAGTGTTACGTCCGAAACCAGAAAGTAAATTTTGAAGCTCTTAGTTTGCTTTTTAAGCTTTGATAATGATATCATAGTCGAAGTGTGTCTTAACTAATGGCGTTTCGTTATTTGTTGAACGAGATAGTGCATCCGTGACCGTGTTATCTTTACCTCACAATTGACTAATGAAATCCAAATTACGCGATTGTCTTAGACTTCGTTTATTCTTAGACTGAATTGCTCATGTCAGAGGCTTGTGGTCGGTGAAAATTGTAAATTACCGACCATCGACAAAATATTGAAGTGTTTGATTGCTAGATATATTGCGAGTAATTTTTGATCGATCTCAATAAAATCTTGAATTTCAAACGCTATATTATCGAACAAAAATTTCCAGCATTCCATTCAAATGTATGTATAGAATTGGATAGAAATTTAGTCGAACTGTTTACAAAATCTCGATTCTGTTTCATGTGTTATCCATAACAACAAATTATACAAAGTAGCTCTTTTTAAAACAATGTCAAATAATCAATCAACTCAAATCCATGTTGCAGCCTGTTTTTAGTTGCATAAATTTATAATAATTGTTCAATCGGTATATATTTGTTATTGTCAATAATACGATATCTGTCAGTCAAAACCATTATAACATCCTTTGTCAATTATCACTTTGTTAATCTGTTGTGTTTTTTTAACTTGTTCGAATAAAATCAATCACCAAGATCATTTAACTAAAGCAATTTCACCTAAAGTGTTTAAGTTTTTTTGTATTTTCCAAAAATTTTGACATCTTGTTAAATATAACTTAACACATGAAACAATCCTACAAATATTGTACAAACCGTTATTTGTTATTTTCAAAATATATGTTATTATTAGTCGAATATTGTTCTTACATATATGAATGCATTCAATAACAACATTGATATAAAATTTGAAGAGAACCACAAACTAAAGAAAATAAATTAAAGATTAAGGTAAAAACAAATCAAACTTTTAAATGGATGAATCACGCAAGAGTCATTTGTTTGTGAAAATAGATGTTAATGGCTTTTCACAAGACATAAATTGTTATTTTCTTTTCTTCTCATATCATTACTTTTTTTAAAAATTGCCCTTCAAACTTTAACAAAAAAAAAAATTATAATTAAGGTATAGCAATTTTCCTCAAAATGTATAAATTGTAAATATTATGATGGATTGATGATCCAAAAGATTTGACACCGTTTTTAGTGTAATGTTGAAGTGTAAATTGAAAATTGGGTCGAAAAGTGGTTTTGTGCAATTACCTTTATCACAAATGTGTCTTTTGTTATGTAATGGGAATTAGGTACAATATATGTGTTACGAAAACAAATAGATACCTTCTCAGATCAACTTCTCACAACAACATGTTTTATAGTATGTAATATAACATATGCTAATATTTTATGATAATATGTATATCAAATAAGAACATAATGAGAGGTGGCTAAAAAGTATTTTAAAAATTTTCAGGATTAAAATTAAAAAAGATTGGCAATAATCCATATAATGCAATATGCCACAATCATGTGAGACCCTTTCATCCACAATGGTTAAAACTTATATATAGCATGGAGTCATATATTGGAGTCAAATATTTTAGAGCAAATAAAGCGTGGCATCAGTAAGGAATACCCGGAATACTCAAGATGTAAGGTGCTACCGTTAACTGTATATATAGTTCATCCACCCTTATAAGATATCATCTTTACTTGAAGTTTACGACATTTCACTTTAACTGGTATGTGAGTAGCAGGTGTGACACACCCAGAGTTAAACAAATTATAACAAAATCCAAGGATTATATGATTATTTTTTACATATTCCACATATTCTCTATAAACTATTCTCATATAAATGCAAACATATTCTCTATAAATAAAAAACAACAAAATTATTATTCAAAAGTATCGTTAGCACATTAGAAAAAATTTGTAAGTAAAATACATCAAACAATTGTCTGTTGAATTTTCTTAAAGGACATGTTCTTTGAATTTGAAAGATTCAACAATTTTTACAACACTTACAAGCTTTTGATTTATTTTTGTTGATGAATAATAAAACACAAAAAAAACCATTTAAGACCAAGTCAAGTGAGATATTAATTGAAAAAGCACTAAATTTAAGAAACAATGTAATTTTTTTTTAAATTGTGCAGTGCACAGTTTTGAATTATTATTGTTTTGTAATTTTTCTGTTATTTTTAATTTTGAAATTTTTCGAATTTATTTAATTTTTGAAATAATTTGAATTTTTTTCGTAAATTTTAAATTTTTAAATATTTATTTTAAATTTTGAAATTTTTTTTAAATTTTAAAATTTTTTAGGTTTTTTTTTATAGCTCGGGTTAACCACTAAGGTTATAGACCTCTAATGCTTTAGGCAAGTGTTAACCATATCAAAGAAAAGCTAATAGGTTGGTATTTAAGGACTTGGGATAAGACTGAAGCGATATTGTTGATAGAGTTGATGTACTGTTGATTTTCAAGCCAAGGAAAACATATTTTGGTAATCGAAGTTTTAAATTTTAAATAATTTTTTTGTAGTTTTTAGTAATTCTAATTCCTCATAATTTTAAACAATAAGTTGAAATATTTTTTAAATTACTTCGGTCTGAAAGATCTAAGTATTACATTCATCAGCTCAAAGTGAAATTCTTACCCCCACTTTTTTGGCATTTCTTGACGTTTTAGGACCTACTGATTCTGAAAAAGCAAAAAAAAAATGTATGTCTGTCTGCCGGCCGGCCGGCCGGCCGTCACAACCGACTAAATCTAGAAAGCGGTTTTCTGGATTTGAAAAATTTTTTTTTTTACTGCATTATAATTTTGTCAAAAAATGTTGTCAAGTGTGTCAAAAGAAAGATTTGTATTTATTTTTTTACCCAATTCTTTGGAAAATTATAAAATTAGTAATTTGTATGACATGAAATTTTATTATTATTATAGAGAATTGTGGCATTATAAGTTTGTCAAAATAATAATGTCAAACGTGTCAAAAAATGATTTCATTTATTTTTTTAGCCAAGTTTTTGGGAAAAAAATGTAGTTGTTTTTATGACGTAAATGTAATTGAAAATGAAATTGGACATGGAAATTTTTTAATTTGTTATAGTTTTTGAAATATTTTTGGAATTTTGAAAAAAGTTTCTATTTTTGATTTTGTAATAATTTTTGCAATATTTTTAGAATTTTAGAAAAAGTTTTAATTTTTGATTTTGTAAGAATTTTTGGAATTTTGAAAAATTTAAAATTTTTAATTTTAATATAATTTTTGGAATTTTGAAAAAAGTTTCAATTTTTGATTTTGTAACAATTTTTACAATATTTTTGGAATTTTGAAAGAAATACGAATTTGTGATTTTGTAATATTTTCTCGAATCGCTAAATTGAAGGTTTTTGAATAGTTTGCTGAAAATATAACACTAGTTTACAAGAAAAATCTCCCGAAATAAAACTCAACTTTTCTTATAGATTTGGACCTCTTGAACACGAATATCATATTCATTTTTTTTTGTTAGCTCTTGTTTATGAGATATTCACGAAAAACCAAATTTTTTGGTGATCAAAAATGTTGTTTCGGTTTTTGGGTCTCATATTTTACAAAACAAACAAATTAAATATATTAATAAAACAAGTGCATAGTAACATTTGCTAAACAAACATTTTGAGTTATATTTTGTAAAAATCCGTTAAGGATTCTGGAAGTTACAGTCGAAAAAAGTTGAAAAAATACGAAAAATTCACGTTTTTTTTAAATTTTTCCATTTTCAACACCATAAATTTTGAGCAAATAAAGACACTAACTTTTTTTAATTTCTTGGAGCCTATAGTATAGCTTCAATTTTCTTTCTTTTAAGGTAAAAGATACGAATATTGGTGCAGTTTGCACCAAGTTATTCCAGTTTTCCAAAAAAAGTCAAAACTCAAAATTTGGAAAAAATCGTTTTTTATTTAATTTATTGTGCCATAAATAATAATTTTAAATGTTCAGTCGTTCTCAAACATCTGCAAAGAATTATTTTAAAATATTAAAGTATAATTTCCATTTTTGTTTTCGAAGTTGAGAATTAGATCAATATGAGACGTATATAGAAAAATATTAAAAAAAGATAATGAATTGTGAGGAGAGGCAAAATATCATAACATCAGAACTATTTCAGTTAGTTCAAGCACCATAAAGTTAAGCTCCTATTTATGTCTACTAATACCTGTAAGGTTTGTTTCTTTTCTGTTTTTGGTTTTTTGATAATGTAAATTGTTTTCTATCACCCCCCACCTTGTGTTACTCCTTGCGTTTATGATCATTTTAAGTTCAATTTAAGAAAGCAATTACTTCTCCTTTTTAGTAGTTTTTCGGTTTTGCCAACTTTTGTTTAATTAGTTTAATTTCTTTTTAAGTAGATAGTTGTCGTATGAGTAGTTGCAAATATAATCTCTCTGAGGATAAATTTAATTCCAAACATTCAAGTGAAAATATTAATTAAAAAGAAAAAATATTACAAATATAAATTTTAAATATTGTATTGTTTTTAAAAATCAATAAATCAATAGTGATAGGCAGCTATAAGCAAAGCAACTTAAATTGTTAGTAAAGTGTAAGGTCAAGTTTATTTAAATGGCGTCGTCAAGAAGTTTCAAGTGTAAAAATTATCCCAAATTCATTTTAGACTAAGAGCCTGCGACGGCCAGACCTTCGTTATTTTATAAAAGCTGAATGTTCCTCTGCACAAACCCCCTACTGAGGTAGGAACGATTAACGACATATGAACTTTGGATCATGGTGGCTTTGGCAGGGAGCAGGTAACAAAGGGGCCTTCAAAGTTTCGTGAAAGTATAAAAGGTAATTTTTTTATATATTCTTCGGGGTAGTATTAGAAGTTACGTCACCCATTGTCAGACACTTTCTACCGTGGTAACCCCCTGCCAGACACCCTTAAACATTATCAATTTGGTAAAGTTTAAGGGTGTCTGGCAGGGGGTTACCACGATAGTAAGTGTCTGGCAATGGGTGACGTGACTTCTAATACTCTCCCGAAGAATATATAAAAAAATTACCTTTTATACTTTCACGAAACTTTGAAGGTCCCTTTGTTACCTGCTCCCTGCCAAAGCCACCATGATCCAAACTTCATCTGTCGCTAATCGTTCCTACCTCAGTAGGGGGTTTGCGCAGAAAAACTTTCAGCTTTTATAAAATAACGAAGGTCTGGCCATCGCGGCTCTCGGTCTATTTTGTTTTATTTGTGGAAGTAACATAATACATACTGCTAAAAGAATCACTCCATTTATAAGAAGTGCCTATCTTCATTACTAACTGATATTTTCCAACTCCTAAAATAAATCCGAGGTGGGAGGAGCTAGATCATGTCAAAAAACTTCACAAAAAAATCTCAATTTCGAGAAAAACCATATAAAAATATAACACATCTTTTGTCCAAAAAAGACATTATCATATCAAGACATAATCAACTAACTGATATTTGTCAACTCCTAAAATAAGTTCGAAGTGTGAGGAGCTAGATCATGTTAAAAAACTTCACAAAAAAATCTCAATTTCGCGAAAAATCATATAAAAATAAAATACAACTTTTGTAAAAAAAAAGACATTTCATAATCAACTAACTGATATTTTCAACTCCTAAAATAAGTCTGAGGTGGAAGAAGCTAGATCATGTCAAAAAATTTCACAAAAAAATCTCAAATTCGAGAAAAATCATATACAAATAAAACACAATTTTTGTCAAAAAAAGACATTTCATAATCAACTAACTGATATTTTCCAACTCCTAAAATAATCCCGAAGTAGGAGGAGCTAGATCTAATACGAAAAAAACCTATATATAAATCAATTATGTTGCAGAGTTTAAATTATTTTTATAGTTAAATTTTTTTTCCAAATTTTGAGTTTTGGCTTTCTTTGGGAAAACTTGAATAACTTGTGCAAACTGCACCAATATTCGTATCTTTTACCTTAAAAGAAAGAAAAATTGAAGCTTCTATAGGCTCCAAGAAACTAAAACAAATTAGTGTCTTTATTTGTTCAAAATTTATGGTGTTGAAAATGGAAAAATTTAAAAAAAACGTGAATTTTTCGTATTTTTACAAATTTTTTCGACTGTAGTCTGTAACTTCCAGAATCCTTAACGGATTTTTACAAAATATAACTCAAAATGTTTGTTAGCATATTTACTATGCACTTGTTTTATTAATATATATAATTTGTTTGTTTTGTAAAATATGAGATCCAAAAACCGAAACAACATTTTTGATCACCGAAAAAATTGGTTTTTCGTGAATATCTCAAAAACAAGAGCTAACCAAAAAAAATGAATAGGATGTTCGTGTTCAGAAGGTCCAAATCCATAAGAAAAGTTGGGTTTTATTCAGGGAGACAAAAAAGTTCAAAATTTGTAAACTAGTGATAATTGAAAATGAAATTGGACATGGACATTTTTGAATTGGTTATAGTTTTTAAATATTTTTGGAATTTTGAAAAAGTTTCAATTGTTGATTTTGTAAGAATTTTTGGAATATTTTTAGAATTTTGAAAATTTTAAATTTTTGATTTTATTATAATTTTGGAAAAAGTTTCAATGTTTGATGTTGTTATGATTTTTGCAATATTTTTAGAGTTTTGGAAAATGTTTGAATTTTGAATTTTTAAGAATTGTTGGAATATTATTAGAATTTAAAAAACGTTTAAATATTTGATTTTATTCTAATTTTTGAAATATTTTTGGAATTTTGAAAAAAATTCAATTTTTGATTTTGTATAATTTTTGCAATATATTCAGAATTTTTGAAAAAGTTTAATCTTTGATTTTATAATAATTCTTGGAATATTTTTAGAATTTTAAAAAAAAGTTTGATTTTATTTAATTTTTACAATATTTTTGGAATTTTGAAAGAAATATGAATTTGTGATTTTGTAATATTTTCTCGGAACGCTAAATGGAGAGGTTTTTGAATAGTTTGCTGAGTGTATCATCTTTTCACTAAATTATGTTAATTTATGATCTGTTATAATTTTCCGGTATCGTATTGATGTTTCGTGTTGTTTTGTAATAAATTTCTAAACAGAGATTAAAAAAAATACATAAACTTTAATAAAGAGTTATGTTTGATATACATCGCTACCCAAAACTACAAACCATGTCCCCATAAAAGTTTATTGCCGAAAACTATATCAAAATCCTTAACCCAGACCGAAATCTTGATATCTCAGAGCTGTGAGGTTTCAGCCCCTCCATATTTTCTTTTGTGAAACTGAGTTAAGTGGTTATTGAATTTTGATTTTGAATTTTGATTTTGTAGAATTTTTGATTTGCTAAAAATTTTTTAAATTTTGTCATTTTATTTTGAAATTATTTCAGGCATTTTAAATTTTTGAGTTTTTTGAAATTTTTTATATATTTTTGAATTTAAAAAAAAATTGTTTTGAAATTAGTATCAGCTCGACCACTGCCAAACTACAACTAATTTTTCCAACTGCCAACTATAGATTGTGATATATTTTTTGGGAATTTGTGTTTTAAAATTATGTATTTCTTTTTAAAAAAGATTATTTTATTTAGTATTCAAATTTGTTTTTAAAATTTTTCAAAAAGAGTTGGAAATTTAGTTTTAGTAAATTTAAAATTTGTTTTGATTGTTTTGAATATGTTTTTCCATCAAATCGACTTGTTTTTGTATTTTATTTTGGATTTTTTTGGTTTTTTTTTTGTTCTCAAGTTCGTTCTGGGGCCGATTATCCTCGTCGTATTATATATGCCAACCTCCAGCGCAATTAGTTTCTATGTTATTTTGGAATTTTTAATTTTCTTTTTCTCCCTCTAAAATTGAAAAAATTAATTTTATTTTTTTGTTAATTTTTAGTTCCTGTTTTCCACAATCCATCTCATTTGACACATTCTTAGTCATTATTACTTCTAATCCTAATTTTTCACTGGGCATCTGGAGCGTAATATGTAATTTTTGCATTCAGAAAATGAATGTCCTGTATATGGCCCAGCTTGTGTCCTGTGTCCATGTCTTCCATTTTTAATCTTATTTTTGGGTGCATTTGAATTGTTTTATTGAAATTTTTTTTTTAATAAAATGTGTTGTGTAGTAGGAACTACATTATGTGTCACAACAACATATAAAAACCTTTTAAGAACAAGGTCCCACAACAATATACGTTCAAAGCTGTTGATGGACGTATATCTTTCTTTTTTTGTTTTTTATATTTTTTGTTAAATAATGGATAACTAAACAATAAATCCTATCACTGACAAAATATGATATAGGCCAATATTTTATGATAGAATAGAGAAAATAAAAAGTAAATAGCAAATTTTTTACAAAAGTTTGCTGAAACAAAACGAAAATGTAATTGCCAATTATCCAGCCGGTGGCATATTCCCTGATCCTGTGACGCACCATCTTTCTTGATTATTAGAGCCCACACATAGTTATACGAAGGTTCGTTTTCTCATGGAAGCAATAGCGTCTCGCCATCAAGGAATATTCCACAGCTAAAATTTAGTGTGCTACCGTTGACTGCTTACATAGTTCATCCGTCACCACCCCTAAGATGTCACCTTGGCTAGCGACATCTCACTGCTATTGTCAGTGGTATGTAATATCTCACGTTAAGTCGTATGTCAATAGCAGGGACTGGAGTACGCGGGGTTGTCACACCCGTAGATCAAAAATGAAAAAAAATTTACAAAACAATAAAACTGATCCCTCCATGCGTTGAGAATTAAGAAATTTAAAAATTAAGAAATTTTAAAATTTGTTTTGTTTTTGACATAGACAACATTTTTGTTTTGAGTTTTGCTTGTTTAGTTTTGTTCTGTCACCGAAAGGCAAGATGGTTATAAATCCTGACGTGAAGATAATTCATTTGTGTTTGTTTGACTTTGTTTTGCAGCCAAATTCTGTAACTGTGAAGCGGTGAAATGATAAAAATTTCTTCGTTCCTTTTCATTAAAAAACTTATCACTTCACCGCTTCATAATTACAGAATTCGGCCGCTGTAGGCGAAACGCAAGCTTTTTGTGAGTTTTGACTTGCAGACAATTCTCGTATTTTATATATATTTTTGTGGTTTGTTGTTGAGTGGTTGTTTTGGGGGTGATAAGCAAAATACGTAAGTCATGGATACACAGACAAATGTTTGTTTGAGCTTATTTTTGTGTCTTTAATTGTGTCTTTCATATAACTACAAAGATACGAAAGGTCCTTCACAAGTATTCCTAACGGGGCTTACGACCCTGCGTACCTTAGTTGGGTAGAACATCGTTACTGCGAGAGCGTGAGTCGTGATGTGACATGATCCAGATCTTGTTAACCTCTGATGGCTTAGCATCTAGGTCTTTTCACCACATTTATTTCACTACGTTCACAGGTTTTTAATGAGGCCATAACCACCAAGTGTTATTCTCAAGGAGCCTAACTGCCATGATCTTCGAAAATTTTATTCGTTAGAGCGTAACCTATTTACACGCAGGAAGAGCGGAGATCAGTGGACGATAACAGGAAAAAGGATCACCGGTCGTTCGGGCAGCTGTGACTGACGTTCTCTCTATCTTTTCACCAACCTCTTTATTCTTAACACAGGATGTTCCGGTGCTGTCTTTGGCTTGCCATAAGACGGTGAGCAGGAAAATTCTAAGTCGTTGTTTGTTTTAATATTATATTTTCTTTTGTTCATGTGGGTGGATGGCAGAATAGGTATGTCCATGACTTATAGACAACTTTAGTTCGTTGCTTCCATCTCATTTGTCAGTACAGTCTCTAAAATTATGTTAGTCTTTCGTTGAAAACTGGGTTTTCCACCTTGATAAGGATCTCAGCTATATAATTTTTTTTGGCGGCCCATCTAGCTCAGGTGGTAAAGTCTAAGAGTATATATATCGGGGTTAGGGTTCTAGCCAGACTTCTATTTCGTTGTTTTTTTATGATTCTCAGGAAAAATGTAGTCAGTCAGAACTTCTCCTTCCATCTTTTCCTGCCATGTTGCAAGATATTCTGAGAAAATTGTACTTCCATTATACTTCCTACCTATGGTAATATACAATAGTGTTATTCTAGTGTACGTCTAACATTTTCGTTAGTGTACGTCTAACATTTTCTACGAATTTTCAACCAACTTTAAAATAATTAGGTTTGTGAAAAACTTCCTGACACTGTTGGGAAGTCAAAAAGTGTTAAACTGTTTTTTATTTCCTATTTTTTTTTTGCCTAATTATGAATAACTAAAATGAATTAAAAAAATGCAAAATACCCAATTTTATGCTGACGATATTTTTATTGGCTTGTGCCGTTGGAATTTTTTTATGTTTTTTTTTTGTTTTTTGCTTTTTTAGAATCTTCATGATTTAAAACATCGAGGTTTGTGTAATCTTTAGTTATACCATGACACCTTGGAGGTTTTTTCTTTTCTTCTCGATATCTATTAACTGAATTTTTATTACTTTAACAAGATTTCGGTCTTATTTTTTGCCATATGGCCATCCGTTCTTTGGTCTTAAGGTTGCTGAACTGGCAATCGAGTGTTTTCTTAGGGGAGTGAACAACAATGGAAGGAACTAGTGGAGAAATTGAGGGTTAGAGTAAGATATTATATGAAAAGGGCGGACAAATTGGGGACCGAAAAGATCTGCAAGAATGACGCAAATTCACGCGTGCTGAATTGAGATCAGCATGGAGGATCTTGGAAAGGTTTGCTGTAACAACAGGACGTCGACGGTATGAAATGAAACATTCAGTCGCCAATCCTGTCACCACATTTTCAACCAATTGCTAGATCAACACTGAGCTTCTGAGGGAATCGTTGCGTATCTAACATCTAGAACAACCTTAACATGGCAGAAGATCGTTACAAACTTGAATTTAACGCATGAACATCAATTGGTAACTTTCTTAGTGTTGAGAGAGGGATTTCTGAAGACTTTCGATACCCTCGCTGCCGACAAAGCGGTGTTACGTGTTCTCTACAACCGTAAGCAGCAAGTGAATACAAGTGTCTTTGAGTGCTTAGTGGGGATTGGGGCTCTAAATCATCAGTTTATACGTCCTTTTTCTCAAACGGAAACGCTTGAAATTGCTAGAGTGGGACTGATGGCGGATATGAAAAAATGCTACTCTGGTAGGCAACACAGTGTTCATTGATGAACTTCGAACATTGATGAACTTCGAACCAGCACCAATTAGGACAAAATATGGTCTACAAATTAGTTAACTACAACAATGTTGCTTCTGGTTCTGCTGGTACACCTTCAAATTTAGAAGCTTACGATTGCGGACCGACTTTTATGCTTCAAATGTTCACTTCGCCGACAATATCTACTTAGCCGGTACCCTTATTAACTGTTGGTCATATATTTTGTTTTAAATGTCAAAATATTGGACATCAGGCACCCAAATGTCCTCATAATCAAATTAAATTACTGGAAGCATGGTAAACCAGATTCAATTTATCTTAATTGCTCTACTTGTCATCTAGCCTTCAATTAAAACTACAGATCTGGAGACCGTTTAACGGGAGCTTTACCCCCAAGTCAAAATACTGCAGTCTCAAGGATCCAAATAAACATGGGTACTCAAGTCGAATAAAACCTTCCTTAACAGACGGAGGAATAGACGCAGCTTTAAACAGGTCATTACAATTTAATAAAATTTATTTCATCTATTGTTTCAGGTATTAGGGATCTTCGGTTGCATTTATCAAATAATATCTTTAATATCATATCATTCTTTAATCAATATCTTATCATTCTGGGACTTCTGGACAGTGGAAACTACATTAACATATTGAGAAGAAATTCGTTGGAGTTGTTTAAATCCGTCGGCATGAAATGTTAAAATCCGTCGGCACTAGGGATGGCACAATAAACAAAGTTTTGGGATATGTCGATGTGCTTATTACTCTTTAGAACTCCACTAAACCCATGCGATTCCATATTTTTCCAGGCTTCTGCGAAGAACTCTATTAGGCGATCGATTTTTGTGTGTATATCGAGGCTCATCGTTCTTTCATTTATCAGTGAACTAACAAGAGTCGAGTCCGATGACTTCAAAATGCATGATCTCACTTTTGACCAGCTTCAGGAATTTGTGGATATCAAGAATTTATTTCCGTCCTTTGAGGACTCCGGTCTTGAGAAGCTTAAACTTGTCATCGATATTGGTTAAAAGTTTTTTAGTATTTAAGTGGTAGTTGCAAGGACTATTGATTCATCTTGCTCAATTACACTTGGTCTGATTTACGAACCATAAACGAGTTGACGTAACATCATTTGGTTTTATTAGTATCCTGTTAAGTTACTCAGATGAGATTTTCTTTCTCAGCCTTATCCAACGTTGTTTTTGAACATTGATCAATAAACAAAGGTTGGTTTTCTTTTAAGTCTAAATTGAAAAAAATATCAGCTTTATGGCCAACAAGATACTCACATTTAAATTAAAACATTTTTACGATTGAACATTCCTTTCTAATATAACCTTAGCACTTTGATTAGGTTAAGAATATTACGATAAAGATTTTTGAATGAAAAACTACACAAACATTTATTTCGAAGTGATTTAACTCAAAAACACCTCTGCTTTTATCCCAATAAAACATGTAATATTCAAACTAGCAAAACTATTAATATTGATTATATCCATACATTGATCAAGGAACAAAAGTTGAATGCAATAAAAATTTGTTCATATTTTACTTTGATTCACATTTTATTTTATCGTTTATAAAAAATGTTTGTTGTTGCTGTTGTGTATTTCGGTTTTAATGAGATCATAAAATGTAATTATACTCTCAGCACAAAGAACGAGAACGCTTATAACTAACTACATATAGGAAAATAAATTAAATTAACAAAAATATAATAACGAGAAAAAGTCGTGATCTTCGCACATTAAGTGTGTTTTGTTCGAGTTTACTGAAACAAACTACAAAACAATGATCTGGTATGTGTTGATCATGATTAGGTTAAGTTATTTGAAATATTTTAATTAATGATCGTGAAGGTAAAATTATTTATTTAGAGTTTATTTCTTATTGTAACATTTAAAATAAAACTTACCTAACGTTGTATAGCAGCAACGAGGTGTACGTCATCCGACGATTAATTTACCTACAGCTTTAGATGGACAATTGCAACTGGTATTAAGAAGTAGATTTAGCGTCTCTAACCTATGGCATGTAAAAACCGGGTTAATTTTAAAAACCGGGTTTCGGTTTTTAATAAAATAAAAAACCGGGTCACCGGGTTTTAACCGATTTTTTTGTAATTTAAAAAGCTGTCTTTAGTAAAATTTTAAATATATTACAAAAAGATTGAAAATAACATGTTAAAATTCATTATACAAATTTCGGTCGAATTTCACAGATGAAGTGGGTCGAAAAGATGCCAGAGCATTGAATAAGTTATTGGTTTTTATCGTTTTTTCCTTAGTAACGCAAAACATTTTCATTTCTTTTTGGAAAGACTACTCAAAATTGCTATGGTTCGCACATTCGTCAGAACCATGCAATACCGCAAAAATTGAATGTTGTAGTTGTTGTAATAAAGATCCACCCGAGCAGAAATTTGTCAGGTTTTAAATAGAGTCCCGAACAGTTTTGCCCTAGGTCAGATCAGACATTGGTAAGGCAGCCTGACTGGCCTTAATCATGAGTGTAACGCTTTTTTCCTATCCGGTCCTGATTCGGCTTACCAGATCAAACCCTGAATGGGATCATCGGATAAGACTCTGATTGGAATAATCGGAGCAGGCCCTGATTGGGATAGCCTGACCAGACCCTAATATATATTGATATATTAAATATATAAATTAATTAAAATTAAATAAAAATTAAAATGGACAAAATTAAAACATATCCCCCCTCAATTACTTTTATTATATTCTTTCAGCCAAGAAGCGGTAACTAAAACATACATGAATCAACTATGTATTTATAAAATGGATAATACTCTAGTGAATTTTAAAAAAACGAAATTACAGCTAAGGATCAAATACGGAAAACCATATCAGGGCCTGATATATTCAAATAATGTTAGCCTTAAAAGAGTATTGTATATCAGTCCCGGAACAACCCTTAATCAGATTGCCTTAATACGGCTTGCCCTTTCTCTAATGACCAAATCCTGATTACTCCCTGACTGTACTCAGGCTTACCCTAACTAATTTCTGCTCGGACAGATGCGGATGTCATTGGTTCGACTTTACCTTCATGAATGCTCTCTAAAATATTTATTTCGATTTTGGGGTAAGAACTATTTTTCTAAATAAAATTATTAATTTTTAAAAATTGTTTTCGATATACAATAAATTATTATAAGACAATAATATTACAACATTATTATATTTAATACTGCATGAAAAACAGAAGAAAGTTATTATTGCGTTCAGAAAATTTCAGATCGTTGACAAAATTGTTTACAGAACAACCCGGTTTTCACGTCAAAACCCGGTTTTTCGACGGTTTTGTAAAAACCAACAAAAACCCGGGTAACTGGTTTCGGTTTTATCGGATTTACAAGCCCTATCTCACCTGAACAAGCTGTTGGTGACTATGGAGAATGGAGGGTATGGAGGGTATCAAAAGTGTTGCAAACGAAAATGACATAGTAATTATAGCTAAGTTTGATAAAACATTCTGTAAAATAGATATCTCGTTAACTCGTCTTTAACTCGGTAATGAACATCTGCTCTGCAGGGTTTAAACTTTAAAGTTAATCTGAGTAAAACCAATGTGTTCTTGTTTACCAAAAAGAAAGGACTAAACTCTAGTATCCCAAGACAATTAAAAATTATTTGTACATGGAACCAAAATATCTAGAAATATTTGCAGATAACAAGCTTACATACATCGATACTGTGGTAAGTAAAGCAACAAACAATAATATTGCAATCAGATGTAATTTTTCAATGTAACATCTTGTACGTTGATGTACATGCTTATCATTTAATTTTGCTTTGTTACTCGTATTAACTATTATCAACATTTAAAATGGTAACAAATCATCAAAGTCATTACAAGCTAATAAAGCTTTATCTATTCACTACAATTTTTAAGCTTAATTGAACTTAATCTTTTAATAATCACATAATTTCCACATTGTCTGCATCTACTGATGTTTTTTTTAAATTGTTTTAAATTAAAACATTTTTATGCTGTTGTTGTTATGTTTAGCATATTATTATTATTATAAGTTTTTTGTTACTTTCATATAAAATAAGATCATCAAAAGAAAATAAATAACCAAGCAAAAACACATCAAACAACATAATTATTTTTGATGGAAAAGAAATAAGAAATTTATGAAAAACACAAAGAAAAAACAATGTAATCTGTAGTTTGCTGTTCAAGATGATGTGTTATATGTATGATGAAGTTGTTTTGCAGGAAAAATAAAAAAAAAACTGAAGAAAAATGTTGAAGATCAAGTCTAGAAGTTGTACTTAATGTATTTTTAATGAAATATTTTTTTTTGTTTTGATTTGCTATCGGTGGCTTATTATATGTTAATAGTCGGTTGCTCATTAAAACTAAACTATTGGATTATGTAAAATTCTAAACATTATATGTATAATACATACTCTAGTTTATGTGTAGGCCCGAGATCACAAAATTTTCACAGAGTAAAAAATATTTGGTATCTTCGTTACCTTTCGAAGCGGAAACAAAATTTTTATACATGAAATAATCTTGATTTTTACCTAACAAATATTTACAGTATGGCCAAACGAACAATTTATAAAATATAACTTTTTCTACACCCGTACTATAAAAATACACTTATATGACCACAATCCGTTTTATAATGATATTCATTTCGATACAGATTTTATTACGATACAGATTTTTAATCAATAGAAAGAAACCCATAGTTTTTCAATTAAACATGCTATGCATTTGACGTTTGTTGAAATTTTCGTATGGAAAAAAAATTGAACTTTGAAATTTGAAAATTGAAATTTTTGATGTAATTTTCATTCTTCGCTATTTACCGGGTGTAGAAAAAATAACGTATGCCACTTTCATGTAATGGTTATTAATACAGTCGCATATACCATACGAAACTCGCCTACGGCTCGTTTCATATCCCGGTTAATGCTCGTGTATTAATAACCGTCATTACATGATCGTGGCATAATATACTGTCTTATTACTGTCTCTTTAATTGTCAAACCAACATCCGAATTAGAATTTCAACGCAATAATATAGAACGGCCGTCGCAAGAATATATTTATTGACGATCCCTAGTATTGTTTTGAACTTTAGGTGTTATTAGTGTTTATTTAAATATCTCGTGACAATTAAATTTAATTTTTTTTATAGTACGAACTTTAGTTAATTTCCAGAGCTTCCAATTTTATTTTATTCGAGCACTCTTATCACTCCTCAAAATAATATTCGTGAGTTAACATTTTTATATTTTAAATATCGTTCGTAAAGCCGCAATTAGACTATTGCAGAACTCTGCAATATTTCTGCAATGGTAGTGTGTAAAATATTCATTGCAGAAAAGTTTGGCAATTAACTCATTGCAAAACATTGCAATGAGTCATTGCAATGTTTTGCAATGAGTTCATTGCCAAACTTTTCTGCAATGAATATTTTACACACTACCATTGCAGAAATATTGCAGAGTTCTGCAATAGTCTAATTGCGGCTTAAGAGTAAAATCGTAATAGTAGAATTTTGTTTTTTTAATTTCACTCCTTTTTCTTTCCTTGGGAATGTTATAGTTTTTGTGTTGCTCGCTTCGAAAGAACGGGGTAAATGAGTGATGTAAAGAACGGGGTAAATGAGTGATGTAAAGAACGTTTTAAACTCTGTTACTTACACTTATTTATTTATTTATAGTATTAGATATATCAAAAAATCTGTTTAATTATTTATTTGAACATATTTGTTTATTTATTTATTCAATGAGAGAATAAAAGATTTCTAAGGCCGAAATCGAATGATCACAGGAAAAATAGTGATATAGTGATATGATACTAAAGATCATTGTTACTGAGCAAGAATCCCACGCTCACGAGCCGTTTTAAACAATGACTTGTAAGATCTGTCTGGATTGACCCCTAACGACCAAACTCTATAAACCAGATTCTTCCACACCTTAAAACAGAAAACTAATACCTGTCTGGATGTGAACCCTGGCGATCAAATTCTGCAGACACAGATATGATTCCTCTACACTGAAAAAAATTTTAAGTAATATATACAAAAAATGTGGTATATTTGACTAGATAATTGTCAATAGTAGCTCAACCATAAAATGGTAAAAGTAATTAAATCATTTTCATAAAACTGACAAATCTGTTTGTTTAACTATACAAAATATATTGTCAATTTAAAAAACATTTTGTTGCATTTGGGAAAAAACATTTTGTTTGATTGTAGTTAGTCAGTCGAACAAAACCTTTTTGTCAAAGTATAAAAAAAATTGTACAATTGATACCCATAGTAGTTCTATTCGAGCAATATTTGTGATAATTCTACAAAGTATTCGATCCTTTTTACAAATCCGTTGTCAGCTCAGTATGTTTTGTAGTACATTTGCCAATAGTTTTATCAGATCTTCCGTTTTTTTTTATCAGATCTACCGATTTGTTACAAGATGTTCTGTTCAAATTACCAGAAATTTGGTTAAATAAATGAAATATTTTGTCACATCTAGCCTAGATTTAAGTGTTTCAATTAACTGTTTTGTAGACCGTGTTGTTATATAGAGCATATTTTTAGTCATATTAATCAGTTATTTGGTCAATTCTATTAGTTGTTTATTGGAATGGAAAAGTTGTCAGATTATTTGTACTAAATGTTTAGTTCGTTTTATTAAATATTTTGTTATTACTATTAACTATTTGACGTACTTCACTAAATATTTCGTATATTTTAACAAATATTATACTTAATTTAAAAGCTTTTTAAGCTGCATTTGAAACGATAACTTAATTGATACTTATTTTGAAGGCTTATTTATTTGCTATCATTTTAAAATGTTAAAAATATTAAATAAAGCTTTTAAATTAAATATAATATTTGTCAAAATATACAAAATATTTAGTAAAGTACATTTATTTACATACAAATTTATCTAAGTACATTTTATTTTTATCAATGTCACAACATCATAAAGATAAAACTAGTAGTATTTTTTTCAATTGCTCGAAAATTCACTTTTCATGTCTAAAATTGTTAGTTGTTCCTAAAAGGGATACACAAAAGAATAAAAACGGAAAATCGTTTCGTTTAATTTGGGTCATTCCGTTTATTTAAAAGTATTATACATATATATTCATTATATAATTTCAAAACATTCAAATTCAGTTTTTCTTCATATATTAGATTGAACTATATTTTTTATTCTTCATTCGATCATTCAATTTCTAAAAAATAGTTTACCACGGTATTGATTAGAATTTCTCTGATGGACTCTTGTAACCTTTAATTTGCTTGGTAATATTCTAAAATCCTTTTTGATTGAGAACATTCGTTTAACATCCAGGAGACTTAAATCTGAGTTTTGTGCAGTAACAAATGATGAAGTTATGGTATTCGCTAGTGAATGCGGTAATGTTGATGATGTTGAAGCTACGTTTATTTGTGAAACCGAAAAAGTGGGACTAATATCAATTTTTTGTCTCCACAATTTGAAATGTTGATTAAAATTTATAATTTTAAACTGCTTAAGAAGAGTTGGTATTACTTCGCTTTCCAGACGTTTTAATTGATCAACAAATATATTTTGTTCTGAAAATAGATTTATCCATAATTATTATTTTAACATTAGGTTAATTGAAGTTCACCTTTAAAATAAGACAGCAAGTGAACTAGGTCCCAACTTTCAAGCAACGTGTTCAATTCTTGAGCCTAAGCTTCTTAATTATTAAAGATTGAAGCGCATTGAATATAATTTTCATCATCATTACTTAGATAATATGTTGTTTATTCCTGACTATTATTTTCCATATCGTATTTTTGCGTGAATATTTTTATGTTTGATAGGTTATTACAACTAAGTTAAAAAATCTTTTTTAAAAATTATTTCTAATTTTGTTCTCATAAATATTAATTGTAATTTGTATGAATTACATATAAGAAATGATCTTGAAATTTAATTAAATATTAAATTAACAAAGCTATCAAATACAGATATATGTATCTACATAAATAGCTATTAAATATTTAAATATAAATTGTGATTTTTAATATTTAAAAAAATATCTTTAAATTATTATTTGCAAATTTTTTTGACAATTTAGATAATGATATAAACTTAAATTATAAAATACCTGTGCTTTAGAAGTTAATTATGTAGCATGAAGAATTAAGCATATGTATATTATATTAACCATAATTAAAATAACAAGAACCAGGCTATTCAAAATACGTTTTAAGGCAGTTTTGTTATATATGTTTTATGGTTGCCTAGCTATTACACGTAATTTTTTATATTGCTTAGCTTTGAATGGTTGCTTTGATATTTTTAATAAATCTACAGACCTTTTAGCAGAAATTAGTTTATATTTAGTGCCAGGATTTAATAAATTTGTACAAAAAAGTTTGGGAGTAATAAATAAGTAAATGTGAAAAGGAGAATTGAAAAATCAATTCAACATATATGTTTAATAGTTCTTAATAGGGGAATCTTAATTAAACAAACATATTAATATGTTATATTTAATTAATACCTTTCTTTATTTTGAATCATAAACCTCATATCTGGTAGCAATGTAACATTAAGATGTGGACTGATGAATGTTGTTATATCTTTTAAAAACCATTGCTTACATATCGATCGATTCACCCAATATGATGAGAAATGTTTAGAGTATGAGAATACTTCTATTTCTTGACAAAGAATCAATGTTTCCAAATTAAGAAACATTACAATTTGTTCAATTTTGTAGAACCGAATTTTATCAGTAAAAGCGGATAAGAATAGTTCTTTTTTATATAATTTGCCATTAAATTGAGCTTCACTATAAAAAGTAATGTGATCCAAAGATATCCCAAGATGTTGACTTATTTCAATCAAAATTTGTAATTTTTGTTCTTCAATCTTTTTATCTACAACAAGTTTGAGTTTAGGTTCACGTATTTATGAACAACGCAAATTGTAATTGACTCTTCTTAGCCAACGATAAACATATGTTTTTTCTTGAAATAATTGAGCGAGCATATGTCTTAAATGGTTCTTGTTTGGATTCATATCTAAATGGCCAGTAATGCCCCGGTGGACCTGAATGCTCAATAACGTCAAGGTAATGCAATAAAAAATGGTGTTTGGGTTTCAAGGTATCATTGAAATAGTTGACATAGTCTGAACAAAGTAGTTTTATATACGTTTTCGAACTATTTTATTTTAAATTATAATTTTACAGCATTAAAAATATAGCGTCTTTAATAGAACCAACTAAGAATTAAAGAATTATTAAAATCACACGTATGCTTAAATAAATTGTTAGACAAATAATTTTGCATATGCTATCATTTCTTGATGAATTCTATCTTTCTTGAACATACAAACAACAAAATATTTACTCTATTTCATCAAAGTTTGTTGCTTTAATCCACAAAAAATTCTTGTACATAGGATTAAAAATATTTTAAATTCTTCATTAAATGATTGTACCAGCGACTAATTATTTTTAGAATCTACCAAGACTTTTCAGGTTTAATAAACCATCAATTCTAGTACCACTATCAAAATATTTGTTATTTCTACGCTATCTGTGTGAACCGATGACAAAACACTTTTAAATTCAACCACATAGGCTTACAGTCAAATTTATTAACAATGCTAGTACCGATAACAAAAAGTTGGTAGTTTCTTTCAAATTTTTGTTTGTATAATCTTCTGTAATTGTTTTGTAAAATTGACAGAATGATTGTCAAGGTTTGACAACAGCTTTGTCTATTTTACTTAATTTTAATTTATGTTACAAAACACAATCAACAAAATCCATATTGTAGAATAGCCCAACATATTTTTTTCAGTGATACTAAAAATAAATTAATATCAACTAGAAACTAATGCCATTCCTGAGCGCCAGACTCTATGTCTCTAAGATCCCATGGCCATAGTTACTATTACAATTTAAAAAAAGGACGAAAAATGCATTTAATATTGGGTGCATTTAATATTATGCGTTGAATATAAATCGGGTTACCACTTCAATTAATTGAAGAAGTTCGTTTTGTTGAAGAATGCTACCACTGGGTGACACACATGAACACACAAGGTGACACCTAAACATTCCTCGAACCGAAGAGGGTAGCCAATAGGTCCGTTGATTGTATATACATAAAAAGACAAAGGTGACTTATGACTATCAAATGCTAAGGTGTGTATCCCCCATGAATGACTTCTTTGGCCTACCATTTCAAGTAAAGTATTTCATCAGATTATAACGAGACTAGCGTTGAAGTCATATTTAAAATAAATAAATCTCATAAATACCGAAAATTTGTTTTATTACTGATTTCAATACCAACTTTGTTTAACTTTACTTTAAAATTCATAAATCGAGTATAATAAAATACACAGGCTACTTTAACTTCTCAACCAAAATCTGTACAGCTTCCTTTTTTGCAATGAAAACTTCTTTAGTATCGTTGTGATTTTAAACTGGTTGAAACGAAATTTTAACAGTAAAAAGAGACAGTGAATATTTTTTAATATTTTCCTTTTTTTACTTATTATTTTGGTGGTATTGTATTATGTATGTTACTATGTTGAAAAAAAAAATTTATTATGAATTTTTAAATTTAATTTGGTTATATTTATGTTTGGAAGACAATAAATTTATTTTTGTATTGTTTTTGTAATTTTATTAGGAAAAATAGATAATATTTAATAATTCATAAAAAAAACGTAATTAGTTGATAAGATATGTATTGAAAAACTGTTTACTTTTTGTATAAAAGAAAATATTTTATTTTTTTTGTAAGAATTTTATTTACAAAATTGTCGATCGATCTAGTTTCGAACCGATAAGAACTTTTTATTACACTTTAAAAATAAAAATTTTCATAAATTGCACACCATATTTTGTTAGATTCAGTCTTATTATTCATGATGGGATTATTTCCATCGGAGTGATGTAATATCACAAATAATTCATTGAATTAATTTTATTTATATTATAAATTTTACGCAATTTCGATGTTACCGTATGTAGTCTAATAAAGAAATGGATTAATGTCGATTTTATGTTAAATAGATTATTAATTATGAAAATAAATTTTAACAAAAATTAAATTGTTTTTGATGATTATTGATGGTTAAAATGCAGGAACAGGAAAAACAATTCACACGTGATAGAAGTGAAACCTTCCAAAATTTTGGCTTCAATATAATGAGACGAATGCAAAATTTCGGGAAGAGGATAATTGCAGGTTTTAGTCATGATCATAGTGATACAAAGTTTGATAATTATTTTACATTTTGTTCGTATATATTACATAGATTTATTCAAACTCAGAGCTTACATTTTCGATAAATGATACAAGAGGCTTATGGTAACTAAAGTATGAAATAAATACTTTGGTCTTAATATGGTCAATATATCTTTGGAGTACTGCGTCAATTACTGTTTTTGATCTTGTTGTTGATACAGTGCGAATGAAACACTGTTTTTCAAAGATATATTGACCATATTAAGACCAAAGTATTTATTTCCTACTTTAGTTACCATAAGCCTCTTGTATCATTTATCAAAAATGTAAGCTCTGAGTCTGAATAAATTTATGTAATATATACGAATAAAATGTAAAATAATTATCAAACTTTTTATCACTATGATCATGACTAAAACCTGCAATTATCCTCTTCCCGAAATTTTACATTCGTCTCATTATCTTGAAGCCAAAATTTTTGAAGGTTTCACTTCTATCACGTGTGAATTGCACACATGTCCCGATTTTTTTTTGATATTTTTTTGTATCAACATTGAAACAGACATATCTTGCTTAAACTAAAACCAAAACAAAGTAAATTGATTCTGCGTAGATGCGTTGATGTTGAGATCATCCATAGGGTGATCCATTTTGTATTGTTTTACTTCGCAATATTGATAATTGGTGATGTGTATTGATAATTTATGATGGATCCTATGTTAGGATATGATAGTATGAGGCTCGTTTTTTGAATAGTTTTTCTTTGTCGGTTTCATATTTTTTTCCTCGGCTGAATTTCTATTTGGACCTAATCACAACGATGGAGATGAGTGGAAACCGCTTAAAATCGAATCGATGTGTAAAACGACAGTGCTCGATAATGCTTTCGCCTCCGGGTTTACATGCTCCTTCCTTGCACGTGCTTCAATCCATGTATGTTGCAAGTCACTTCAAATGATAAGCAAATGAGTTGAATCAAGATGTCATGCGATTCGTGCCGTGCCGATGATCGATGGGGGCCTATTCAAATAGCTCAGTCACGAATGGAGCTGCCTGGATACCGAGCAACCTCCAGCTGTGTTATTCCTTACCAAGTTAACAGGACTCTGACTTGGTCGACCTACTTTCCCGTGAAATTTGTGGGAAAAAAATGTTACAAATATTTTTAAGGACCGCGTTGACGAGGAAAGAAAGTACAATTAGCAGGCACAGGACTGAGTCTCTTCGTCATGCTTTCAATAGGAGTGTACCGGCGGCAAGTGTAACTGCTGTGGTCAGGAGGAATATGGCTCCCGTGCTGACAGAAAGTTACTCTGTTCCAAAATTTAGTTGTTAAAAGTAAAAGGCATAGAGGTCCAGCTCTACCACCTTTAGGCCAACGAATCGGCAGGACAATGCGGGGCTAAGAAGGTCAGGATAGTCATCCGTCATCCAAGTCATCCAAAGTCATCCAGCCCCAGCTATGTAAGTGTTATTAAGACTAACGTACGTATTCTGGAGGTGGATTACCTCCAGGCAATGTTCAGTGCGAAGGAGCTGAGGTTAATTGAGGAAGGGTCTAGTGAATCAAATAGCGATAGGATATGCTGATAACAGGAACGGGCTTGGGACTATTTACTTCAAACCTGGTCAGGTGGTGGTAGAGTGCGACGACGAGTAGACAGTTAAATGGCTCACGTCCTTAAGTGGAAGTCGGTAAGGATGTACTTGCGACGAAAATAGAAGATGATATTATGAGCTCAGTGGAGCTCAATTGAGCTGATACCAGGTGGTACCTAAGGTTTATTATATCTGCTATTATATTTATGCCGAGATTGAATTCACAACAAAATGACTTAAATGATCATGTGGCCTTTGGCCTAGGAATATCTCTATTTAAAACTATTTAATTATTTATTGAATTATGGAATCTGAATATCATAAAATACAACAATAATAATGACATAAAAGAACAAAAAAATAGACTTTACTTAATGTTGATAGTTGTAGTTGGTGATCCAGACAAAAAATATTGTAGAAGTAACTTTCGTCCTTGTATGCTACTACCCTCTTGTGTTCCCAATCAGTAAAGCCTTTACTATAGTTATTATGACGTTGCGAATAATTCTGATTATCATTGTTAATATGTTGAAATGATAAACCCTCTATTTGTAATGTTATAGGTTCTGTGTTGTGTCTAATACGACGAAAACTATATCGAATTCAGTTCAAACGAATCGCCCTTATGTTACACACTGTATGTTTTAGTATGTATAACGGTGTAACGCAAACAACAATTTTATGTCGAAATAAAAAAAAGCTTTTTTAATTCCCAAGAGTTTTATTTACTCAATAACAGCTTTCAAAATTTTTGTGTCGTAAAACAAATTTTAGATTCACAGTAATAATTTAAATAAGACGGAACTTATTTGAAAAGAAACTTATTAACTTTTAATGAAATAATCAAACTTAATTATTTTTATTCACAATCCAAAAAAAATTGAATGATTTTTCCTTTTTCACAACATCAAAAATATTGACTTTTTTTTTTATTACAAGATCAAAGAATAAATTTTTTTTTAATTTAAAAAAAAACTAAACACATATTTTGTTTTTTTAATTAAAAATCACAAATTGTTTGATTTGGTTGAAGAGTAAGACCACAACTAAAAACTGACTCGAAAATTACTTTAATTTGACTTTTTTAAAAAAAAAATCCAATTATGACTGAACTATTACATATCGAAAAATTAATTTATTTGATTTGAGAAATCAAATTATGAGTATCTAAATATGTAAAATTATCATGTTTTTATTAAGATTTTACCTAAACAAGAAAAGAGAAGCAAAAACATCTAATCATTTATTGTCTATTCATGAGTAGATTCGTTATTTTATATTTTTAGGAGTCGCTAATACTTTCATCATGTGATCATATGACGTTACTACAGGGTAATTGAAACTCACTCAGCATGCATCATTATTTCTATAATGTAAAACATTTCGCGTTTCAGAAAAAACGAGTTTCAGCTTATAATGAAAACATACAAAAAAAAATAAAAAATTAAATGAAACATTAATATTGTAAATCAATGTTATGAAAACAAAATGTAGGAAATAAAATATTGCAACAAGTAAATTGACTTTTTTTTTTGTTTATTTCGTTATGTGATTTTTTTGTTTATAAAAGTAAACAATAATGTCATCATATGAACTTTGATATGATGGAATAAAGAATAGAGAAGAATTTAATTAGTGCGTTTATCGTTTTCTACGTTTTATTTGAATGCTTGGTTTTTTGTAAACGCTATATGTTGCGGCATAACAGGTTCCTCGCGGAGGGGATGTCTCCGTAGGGGAGATCTCCCTTTTTAAGTGTCTAAGTCGGTTACGAATTATTAAAGTTATTGATATAACACTTTGAGAAGTTCCTAAACAATCTTAATTTAAAAACATATGTAAACCACATGAAACTTGTGGAATCTATTAGCAAAACACTGACATCATACCAAAACATCGTGAATAAGGCTCAAAACTCCGATTCAGAGCACTCAAAAAAAATCCAGAAATTAATAATACCAATAATAATATTTATATATTTCTTCCATAAGATAACATTCAAATAAATTAACAGCTAAACATATTATCTTAAATTATTTGCAATATATATAAGAAAAGATCGATATTTACTTTGTTTGTCATAAACGAAAAAAACTTTTGCCTTGAGGTCTTCAAACAAAAGTTGCAAAATAAACTTTTTTGAACTAATTTAAGTCTCCATCTTCATATTTTAACATCATACAAATTTTCCCTGGGTACGGGGTTTAAAGTTTTTGAAATTTTTATTCTTATTTTTCTTAAAGTTGAGAACAATTTTTGTACTCTGTTTTAATTTGTAGTTTTTGTTTATGAGCAATAAACGTTCGATTATTCTGTTAAAGAAATATGATCATAAATGTTCACGGAAAATGAAAATATATATAAGAAAAGAAAAACAAAAACGAACGATTCCTTCCATATAAATGTTTAATTTTGTTTTCTGCTTATTGTGTTTGTTATCTTGTGTACTTGCTATTTATGAAGAGCTTAATGAAGAGAAATTATGAATGTCACGATCAACAACGTTTTACTAATTCGATGAGGTTGTTTTTATGTTTGTCTTCTTGCTTTTAATTTGGTTTTTACAGATAAAATAAAATATGAATTTTTATTGGAATTTATTGTTATGCCAATTATTAATTTTATTGGTTTTTATGATTTTTTTTATAAAAATTGGGATTCATATATATTATATTGGAACTGCAAAAAAATGTTTGTTTGATTTAATAAGAAAAATGTATTGTGGAGACAAAACCAAGTTTTAATTAATAATGATAAATTGACGGATATTAATGATTTAAATTTAAAAGGAACAATTTTTTTTAAATAAAATATTGTTATGTATATAACAAGTTTTATTTTATTTTGCATTATGTAAGTAAGTAAGTAACTAATCAAAGTAAATATTACAATTTTTGTAACGTGCTTGAACTGATTCGGTTTGTTCTTTTCGAATACTTGTAATCTATTTTCAATAGAAAGGTAAATAGATAACACATTTTTTTTAATAAATGTGTTTTTAATAGGAATTACAATATGTGTCACAACAACACATAAAAACCTTTTATGACCAAGGTCTCACAACGTCATGCGTCCTAAGGCGTTGATAGACGGAAATCTGTATTTTGTTTTTTTTTGTACATAATTTTTAAAGAAGGGATAACTAAACAATAAATCCGATCACATATTAGATATGACATAGGCATAGATATATATATATATATATATATATATATATATATATATATATATATATATATATATATATATATATATATATATATATATATATATATATATATATATATATATATATATATATATATATATATATATATATATATATATATATATATATATATATATATATATATATATATATATATATATATATATATATATATATATATATATATATATATATATATATATATGTATATATATATATATATATATATATATATATATATATATATATATATATATATATATATATATATATGGGTAGTTCTACACACGAAGAAAGAAAATGGAGCTAATTACGGCACGACATGTTTTTGGCGTATAAGTTCTGGCAACTAGTTTTAGTTAAAGTTGATGACGTTCTTTCAACGTTTCTAAATGTGGCCAGTCAAAAAAAAAAAAAAAATAAAAACAAAAAAAAACAAAAATATACAAGTGTCAAAACTAAAAAATATCCTTCTTAATCCTAAATTAACTTAAAATTGTCTCAATATTATCTCAAAATACGAAATAAAGATTTATCTAAGTCTGCCCGCATCTAAATCTTCCAGGGGACTGAGAACAGGGGACTGATAATTTATCAGTATTTCGCTTAAAAATGACAAAATTACGTCTAAAAAAAAAAATAAACGGATTCTATACCAAGGCAATACATATTCACGACGTATAAAATTACAAAATTACCTGTAATTAAAATACGTTTTACGAAAATGCTTGCCAGGGGACTGATAATTTGACTGGACAACACACGATCTTGCTACTAATGATGACTGTTTTGAATGATTAAACCTCGGACTAAGTAAAACACTTGCAATATTATATTTATTGAACTTTAATTAATTCCTGTGATGAGCGATAACTTGATAGAAATATGAATTTCCAATATTTTCAATGTGTTTTGATTGGCAGGAGAATAATAACAAATTGGTGGGACAAACTTTAATAGGATATATCTTATATGAAATATAGAGTTATGTTATGATTATTTACACATTATTAAAGCACCATTATTCAAAATTATTACTACAGAGTAAATTTGTCTCTACACACTTATGTCGTTTTCTTTTTACCAAAAAAATTGCACTAAACACGCCAATTTTCGATCCAGATCGTTTTTTTTTTGACATTACGTATTCTATTTGACAAAAAAAGCACTCTTTTTGCACTAGATCTAGATCTAGATTTTTTCGTAGAGCAAGGTCTAAATACAACAGAGTTGCACAAATACATTTACACATCTCTCAAAATTTGTAAACAAACAAAACGCCATTTAGTTATTATTATTTTTTTTAAGTAAAATATTTATTGTTTAAATAAATCTTATGTTTAAATCGTGTTTTAAATTAAAAACTAATACAAATTATTTAATTAAATACAATTAATTACTAAAACATTAAATGACAGTTTCACAAACACAACTACAAAACTAGATCGAATTTTGTCATATTCTTTTTATGAAAAAAAAATCACTCTTTCTGCTCTGGCAAAAAGAAAACAACATTAGAATCATTGATTATTTAGTTTACCAGCTTTGAATTTCAAGGTGGGACACGCCAGGGGACTGATAGTTTGACGTTTTGAATAATTTTTTTTCTAAGACGTATATTTCGAAACGGGTTTATTTTGGGTAACCAGCTAGACATAGTTAAGATTTACAAATTTCATGTGAAAACAAAATTTTTTTTTTTCATATTAATATACGAAATAAGCAGAGCCGTCCAAAATTCCTATGTTTGTAGAACTACCCATCAACTTTTGATATTTTTTTGATATATTTTTGTTGATATTTTTAGATTTTTTTATTGTTAGTTCCATAGTTCTCCATCCATAGTTCAAGGATTTTGATGTTTTTGGTAATTTTTTTTCTTTGATTTGAAATGTTTGTGCAACACCGTAACTACCAGCGGTGCTTAACTTAGTCGTGCGAGATTTTTATGGTCTGGTCATGGGGGATCAAGTATAGGACCCGTCTACTTTAGAGCAGGGATTCCTGAACCTGAACCCAAGATTAATAGCAAATGCAGGAAGATGCTTGAGAAAAGAAAAAAGGACGATGAAAGGAAAGGTGTTGCTATCATCTTCCGTTTGAGATTGGCTATAGTTTCACTCGGAGGACTGTTAGGTCATCGTAGTAGCAGTCAAGTATCCTTCTTCAGCGCAAAGCACTCTTTCATCGGAGTGAAGTGGCAGCCAAATAAATCTAAATTTCACAATTTTAAATCAAATTTTAAACTCCTTTCACAATTTTAATGGTCATAGGACCACCCATCACCACGGTTCAATAGTTGGTTTGTGAAAAGTACGAACCTGGGGCTTGGAACTCGTGGTCTGCCTCCAGCAACGATGTTATTTTTTATTTGTTTATCTTTTTTTTTTGCTAGGGTAGGGACTAGGGAGGACTCAGTATTTGGTTTTTAGATGTAGACATTTGGACTGAAATCTAGACCAGCTGCTGAGTCTCTCTCATAATTTCGGGAGGTGCTAGAGCGTAGAGTAAGGATTTATTACTTATATTTGCTTTGGGCATCACATATCGTTGCTGGCGATCGCCCTCTTCGGTCCTTTTTCTGCAATATCTTCTATTTTTGGTACATATTTTTTACAATATGGTTCTGACCTGAGAAGTCCTTATATTTAAAAAAATAGATAAATCAAATATATAAATTCTTTTTTATTGGATAAATGAATTAATTTTTAGTAAATAATTAATTTTTAACACATAAATACATAATTTTTTTTAAGATTAATAAATAAATTTTAATTAGATAATTTATCAAATAGAAAAATAATTTTATAGGTAAGCAAAAAAAATATTTTAAATAAAATAATTAAATAAACAAATATTTTTTTAAATTAAGTATATAAATAAATAGATTGATTAAATAAATAATGACTAAATAGATAAAAAATGTGTAAGTAAATAAATAAACAAGATATATTTTCTTAAATGAACAGTTAGAACAAATATATATTTGAATAATTTAAGTAATATAATACTATACATTTATTTATGTTTTTTGTACAGTGGAGTTTTCCATTTCCTGTTTCTTTGGACGTAGTATTTTACATGTTTTTCCTATTCTGTATCATCTCAATAAGTTTTTTCTTGCAAGTGAAAAGCAACCTTATTTATAATTCATCATACAGTAATAAATATTAATAATAATCAAAACATTTTTTGTAGTAATCCGCGATTGCCAAATCGCATAGTCCGTTCTCTTTGAATAAACAGCAGATGGTGATGGTAGTTCTATCATCACTTTCTTCGTTTCTTCTAGCTTCGCAACGACGGACTATTTCGAGTTTTACTCTAACATAATAATTTTCATATTGAAATAAATCCGCAAATAGTTTGCTAATTTGTTTCGGTTCCGACCTTTAAATTCAAAGAAACTTAAAATCATTTATGTGTGCTACAAGTTAGTGAATAATATTTTTAAATTTTTCTGAGTTAATTGCTTGTTGCTTCAGTGACTCTATAAACTCAACAACTAGACACCGTGGACAATAGCTAGGTTGAAGCACTCAGTTTTAGTCAAAAAAATAAAATCTGACAGCTATAAAAACGTTTTCAGCAATTAATTACCGTACGAAGAATATTCGGTTGTCATTCTTTAGCTTTGTATGTTTCACTTGTACTCAACCAAGAAATTTTGTGTAAATTCTGCGAATTTAGAATAAACGCTTGTAAATCATAATCATCTTAATATTACTCATTTCGACAATTGTAAATATCCGCTGAAAAATCATAACAAGAATCAGTTAAATTCAGATAAACCAAAACAACTTTAATTATACTTATTAATACCAAAAACATGTTAATGAGATGATTAACAAGCACCAACAAGGATGGACAGTGAACATTGAAATCTGAACTTCTTATAACTTTTCAATAAATTCTTGTTTATTAATTATTTAATTTTTAAACATTTATATCATCCTTAGGATGTAGTTCAATTATGACCGTACACATCACATCAATCGTAATCACATCAATCATATTAAATGACGTAAATAATTTGAGTTTTATAATAACCAAAAAAATCGGATTGTTAAATTAATTATTGACTTTGATAGATGATCAAAATTATTCCGAGCCATTTTCTTTAAGAACAAAACACGAAATTTTATATATAAAAGATTCAAGCACATATAACTTGATCGCCTGTCATTAGCAACACATGAAATCGGCCGTTCAAAAATATAAAATTAGCACAACAAACTTATTATTAAAACCCGTATAATCAAAGGTGATCATCAACTATTTTAAAGTAATTCAGTTACACATCTTGGATTTGTATCAATAAGCATAACACCAAAGGAAACAAAAAAATACGTAAATTTCATCTCATCATCAAAATGCTACTGACCGATGATGATCATATACGATTACTAATTTGAAATTTATCCTAATATCATAAAGAATTTATTTTGTTACTTTCTTTGTTTTGTGATAGATCTTCACTTAATTTTACCTTTATACTTAAGTATTTGATTATTCAAATTTAAGGTAAGAAACCAAAAATATGTTTATATTTATATAAATAGTGATAATAACAATCACTTAATGGACACCACACCCGTTGTCCAACTATTGATCAAATTAAAGTTGAAACATCACAAAATGGTTTGTTGTCAATTAATTAAATGAATTTTTGTTGTTTTTTATGACAAATTGAAATTTGATATGAATACAAAAAATACGAAAAAAAAAAAATTAAATATATTTTCTTTTTTAACGTGGTTTTAAGTGATTTTATGTTTTTGTGAAGATAGATAAGAAGATTTTTTTTGTTTAATTTTATTTAAAAGATTTTGTTAATTGATTTATTGCCGGTTTTTAGTTCTATTGTGTTTATTGTTATTTTCTAGAATAATTTACTGTTACTGTGATTATGTTATTGTGATTGGTAGGAAGATAAGATTAGTTAGAAAAATTAAGTGGCTGTTGGATTAATTGTTGATTTTTTTTGTAAGCTTATATTCATATTCAAAGCAAGGAGAAAGCCTGATTAAACGTAATCAATTGAATCTTTGGCATTACAACCAATTTAAAAACTATAAAGTAGTATTGAAATTTTAAGCTTTACAATTGGGAATGAATTTTAAAGAATAATTACTTGTAAAATTTTTTGAGTTGGGAATACTTCTGCTCCCAGCTAGATCAGGCCCAACACTAGCATGACGATATATTCGTAGGTTATTTGATAGGCGCTCTCAATACAGGGCAGAACGAGAAAAATCAGGACTGGACTTAAACATCAATAAATCAAAAATAAATTGATAAGCAACTAAAATGTCAGAGAGAGATAGAAACCTACACTACAAGCTACTACCATCACCAATTCATATATGTACCACAGTAAAGACTCACTACAGTAAGTCCCCTAAGATATCCTTACTCTTTAAGATCTCACACCCAGCAAGAGCGAATGAACAAAATATTAAGAAAAAGATAATCAAAACTTTTACGTATGTACTCGCCTATACCCTTAGAGTATATATAAATAAAGAGAGTAGATTGCTAAAAGATTGTATGAATAAAGACGAAATAAAGTTGATAGCATCTGCCATTTTAAAATTCTCTTTTCTGCATTTTGATTTGCTTTTCAATGTTTATATTTACTGTGCATGTGCAATATTTTACTCTAAAAGGTTTATTAGTGCATATATCACTATAGTGCATATCAGTGCATATATGGATAGTTAAACCATAGCACATAATTAAGCATGACATAGACCAATATTTCATTATATGAGATGCAGAGAATTAAAAAAAAAAGTAGAATCATTAAAAAAATTCGGAAGCCTATATCTGTACATATAAGAGTTATATGGAAACGCTTTTTTTGCAAGCAAGTAATAAAATGGAATCATTAATCAACTTTCCACAACTAGTATTAAAGTAGGCTACTATTGACTGAATAGGTTTTGCTTCCCATCATCCTTGAGATAACACCCTGGCCAGCTATTGGAGCTGGAGTAGGCGAGGTTGTTACACTCGTAAATCAAAAATATAAAAAATCGAAAGAAGCTAAAAGTCCTATCAACCAAGGGACTTGTATCTGCCTAGAGCATTCATATCAGAATATTCGAGTATTCGAATATCCGATTAATTTGGGTATATTTTAAGTATTCGTTATTCGAATATTTATACACGAATATATTTTTTTATCTCCCAAAGTATAATGGTTTTCAATCCATTCATCCCCTTTTCAAACTTCGAAGCTTAGAAATTGCAATATTTTAAGGGAAATAATCTTATTTTACAAAAGTGTTTGACGTGTTAACCCCGCATGATATTGCAGTCAAAGAATTTAGCGAAAAAAAATTCAACACAAGTGAAGGCGTATGCAAATTCTTATTTAATTCTCTAACGAAAATGAACAGTGATTTAAGTAAAATGTTACTCAACGAAATTGGGAAACGAATGGATCAGAGAAGAAACAGTTATAACTTGACACTGGGAGTTATACCACAATCGAACGAATATTTTGATTACGCAACAAAAACTGCTGTGAAAACTTTCTCGCCTCCTCAGCCTTCAAAGATATTTACCAGATCCTAGCGATGAAAACAGGGTTATCACTGTTGCAGGTGCAGGTTTCTTTTAATAGAAATGACGCACTTGCAGTCAACAATCAAAGTAAAAATATATTGCAACAAGAGCTACTAACGATTAGCTCAATTATCGATTCCACGACACAAGATACAGTAATAGTGGTAATGAAAATCGCGGCTAATAGTTTAAAAAAACATTTTTGTTATCTAATTTCGTTCAAAAAAAGAACAGATAAATTAGACAATTTGTATAATGCTCTGTTGATTATCAGCCCCACTTCAACAAAACCAGAAAGGGTTTTCTCTAAATGCACTTCTGTTTCTGAAATGCCTATATAAAATATATAAAATAAAATGCATAATATATTAAACCTTTTAGATTTTACTCATAGTTCTTAGTACTTCTTTTACTATTCGAATACTAACCGAATATTCGGATATTTAAAGAAAAGTTATTCGATATTCGGATAACTCAAAATGCTCTATATCAGCTCTAAAGCTGGCTTGCCAGAAAACGGAATAAAAAACGTGTATCAAAAACTTACGAATTTCTTATTATGTCTGTAATGACGAACTATTTTGAATTTTAATCTAAAATCAAGAGCATTCACATATAAAGAAATTCTTTAATGATTTGCTAATTTATTTCGGATCCGACCTTTAAATTAAAATAATCCAAATTAAAATAATACAGGCTAATCAACCAATGTTTAACATTTTATTAGTTTATTGCTTTGCTGCGTCACTCAATGTTAATTAATAAAACATATTTCTATCTACATAAATAATAAAAATTTTTGTTATGTAAAGCTTAGTCAAAATATTATATGTAAATTAGACTGGTCGTCAAAAATTAAATTTTCTCAGACGCCCCATAAAAAATTTTTTTCTGTTCAAAAGACCACGAGGGCAATTTTTTTTTAATCAAAAGAACACGTGCTGCAGAATCAACGAAGTTGATTTTTGATAAAATTGTAGATTTGTTTTAAGATCTGATAAAACATGCAGATTTTAAAAAAATATCATACAAACAGTTTTGTAGGAAATTTAGTTCTCTACAAAATAAATCTATGTCATTTTTTCCCTCAAACGTATAGCTTTCATGATATTTTGAAAAAGAACTTGTAAATTTTCGTAGTTTATAACAAACGTAAATAATAAAGATGACGAAAAAGTCCTAACTATCTTTTTATGCTAAAAAATAAAAAGAACAAAAAATAATCGTGACAAGCAAAATCAAAATTAGTACTTTTTCGTCCAAATTGCCATTATTTCTTTTTACGAGTTTCGAAGAATTTCAAAATATCATCAGAAATATACGTTTTAGGAAAAAAATGACTGAGACCTTTTTTGTAGAAAATTAAATTTTCTTTAAAAACGATTGTATGATTTTTTTTAAATCTTAATTTTTTATGAGATATTAACGATTTTATAAAAAATCAACTTCGATGATTTTGCAGCACGTGTTCTTTTGATTCAAAAAAAAACACCGTGGTGGTTTTTTGACCACAAAGGTTTTTAGGGGGTGTCTCGGAAAATTTTACTTCTAACGTCCAGTCTAATGTAGATAGAATACGGTTGTGCAATTTATAAAATTTAGAATGGTTGTCTGTAGTTGTACAGAATATTTTCTCGTTTAAATTAGAATTGTTTATTGGAATGATATATAGAAACTGGTTGACTTGCATTTTATATTGAGATAATATTTAGAAATTTGTAATTTGAGTGCGAATAAAACTATAAATAAAAGGAAACAAGAGATGGATATGCTGGCGATTTGCACAAAAAAAGTATTTTAGACTAAAGGTTTTTACCATTAAAATCAAAAGTTTTTCTTTATAGATTTTATGCAAAAAGGACCCTTTTTTTGTTTAACATTATAAAACAATTTTGGTTCTAAAAGTTGATTTAATTTAATTACAAAATAAAGGTAGTTTAATTGAAAACTTTTGTTATTTCATGATAAGCCCTTGCCATTTTAATTCAAATGATTTAAATTTCCAAATTATGCGAGCGCGTACACTATGCTGCAAAAATTTTAAATTTTATTTTTACGAAAAAGTTGAATTCATTTTGATTAAAAATAACATCAATGAATTTAAAATCAAAAAATTTCGAGTTTAATTCAAACTTTAAATATTTTTGTTTTGAAATTGTATACGTCAGTACAACAATAAATGGAATGAAACTTATTACACTTTTGAATCAAACAAAACACAATTTTGTTTTAACACTTGCAATTTTATTCCAAAAACTTTTTTAAACTTTATATTAATACGTGCATTTTTTAGCTTGAAATTGTAAAAAAAATTGCAATAAAATTTAATATATTAGGCTAAATTTTTTTCACTTTATATTGAAACAAAACATTTTAAGTGAAAGGTTTTAGAAAAAACTTAGAATCAAACTTTAAAAAATTTTTAATTGAACTTCATCCTTTTTTCTCGGGGTATATATACTCGACAAAATTTTCGATGCAGGACATTTTGTAAATTTAAATCAAAGTGGACAGTTGTGTTTCTCGGTACCACAAGTTTTTGGATTTAATATAGTTTGTAGTACATTGTAGGTTTTTTGTAATTTTTTAGATTAAAAAAAATATTTTAACAAATAAAATATCAAGACTTCGGTTAAGGATTTTGATATAGTTTTCACTTTTCGGCATACCATGATTTAACTCCAAAATAAATCCACCAACAAATTTGATCAAATTTACGACAAAAGCAAATTCATTGAATTTAAAACTAAAGCGATTTCCCTGAAATTTGGTGCTCTGAAATGTTAAACGTAGTTTTTTTTAACCCAGTGGTGAGTGTGATGTTATTTTTAATTGATTTTCAAGTCTTTTGTTTTCAAACTAAACTCCATAAACAAGAAAATAAATCTATAGCGACCACTCCAAAATTTGTTACTTTGTGTTGTGAGGTGATAAGAGTGTCAATCAAAGTGGGAAATTAAATTTCTTTTGACTTTTTCAATAGGTGTGTCATTAAAGGTTTATGCTTTTTAAAAAAATTGCAATTTTGCAGTTAATTCACGACTCTGCATAAAATCTAGGATCTCAAATATCATAGCAAGTATAATTTTTTAACAATTATTTGTTTTAGTCCTTCGATTATGCAAACAAACATTACAAAACTAACGGCAAATATCCCAACTAGCATTTTGTTCAGACTTGTCCTATTATAATCCGGGCCGGATCAGGGTGACTAAACGCTAATAGGATATTTTACCGACTCCCATCAGGAAATCAGACTTGCGTATTAGGGTACACCCTATTTACTCTGCTCTAAGTCTCATTTCATTTGATCAGGGACAAATAAGCCTGTCCTATTTAGACCTATTATAGGATAAGTTTATTCAAACTAACCTTCCCTGGACATCTAAAACCTATCCCAACCCTAGTAAAGTAAATTCCAGATCTGGATCGTGGTAAAGTGAACTAAGACAAGTCCTAATAGGACATTAACATTCGGGCCATAGCAGAAATAATATATTATTTCTTTATTAGTGTATAACCTACATGTGACTTGGCCAGAAACCTTATTTATTTTAATTCTGTCTATCACAGACCAGAACTAATTGGATTCAGATTGGGCTGTCAGATCCTGTTTTGGGTAGTTTAAAGCGTCACATTTAAGATCAAACCACCTGATTCGGTTCCTATCAGTAGTAGCCGGATCTGTGCCATTACACAATACTAGTTGGAATTGTGAACTATAAGGTATTACAACAAAACTCTAATAAAATAACTGTTTCTTGGTTTCTTCTCATATACATATTAATTTTCCATAATTCTCTTAAATTATAAAAAATAAATTAGTAAACCGAAATGAAACAAGGCAAACAAAACATATTAACAAAGTATAATAATTTTTTTAAATCACTAAAACTAATTTTTCAAAATTCCGAAAAGTTAAATGAAAAAGTTACTTAATAAAATGTTAAAATTCTTTTTCATTATTGCATTTTTTGTTTATTATCATAAGCATTAAATAAATGCGACAATGTATGTGTGTGCACACACATTTGTGCTATTGCGTCTTACGAAATATGCACAGTATAGTGTACATCATGTGCATGAGATGTGTTATGTACAATTTTCTGCACAGAATTTTGGTATCATGTATAACTATGCACATTCATGCATTTTTCCAAACATGTTTTACGACTAGTTCTCGCAGTTATAACAGATGGAGTTAGTCTTAAAAAATTATATTCACAACAGAAATTTCAATTTAATATTTTTAAATTACGTAAACAGCAATATGTGCATAGAACTTTCGGGCATAAATACTGTAATAAACTTCGTCCAGAATGGGTTAATTTAATTTACTCATTCATAAATAATACATTTTGCATAAATTAATTAAATATGAGCTCGCTAATGTTTACATTTATGCAAGTATGAATGAAAATAGGTGTGGCCTATTCAATATTGATTTCTAGAAAGTAAATTAGAGAAGTTTCGACTTATTTATTTTTAAATATAAATAAGCGAACAAAATACCAGATAGTCAGTTTTTACTTTTGCAATTAAAAGTGTTTATAAATATTCGCCAGTATAAGGAATAATCGGTGGTACTTGAGCCTGGGTACTAATAGTGAAAGAATTTGAACTTAGTGGAATAGTAAATACAGATTTTACGATTCCGAATATTAATGATTCAAATTGTGGAAAAGCGGTGAAGTTTATCGGACATAAATTGGAGACCCTGGAATTTATTGTAATTAAAATCGGAAGTTGCTGTAACTGGTTGATAAATAAAGTTTGAGATTTTGTTAACTAGAGATCTGTCTTTTTACTGTCGTATTTGCTCAATAATCGAAAAGAACCTACGAAGAGTCGTTACAATACAAAAATAGTTTATTATGACTTTGATGACTAGGATCCTAGACTAATTTCGTAACGCCATTAAGCCAAATGAAGATGCCTATTTTTAACCCTTTTCGCCTATTTGTGAAGGTAAAATTTATATGTAAAAAAATTAAATATCAAAAAATTAAAATATTTGACTTACATATAAAAATAGTATTAATTTTCTGTAATACTTTTAATATTATAAAAATTAAATTCAAATATCAGTAAACCGATATGAAACAAGGCAAAAAAAAATATTAAATAAATATATTATTTTTGTATATTGTTATGAATTAACCCGGGATTGTAATTTATATTAAGACACCACACTTTAAATAAGTTAAACAAAAATTATTTAATATTATAAATAAATAATACAATTTTTATTCGATCCACTCGTTACATTTATATTTTAAAACTGAACGAGATCATAAATGTGTTTACTTATTTTATATCTAAAACAGCTGACATACATTTCTTGTTTTGATTGACTTACAGGGTAATTAATAAATTATTAATTTACTTTAATGTACAATAACTTTTCCCTCTTTTATAACAATGTGTGTGTGTGTTTTTATTTTTTGTTTGCTTTTTTTTTTGTTTTTTTTTTTTTTGTTTTTTCTTTTTATATAACATTAAAAATCCTTATAACTAACAACTAATCTTTTTTCTTATATTCTATTCATATTGTAATCAATCTGGTATTCTGCGATTCCTCTTAGATTTTCTAGGCAACATACTGTCTGAATCTGATAAAGTTATTAGAATTATTTTAGGTTGTGTTTTCATATACATAATTTTTATCCTTTTCTTGCGTTACTTCATCTCGACTTAAATTTAACATTTTTCGATCTGGGTGAAATTTGTCATGCAGATTTGATTTTCGTAGCACATTTTGATGACAATATCTTTCTTGATTATTTATTCGAATTAAGTAAGTTAGAGGACTAACTTGTTTTGCAATAACCGCTGGAATCCATTTTAAATAGTTGTTTAAATGGTTCAAATACATGACCTTCTCCCCTTCTGCAAAATGTTTGTACAATACTTTTTTTCTAACCTCTGTTTTATCTATTCTATTTCTACTTTGTTTATTTTTTACATAAGAATTATAATTTTCCATTGTTCTATTATTATTTAAATTAAACCTTACTTTTTTGTTTAGTGATCCTTTAACTCATAATCCAACAATGATTTTTAAGCCTTTTTTTACTGTTTGAACATTACGTTCAGCTAGTCCGTTTGATTGAGGATTGTATGGAGGAGACTTTATTAACTCAATTTTGTGCTTCAGAGCAAAATTTTGAAACTCTATCGAATTATGTGGGGGCCATTATCTGAAACAATTTTTGATGGTAAGCCAAATATTGTAAATATTTTGCTGAGCTTCTCGATTAAAACACTCGCGGTTGTTTTTCGCATCTCTATCACATCTACATATTTACTGAAGGCATCGACTACAATCAAAAATGTACAATTTCTAAAATAAAAAAAATCTATATAAATCCTCTCGAAGGGAAAGGTTGCCTCAGGCCAAGCACTAACATTCACGATTGGGTTTCTATTTTGTGTTTGTTGGCATACAACACATCGAGAGATAAAAAGTTCTATGTCCTTGTCTATACCGTACCACCAAACGTATGATCTGGCAACCATTTTCATTTTTACAATACTTAAATGGTTTTCGTGCAACAGTTTAAGCACATCTTGCTGTAGAGACTTCGGGATAACGACCCTCGACATATAATAAAGACAGTTGTCTTCACAAGTTAACTCCAATTTTTTTTTATAATATACAATTTCACTTTCACTTAAACACGAAATATTACCAGGCCATCCCTCTAAGTGGTATTTATAAATTTGACCTAAAATTTTGACTTCTCTCGTAGCTTCTACTACTTCTCTATTCCTATCGGAAATATATCTGAAATATTGAAATATTCAATTGTGTCGCATTCCACATTTGTTGCGGATTCTATTGGTAGTATTGATAGAGCATCAACATTACACATTTTTTCCCGGGCCTATATTCAATCTTGTAATCGTACATAGATAAAATAACCGCCCATCTCTGAAGTCTAGCTGCTGCAACCGATGGTGTAGATTTTTTTGGATTAAAAATCTCGCGTAACGCTTGGTGGTCACTATAAATTGTAAACGGAAGACCAAAAATATACTTGTGGAATCGTTTGACAGCAAATATTATAGCCACTGCTTCCTTGTGTAACTGGGAATATTTTTTTTCAGCCATAGAAAGGGTACTTGAAACAAATAACACTGGCTTTTCTACCCCGTTTACAATATGCGACAGAATAGCTCCAACACCATAGGGGCTTGCGTCTGCCGCTATTATAATCGGTTTTAATTTATCATACAATTCTAACAGTCTATTTTCTAACAACAATTTCTTAGATTTTTTAAAACTTTCTTGACAAGCCTCAGTCCAATCAAAACTAACCTCTTTACTAAGCAGCTTATACAATTCTTTCAGTTCTACAGATAGATTTGGAATAAATCTTCCATAATAATTTAGGAGACCTAAATAAGATTGCAATTGAATTGCTGACTGGGGTACTGGCGCATTAACTATGGCTTTTACTTTTTCAGGATTAGATGCTATGCCCTCTTTTGATATCACATGACCTAAGTAACCAACAGATTTTTCAAAGATTTTACATTTTTCGAGATTTATTTTCACTTTGAATTTGTTAAGTTGACTAAGCACTTTTTTAAGATTTTGTTCGCACTCCTCTCTTGATTTTCCACTCACCAAAATATCATCTAGATAGCAAAATGTATTTTCTAAGCCAGATAAAATTTGATCCATCACCGACTGAAATATTGAGGGTGCAGTTTTTAAACCGAATGGTATAGTCTGGTAAACCTATAAAGACCTTTAGGCGTATTTATCGTTAGAAATTCTCTAGACTTTTCTGACACTTGTAGTTGTTGATATGCCCCTGACAAATCCAAAACACAAAAATAATTGCAGTTAGCCAACCCTGCAAAAATTTCATCAATTCTTGGGATTGGGTAATGCTCGGTAGCTACATATTTATTAATGGTTTTTTTTTAAATCTACACACAAACGAACCGTATTATTTGACTTTTTAACGACTACAATTGGACTAGCCAAAACAGAATACTTCACTGGTTCCAAAATGTTTTTCTTAACTAAACGATCTAGTTCTATTTCCACATCTGCCCTAACCTGGAAGGGTACCGCATATGCACAGTGAAAAATAGGTTGCACGTTTTCTGCTAATAAAACCTCCACCAAAAAATTCTCAATAGGGGGATCATATTCGACGTTGGATGTTATATTTGGAAAATCATTGTTAATATCTATTAAAAATTGATTATAATTCAATTTATTTACCGTGCATAATTGACTTGATCTATCCCCGAACGAGTTTGATGTAAAAAATTGTTGCCATTCTGGTTTCAAAACATTTAACCAGGATCGTCCAATTAATGGCTTAAAATCTCGGCTGGTATCAATAACTACTACTTCCAATTTATACACTGTATCTTGAAACTTCACCACTACCTGTGCTTGACCAAGAATTTTGATTGGTTTACCTGTAACTGAAGTACAATCATTATTATATTTATTTAAATCTAAATGAGAAAAACTAGAGTGGTACCTATCTAAAGAAATTACCGTTGCGCAAGTGCCGGTATCTACTTCCATTAACATTAATTGCCCCTCTACTATGACTTGCATTTCACAAACACTGTTGACTTCTTGAACTGCATTTATAACTTTGAACCTTTGGTTTTTATAATTGCGTGTATTTCTGCAGACGTAAGACGTATGACCGTAACGGTTGCAGCTGTAGCACCTCCAATTTATGGCTGGACATTTTTCTTCTCGATGATTTCTAATACCACATCTGATGCACATCCGTTGACTTGAATGATCTTTAAATTTTCTGGTTTCTTCTGATATAGGACTGCTGCCTCGTGATTGAGATCTAGAGCTGTTATCTGAAGACTGACCGCGACCTCGTGATTGACCGCGATAATGACTAAATTTACCTTCCCTCTTTGCTTGACTTTGTGAATAATTTTCCACACGACTCTTGTGACCTTGATTTATTATTGCGGCCTGTGATTAATCCCGTTGACCTTGGTTATTGCTATAACCATGTGCTTGAGCGCTTGGACCTTGACTGTAACGGTTTATGTAATGATTAGACGAATTAATTACCTGACTTTCTTTCGCAGACATTGCCATCGTCAGCGCTATTTCACAATATTTGCTGAATTTTTCATCCGCATTTTTTAGAAGCTCTTGTTGAATTGAATTTGAGTTGATACCGACTATAAATTTGTCTGACAGTGCATCGTCTAAAAAGTCTCCAAATTTGCACGATTGAGCTTAGCTTTTTAGTTGAATTATAAAATCGGCTATTGATTCACCGTTTTGTTGTGTAGCCTTTGAAAACTTGAATCTTTGTACCCTAATTATAAAATAATCTGCTTTTTCTTCATCGACAACTTTATTTACTTTTAAATAATTCGCCATTCTTTCTTCATAATCAATAAAGTTTCCACTTCCTATGTCAAATTGTTCCATTGACCCAATCATTGTCATACTGGCCGAAATACCACTAAGTTGTTTTGCAAAACTCTTTTTATAATTTTGATCACTATAAGCACCAACACATTCACTTTTAATGGCACTGTCTGTATTACCATTAATTTCAGTCATAAATCACTATGTACACATAACTTCTTCTATAACAACAGCATAATTACAGTTTTTTTTTCAGGCACGCCCGTGTTTTTTCCTACGTCGCCAATTTGTTATGTATTAACCCGGGATTGTAATTTATATTAAGACACTACACTTTAAATAAGTTAAACAAAAATTATTTAATATTATAAATAAATGATACAATTTTTATTCGATCGACTCGTTAAATTTAGATTCATTTATATTTTAAAACTGAACGAGATCATAAATGTTTTTACTTATTTTATATCTAAAACAGCTGACATACATTTCTTGTTTTGATTGACTTACAGGGTAATTAATAAATTAATAATTTACTTTAATATACAATATATATCTCTAAAATTGATTATTCAAAGTGTACGATTGTTTTTTATGTTTGTTTTCATAATCTTCACAATAAAATTTCGTTCGCACATTATTTTAGATGAAAATAAGATAAAATTCATGAATTTATTATTACGAAAATCACATTATCAAAAAGTTAAATAAAACCAGGCATTTTATAAAATATAAATAGTAGATTGTATCACTAGTGCGAACGAGTTTTCGAAACAAGAGTGTAATTTGAACCGCGAACCAATTTGAACCACAAATGCACACTAGTTTTTGCAACTAATGCACAAAATGTATAAAAATAAATTTAATTGTTAATTTAATCGTTTATTTAACAAAGTTATAAACAAATTTAAGATATTTAAATAATTAAAGTGCGCCATCTTTATTGTAATATTTGTATTCAAATTATAGGTCGATATAGTAGTTCGCTGCTAAATTGTACTGAAAACTTAAGATTAAATTTGATTTTAAAAATCCACCAATTTTCCATATTTGATTTCATTTTGCTTCATCGATAAAACATGTAAAATGTCACAAAATCTTGATTTAGTCAAACAAATAATCAAGTAGTCAATAAAAAGTAGTCAAAAGTAGTCAAGTAGTCAAATAGTCAATAAAAATTTTAAAAATATAAACATAGTAATCCGGCTACACACAATTTTGTGATCCACGTACAGCAGCCAAATTCTGTAACTGTGAAGTGGGGAAGTGATAAGTTTTTTATCACTTCACCGCAAAAATATCTAAGTGAGTGAAGTTTTAAAACAATAACTTTAACACTGACGTTTTGTTTGGCAATGAAATGAAATCGTTTCTTTTGTTGTTATTGACATTATGGCAAAAAACAGCAAAACGTCAATGCGATTTGATTTTTAAAAATTGCATTTCTAAATTAAATGCAGATTAATTTTACAAATTTAATTTCTAAAATAGTAATATATATCTAAATTTGTAAAAATTTACGTTCAAATTGTTTTGAAACTTAAAATAAACATTTAATTTTATGTATATTTGACGTTTGACAGTGCGCGGCTTGCTATTAGATTTTTTAACACTCTAATCGCATATAGAATCGCAAAAATGGAAAAATGATAAAAAATTAATGATAAAATCGAAATGAAGAAATTTTTAACACTTCACCACTTCACAGTTACAGAATTTGGCTGCAGCTTTGTAAATATTTTGACAGCTGGTTTTTTTAAACTCAAAATAATTGTTTTTTCTTGCAAGTCAGACTGTTTTGAGTTGTGTTTAAGTTGTTTTTACTATATGGTAATTTATTTTAATTATTATTATTTTAATTATTAAAATCTAAAATCTATTCTATCTATTTAGAATAGATTTAACTACAAATCTCACACGCCGGCGGCGTGCGTACCATGCATAGAAAATATTTTGTGGTCATATGTGCGGAAAAGTAGATTGATCGTTTATTTTTTTTTAGTATAAAATTGAATATATTTTGTGCATGTGTTACAAAAAATACTTTTTGTAACACATGCATAAAAAATAAGTAATTTTGTACTAGAATAAAATACAAGAAAAAACTACTTTTCCGCACATATGACCACAAAATATTTTGTGCAAGGGCTAGATGCCGCCTGCATGTGAGATTTGTAGTTAAATCTATCCATATATCTATCTATATATAATATTTTTATAGCACCAAAATATCAAAATAATAATTTAAATAACTTACCATATAGTAAAAACAAATCAAACACATTGCATCATTTCAATTGCAAGAAAAACAATTCATATAGGTTTTCCAAGCTCACAATTTCGACACCTCAGTTGGATTACTACGTGCTTTTTCAGTTGGATTCTTATGTTTATTTTTTCGAACTAGTATAATTTACAACTATTACAACGAAGATGGCGCACTTTAATTATTTAAAAATCTTAAATTTGCTTATAACTTTGTTAAATAAATGATTAAATGAACAATTAAATAAATATTTATAAATTTTATGCACTTGTTATAAAAAGAAGTGTGTATTACTAGTGCGAATGCGTTTTCCAAACGCGAGTTATTTGCAGCATGACCGCAGCTAACTCTTGTTTGGAAAACGCATTCGCACTAGTAATACAATCTCCTATTTCCATTTTTTATTTTTTGTTTTTTTTTTTTTTTTTTTTATTTTATCATTAAATATTATATTATCATTAAATAAATTTCGATTGGCTTCGTTTTTTAATTATTGGTGAAATATGCATCAGAAATGTGTGTGCATATATGTTTTTAAGGTGTCTTATGACATATGCACGGTATGGTGCACATCATGTGCATGAGATGTATTAGGCTCTATTTTGTGCATGGGGATTTTGTAACATGCATAGTTGATGCACATTTCATGCATTTTAATCAAAATTGTTTTATGGGTATCACGCACACTTTGCTATTGCAAAAGGTTTTGCTAAGTTCAATTATTTTGATTCAATCATCGTTGATCAATCAATATTTGGCGACAAAATCAAATTACAAGTATAAATATCTAAGTAAATAAAATATTATATTAAATAAAATATTAAATATTGGTTTTTATTGATTTGTAAATTTTTTTAATTTTTATCTACGGGTGTGACAGCCCCGCGTACTTCATTCCCTGCGATTAACATACGAGTTAACGGAAGATATCAGTCTTACACTGAAAAAAATATGTTGGGCTATTCTACAATATGGATTTTGTTGATTGTGTTTTGTAACATAAATTAAAATTAAGTAAAATAGACAAAGCTGTTGTCAAACCTTGACAATCATTCTGTCAATTTTACAAAACAATTACAGAAGATTATACAAACAAAAATTTGAAAGAAACTACCAACTTTTTGTTATCGGTACTAGCATTGTTAATAAATTTGACTGTAAGCCTATGTGGTTGAATTTAAAAGTGTTTTGTCATCGGTTCACACAGATAGCGTAGAAATAACAAATATTTTGATAGTGGTACTAGAATTGATGGTTTATTAAACCTGAAAAGTCTTGGTAGATTCTAAAAATAATTAGTCGCTGGTACAATCATTTAATGAAGAATTTAAAATATTTTTAATCCTATGTACAAGAATTTTTTGTGGATTAAAGCAACAAACTTTGATGAAATAGAGTAAATATTTTGTTGTTTGTATGTTCAAGAAAGATAGAATTCATCAAGAAATGATAGCATATGCAAAATTATTTGTCTAACAATTTATTTAAGCATACGTGTGATTTTAATAATTCTTTAATTCTTAGTTGGTTCTATTAAAGACGCTATATTTTTAATGCTGTAAAATTATAATTTAAAATAAAATAGTTCGAAAACGTATATAAAACTACTTTGTTCAGACTATGTCAACTATTTCAATGATACCTTGAAACCCAAACACCATTTTTTATTGCATTACCTTGACGTTATTGAGCATTCAGGTCCACCGGGGCATTACTGGCCATTTAGATATGAATCCAAACAAGAACCATTTAAGACATATGCTCGCTCAATTATTTCAAGAAAAAACATATGTTTATCGTTGGCTAAGAAGAGTCAATTACAATTTGCGTTGTTCATAAATACGTGAACCTAAACTCAAACTTGTTGTAGATAAAAAGATTGAAGAACAAAAATTACAAATTTTGATTGAAATAAGTCAACATCTTGGGATATCTTTGGATCACATTACTTTTTATAGTGAAGCTCAATTTAATGGCAAATTATATAAAAAAGAACTATTCTTATCCGCTTTTACTGATAAAATTCGGTTCTACAAAATTGAACAAATTGTAATGTTTCTTAATTTGGAAACATTGATTCTTTGTCAAGAAATAGAAGTATTCTCATACTCTAAACATTTCTCATCATATTGGGTGAATCCATCGATATGTAAGCAATGGTTTTTAAAAGATATAACAACATTCATCAGTCCACATCTTAATGTTACATTGCTACCAGATATGAGGTTTATGATTCAAAATAAAGAAAGGTATTAATTAAATATAACATATTAATATGTTTGTTTAATTAAGATTCCCCTATTAAGAACTATTAAACATATATGTTGAATTGATTTTTTAATTCTCCTTTTCACATTTACTTATTTATTACTCCCAAACTTTTTTGTACAAATTTATTAAATCCTGGCACTAAATATAAACTAATTTCTGCTAAAAGGTCTGTAGATTTATTAAAAATATCAAAGCAACCATTCAAAGCTAAGCAATATAAAAAATTACGTGTAATAGCTAGGCAACCATAAAACATATATAACAAAACTGCCTTAAATAGTACATTATGATGCTAGGACGTAAAGCTAAAGATTTTGGACGGATGTGGAGTTTGCAAATCGAGGCGCTAGCCGAGATTTGCACCCACATTAAGTCCAAAATAGCTTACGTCCGTGCATCATATACTATTTTTTATTCGCCGCAAGCAAAATATTTTAAGAAAAGTTGTTTATTCTAAATTAAAATTATAAATTTTCATAAATTTTAAAATAAAAATATGTGGAACAAGTAACCTTTGAAAAAATATTTATTATTTTTTCCAAATTCTATGAAAACAAATGATAACAACTATTTTAATTGGATAATGAAATTTTGAATTTGCGGGTTGCTTTGATAAAAAAATTTATTTTTCATAGAATTTAAACAAATACAAATGCTTTTTACTTTTTTGGACGTAGCTATGACGACAAAATAAATAGTTGAAAAGTGATACTTTAAAGCCGCAAATCACAGTAATAAAGTAACACTTTAATATATAGGCGAATAAAAACGTATTTTGAATAGCCTGGTTCTTGTTATTTTAATTATGGTTAATATAATATACATATGCTTAATTCTTCATGCTACATAATTAACTTCTAAAGCACAGGTATTTTATAATTTAAGTTTATATCATTATCTAAATTGTCAAAAAAATTTGCAAATAATAGTTTAAAGATATTTTTTTAAATATTAAAAATCACAATTTATATTTAAATATTTAATAGCTATTTATGTAGATACATATATCTGTATTTGATAGCTTTGTTAATTTAATATTTAATTAAATTTCAAGATCATTTCTTATATGTAATTCATACAAATTACAATTAATATTTATGAGAACAAAATTAGAAATAATTTTTAAAAAAGATTTTTTAACTTAGTTGTAATAACCTATCAAACATAAAAATATTCACGCAAAAATACGATATGGAAAATAATAGTCAGGAATAAACAACATATTATCTAAGTAATGATGATGAAAATTATATTCAATGCGCTTCAATCTTTAATAATTAAGAAGCTTAGGCTCAAGAATTGAACACGTTGCTTGAAAGTTGGGACCTAGTTCACTTGCTGTCTTATTTTAAAGGTGAACTTCAATTAACCTAATGTTAAAATAATAATTATGGATAAATCTATTTTCAGAACAAAATATATTTGTTGATCAATTAAAACGTCTGGAAAGCGAAGTAATACCAACTCTTCTTAAGCAGTTTAAAATTATAAATTTTAATCAACATTTCAAATTGTGGAGACAAAAAATTGATATTAGTCCCACTTTTTCGGTTTCACAAATAAACGTAGCTTCAACATCATCAACATTACCGCATTCACTAGCGAATACCATAACTTCATCATTTGTTACTGCACAAAACTCAGATTTAAGTCTCCTGGATGTTAAACGAATGTTCTCAATCAAAAAGGATTTTAGAATATTACCAAGCAAATTAAAGGTTACAAGAGTCCATCAGAGAAATTCTAATCAATACCGTGGTAAACTATTTTTTAGAAATTGAATGATCGAATGAAGAATAAAAAATATACTTCAATCTAATATATGAAGAAAAACTGAATTTGAATGTTTTGAAATTATATAATGAATATATATGTATAATACTTTTAAATAAACGGAATGACCCAAATTAAACGAAACGATTTTCCGTTTTTATTCTTTTGTGTATCCCTTTTAGGAACAACTAACAATTTTAGACATGAAAAGTGAATTTTCGAGCAATTGAAAAAAATACTACTAGTTTTATCTTTATGATGTTGTGACATTGATAAAAATAAAATGTACTTAGATAAATTTGTATGTAAATAAATGTACTTTACTAAATATTTTGTATATTTTGACAAATATTATATTTAATTTAAAAGCTTTATTTAATATTTTTAACATTTTAAAATGATAGCAAATAAATAAGCCTTCAAAATAAGTATCAATTAAGTTATCGTTTCAAATGCAGCTTAAAAAGCTTTTAAATTAAGTATAATATTTGTTAAAATATACGAAATATTTAGTGAAGTACGTCAAATAGTTAATAGTAATAACAAAATATTTAATAAAACGAACTAAACATTTAGTACAAATAATCTGACAACTTTTCCATTCCAATAAACAACTAATAGAATTGACCAAATAACTGATTAATATGACTAAAAATATGCTCTATATAACAACACGGTCTACAAAACAGTTAATTGAAACACTTAAATCTAGGCTAGATGTGACAAAATATTTCATTTATTTAACCAAATTTCTGGTAATTTGAACAGAACATCTTGTAACAAATCGGTAGATCTGATAAAAAAAAACGGAAGATCTGATAAAACTATTGGCAAATGTACTACAAAACATACTGAGCTGACAACGGATTTGTAAAAAGGATCGAATACTTTGTAGAATTATCACAAATATTGCTCGAATAGAACTACTATGGGTATCAATTGTACAATTTTTTTTATACTTTGACAAAAAGGTTTTGTTCGACTGACTAACTACAATCAAACAAAATGTTTTTTCCCAAATGCAACAAAATGTTTTTTAAATTGACAATATATTTTGTATAGTTAAACAAACAGATTTGTCAGTTTTATGAAAATGATTTAATTACTTTTACCATTTTATGGTTGAGCTACTATTGACAATTATCTAGTCAAATATACCACATTTTTTGTATATATTACTTAAAATTTTTTTCAGTGTAGCTGTGGAATATTCTTTGATGATGTCACGTTATTGATTACTCTTTGAAAAAAACCTTCATATAACTCTAAATCTGGGGTTTAATTATTGAAAAGACAGTGCCTTATTTAAGAAAAGTGCCACTTGTCACTGATCATGAAATATGCCACATTGCCACTGTAGGTAGATTATTTAGCAACCCAATTTCAGTTTTGTCCCTGCAAAGTTTTAAGACAAATTTACTTTCAATATCTTATTTTTTTTTTATTTTCTCAATTCAAACACCCGACCATCAACACTCTGGAGCGAATGTGTTATATAGTGTCCTTACTCATTACGCGACTATTCAAAAAATTGTATAAAAAATATTAAATACATAGTATAAATATAACTTCATCAAGAGCCACTAATATTTTCTCAAATCAAATTATGATACGTATTTAAACAAAATAAATTTTGACTACCAAAAACTAATCGACCGACGGGTTCTTAAAATTTTATAATTACACATGGAGATTTAGTAAAATAAACATTGTATGGAGGAAATTAGGGAACTTATTTTAGAAATTCTTGACATTTTTGGTGACGGTAGTGTCATCATAAAATCTATAATTTCAAATATAGCAAACACAAAATAGATGCAGTTTGTGATCTGAACGACCTAAATCGTCAAAATTTGAACAGGACCATTTCTGAGCGACTTCATACTTGGCATGCAAACAGTATATAGGAGGAGTACAATTTTTTAAAGTTTTTAGTTCTAGAACATGGTGGTCCAAACGATTTCTAGAAATTCAAACCCGCAGTCTAACTTTGATATCAATTTGCAAGAGAACGGCTTGCCCGATATCAACAAACGGGTTTTCCTGTTTTCCTCTATTTTCAAGTTAATCACCTTAAAACTTATCTTAAAAAACACATTTTATTTGCTCTTGTTTTAAGATTTGTACGTCAAGTATGAACTATGAGCTCGTCAAAAAATGATCGGGTTCAGCGTCAGTCGTTCAGATCATGAATTTCATCAATATTCCAATTTTTCGATAAATGGTGGAGTGATAATAATACCTTTTTTCTATTCTGGAAAACTACCAAATCTGAGACATTCTTCGGAATGGAAGTCTGTTTTACTTTTTATAAAAATTTTTTTAGTTTTAATTTTTAGTGTATAGAAGGCATTTGCTTCGGTTAAGAAAACGTTTTAAAAGTAAAAACTTCAAATTTCGGAAAGTATTCATCAATGACACCATCTAGATGTTCCAGAAAAATGGCATATAGGTCTACCTATAAATAGAATACAATTTAAATCATCCCACTCGCATGAATCGTTTTTGATAAATCGGTGAACAGACATAAATAAAAATTAAAAGAAAACCCAAAGTGAAATACAGAACCTTCTTTTTTTTAAGTCGGTTAAAAATTAGCAGTTGTATGGTGGCCTCCAGCTCGTTGCGTAATGTACTTTAACAGCTAATCAATTCATCACATCAACTCATGATTCATAAAAATTCCTTTATGCTGACAACTGTATGCTATAATCAGTAGTGTCAATAAAGATCTGAAAACAATCAAAAATTTTAATCTAAAGTATCAGACCGGAAGTTGGACTATTAAAAACTAATTATTTATTAAAATATTAAATAACAAGTACAAGTAAACAACAACAAAATTGAATATCAGTGTCAGAAGTTATTGAAGTTTTAAATAAACAGTTCTTACGGGCATCCAGCATTCACGATACATCACTGATTGATACAACTATAATCTCGAATGTTACGATCAAAAGTAAATGATACAATGAAATTTTCTATATCAAATACCATGAGAAAAATTTATCACTGACCAACTATAAAAAAATCATCACTCTCAAATTCCGATTAACCGATTAATTCGACGATTCAAATCAATTAATATATCTACCTTCAAAAGCTTTAATTGAAAACAAAAAAATTGAGCATATCAAATTTGACTCCGAAAGAATAATATTAACATTTCTTATTCATATTATTATTTATTGACCACTCGACTCGATCTTATAATTTAGATGATAACTTTCAATACACATTTTTCTTACGTATTTGTTGTTGTTGCAAATTAACATGATCATAATCAACAGTTAAATTCCAATACAGATTTTTTTCTTAATTTCAATTAACGGAGCTATTGATACACAAAAATATAATTATAAGAATCAATAATTTGATCATAAAACTCAGTAAAAAGTTAAGCTGTCTTTGTAGGAAATCAGTTGAGTTTAAATTAACTGAGGCTTAGACGGAACTGAAAATATTTAAACAAAGAAGAATTTAAACTTTGATGCAAATACCTAAAAAAGTGAAAATTTTTTCATTTCTGTATTTTAAGGTTGAGCTAAAAAGTTGTTAACTAAAAATATCATTTCTTTTAATACGATTCCGTTAACATTATGATCAAATTGTGGATTATAGTTCGTATGTCTTGAATTAGGGATTCTACACAAACTAAATTTACTTAAGTCATCTAGCTTAATCTTCTAGTTTCTATGCAGTTTACTTTCTTCTCAATGTCGCCACTAATTAATGTTTTGATCTTTTACCATAAGAGCCTCTTTATGTCTAAAAATAAATCAAAACCACTCATTTTTTGACTTTTTAACCGACCTTAATACGCTTATTTTATATCTATCTACAAACTTCAAAATAATTCGCGCGCGAGAGATAACCACGCGATATTATTCATAAAAAAATAAAAGAAATAATCTAAAATTCCCTTACAACACCACCAAATTCTTTTACTTTCAGCAACGCATAACAACAAAACAAAATTAAACAAACGAAAACAGATAATCTATCTTCAATGGGAAATTTTACGATTAAAAGTAACAAAAACAAAAAATTAAACAATTTATTACAACAACAAAAAACTAACAAATATAAGTTTTAACGATGATAAAAAAACAACAAAATTCAAAATCAACTTGGGTGGTCTAAAAAATTGTTTTCTTAAAAAAGAAATATCTCACAATAAAATAAGCAAAATCTTTAAATTGAAACGAGCAAATTTAAATGTAAAGATACCAAAGTAAGAAGAAAAAAAATTAAAACGCAAGAAATATCAGCGGCATTTTATTTCTTTCTGTTTGATTCGACAAGAAAAAAAAACTTTAAAATAAAAACAGAAGAAATATAATAAACATAAAAATTGGATAAAATAAGAATAATATATGAAGATCAAGACAGAGGATGATGATGATCAATTCACAAAATATATGATCATATTGTAAATTTATTTAATTTTTGTAATTTTCGTAGGTTTTTCGTTTTTTTTTTTGGTATATGGTTGAAGACGAAGGAAAAAAATCAATCATTTCGTTTATTATCAATCAAAAACGTTAGCCCAATGGAAGTTTTAAGTGTTTTGTCTTGTTATTTTGGATAAAAATGAAAAGGTCAATTGAAGTTATATGATCAGATATTAATTTAATGAGCATAGCAATGATTACCCTCATTAATTTAATTTCAAGCATAAACCTCTTTGTCAATCAGAGATGAGTTTATATCGACTAAAACCAAGTAGGAAATTCCTTAAGAAATATTACACATCGTTTCAGTTAACAAAATAAAACACACATATATGAAAAGCTCCTGATTGGCTGACTTTACCAGGCATTAATTTAACAAAAATTATATCGTTGACATGCCAAAGACTTTGGAAGTGTAAAATATACAGTTATTTGGTAATCTTCGCATCCCTTTGTTCAATTTCACAGCAAAACAAAATCGTCAAGTTGAACCAAAATTTAACTAATTTGATATTGCGCGTTTTTGACACTGTAATGGCTTGACACTGTTATGGCGACAATCTATTTTCTCACAATTTCTACACTTTTAGTTGCATGAAGAAGATGTTAGCGTATTAATAGATGAACTTTTTATTTTCATATCTTACTTTGTATAAATAGTGATGTGGATATGAGGTGGATCGTTTTTTGACTCTGGGTGTCATTGAAGAATGTGTTAGTCCTTGGAGTTCACCTGTGGTCTTGGTATGCAAACCGCGGAAACTTCGTCTATGTTTAGACTCTAGTAAGGTGAATACCTTTGCCAAAAAGATGCATATCCCCAAATAGAGGGTACTTAAAACCGCTTACCTCTAGCAAACTTTTTATCCACCTTGGGTTTCGAAGACTCTCTCTGGCAGATTTAACTTGAAAAATAGTCTAATGGGACATTTGTCCTAAATGGTTTTTGAAGTGCACAACGCACCTTAGACCATTACAAAACTAATGGATCAGGTGATCCCTACCTGTCCTGCATCTTCTTAAATTTATATGATCTTCTTATCTTCACTGACACCTTTTCGTCGCATATCGATATACTGAAAGATGTCTTTAGTCCCGGAGGTTAAATACTTAGGATACGTGGTAGTCAGAGGTATATTAGAAATTGACTACGGTAAAACTAACGCAATAGCTGAATTTCCCGTGCCAACCACGATGAAACAGAATTTGAAGATTTTTAGGCATGGCTTATTACTATACTGTCTACTATACTGTCTACTCTATTGTTGCGATCTTCTCATCAACAGTCACCAATATCACGGTGGTTCATCAAATCTACTAGCAAATTAGTGTGGACCCTTAAAGCTGGGGTTGTTTTTAATTCGTTAAAGAAAACATTGACTTCAGCGTCATTACTGGTTAACCCTAATTATGCCGAGTCATTTATACTGCAATGCGCGCGAGTAATAAGGGTACAGGCTGCGTTATAGTACAGTTATACAAAGCATATTTGTTCAAAAAAGTGAACTAAGCGCTTAATTACACCATAAGCGAAAAAAAAATACCTGCTTCCTAAGGTTTCAAGAAGTTCTGCGTCTACATCGAGAGTAACTCAGTTCAGATTCTTACTGATAACGCTTCTTTTAAGTGGTTAGGTGCATCAGAAAGATCTGTCGGGTCGTCTGGCACAATAGAGACTGAAACTTTAGAAATTTACTTCTGATATTGAACATCTGCGTGGCATTCTAAACGTGGTCCTGGATGCTCTCTCAAGAATGTTTTCGGTCGATTCTATTACGTATGATAAAACAAACATGTTTGATCTCGATTTAAACTTTTCCGCTTTTAAAAAATACTATCGACAAACTTAGTCTTAAATAAGAAAAAAAATGGTTCACTCAATGATTTACGTACGTCCGAATACCAACTTACGCGCTTCCACTGAACCGTCACTGAAATCTAATAGAATTGATCAGAGATTATACAGTAACATAATTGGTCCCTACCCCAGAACTAAGTCTGGTCATAGCAGTTTTGATTGTCTTGCAACGCCTTATACTAAATTTCCTTTTCTTTTTCCTTTGCGGAAAGTTATCGCCAAGGCTATTTGTGAACTGCTAAAAAACAATGTGTTCCATGTTTTTGGCTGTCCCGAAACAATTGTCTCAGACAATGGGTCGCAGTTTAAACCCAAGTTCCTTGAGAATTTCCTTTCAAGGTATGGGGTTCACCATACCCTTATAATTTTATACATACCACAAACTTGCGCGTCCGAGTGAGTAAAGTGAACAGTAAAGGAACATAAGTGTTATTGCTGGACTACGTGCGTACATGACCGAAGACCATACTCGTGGGATGTACATCTTACCTGCTTGCACTCTTCCTTTAAACATCCTATGGTCTACCAGTGATAACTCATGGTACGTTCTACTATTTTCTCTGGCGTTTGAGTATTTTAGACGATATTGGGGAAACCCTGGATCGTACAGATCAATTATCTTATAGGATTTGCTCAGGAATTAAAGTGCTGACCGCTAAAGATTTGTGCAAAACACTTCTTGCTATAACTAATGTGTACGGTAACGCTTCTTACGAACTAGAGGACTTAATTTCATGACGCCGTGACGTCTATTATTTTAAAGACGTGCGTCAGTATGTTATTGACTTCAGGCTATTTGTTTGTTAGATCCCTAAAATTTGAGCGTTTGTTTACTTAGAACAGTTGGTCGTATTTAAACTTATTGTTCAGTGGGTGCATACATAAGTCCTTGACCAACAGACAAATTTTGCGTTTTGGTTGAAATTTTTTTTATTGTTTTTTGTTAAATGTAAAGAGTTAACTTGATTTTTTTGCAGTAACACATCTGAAAAATCTCCTCGTCTCGTCCCTCCAATTTCTTCTGTCTTCCTTGCATTTATTTTGTATGTTGACATTGGGTGATATAATTAAAAACAAAGCAATTGCTAAAACTAAAACAAACGTTCATCTAACAATTGCTTGATTTCATAATAATAAACATCGAATATAGCATTTGCTTTGCATTGAAAAATGTCGGCTTATAGCAATTGATTCAAATAGTTTAAGTTGGTAATAATAAAAGATGTAGTATTGAGCATGTACTTTGACAATTCAAAGTTTGCTACTTAGTTGATTTTTTGCTTTTACTTCGAAGTTTTTTGAAAATTACTTCGGTCTGAAAGACCTAAGTATTACATTCATGAGCTCAAAGTGAAATTCTTACCCCCACTTTTTTTTGGCTTTTCTCGACGTTTTAGGACCTACTGATTCTAAAAGAGCAAAAAAAAAAATGTATGTCTGTCTGTCGGCCGTCCGGCCGGCCGTCCGTCATTACCTACACTGCAGGGAAAACGACTGGAGGGATTTCAAAAATTTTTTTTTTCCAACAATAGGTATTTACAAGGGACAGGTCCGAAAGGACGCTCTGTTCGATAACTGTACCGGAGGTGTGTCAAAAAAATCATTATGTGTGTCAAAAATAGTAAATTTTCATATTTTTTGCTTAAAAAACGTGCATTTTAAGTGATTACGAGTAGGAACATTAAATTTGGAGAAATCTTGATGGTCGGGATTGGTATGTGGGATCAAACACTAGATTATTGCATTATAAGTTTGTCAAAAACATGTTGTCAAGTGTGTCAAAAGAAAGGTTTTTATTTATTTTTTACTCAATTTTTTTAAAAAAAATATAATTACTTAATAGTTTGTATGATATGATATTTCATTATTATTATAGAGAATTATGGCATAATAAGTTTGTCAAAAAAATAATGTCAAGTGTGTCAAAAAATGATTTCATTTATTTTTTTAACCAATTTCTTGGAAAAAAATGTAGCTGTTTTTATGACGTTAATGTAATTGAAAATGAAATTGGATATGGAAATTTTTGAATCTGTTATAGTTTTTGAAATATTTTTGGAATTGTGAAAAGAGTTTGTATTTTTGATTATGTAATAATTTTTGCAATATTTTTAGAATTTTGGTAAAGGTTTTAATTTTTGATTTTGTAAGAATTTTTGGAATATTTTTAGAATTTTGAAAAATTTTTAAATTTTGATCTTATAATAAATTTTGGAATTTGGAAAAAATTTCAATTTTTGATTTTGTAATAATTTTTGCAATATTTTTAGAATTTTGGAAAAAGTTTGAACTTTTAAGAATTTTCGGAATATTATTGCAATTTAGAAAAAGTTAAGTATTTGATTTTATTCTAATTTTTGGAATATTTTTGGGATTTTGAAAAAAGTTTCAATTTTTGATTTTGATATAATTTTTGCAATATTTTTAGAATTTTGAAAAACATAGAATTTTTGAATTTTATACACATGTATATTTAGAATTTTGAGTTTCATATTTTGATTTTGTAAGAATTTTTGGAATATTTTTAGAATTTTGAAATATTTTAAATTTCATTATAATTTTTGTAATTAAATTACAATTTTGTAATTTTTTGTAATAATTTTTGCAATACATATTTTTAGAATTTTGGAAAAGTTTAAATTTTTAAGAATTTTTGGAATATTATTGGAATTTAGAAAAAGTTTAAATATTTGATTTTATTCTAATTTTTGGAATTTTGAAATAAGTTTATTTTATTTAAATTAACAATACTTTTGGAATTTTGATTATAATTTTCCGGCAAAGTATTGATGTTTCGTGTTAGTTTTCTAATAAATTTCTAAACAGAGATAAATAATACTTGTACTTTAACAAAGAGTTATGTTTTATATACATCGCTGCCCAAAACTAAAAACCATGTCCTCATAAAAGTTTTTTGCCGAAAGCTATATCAAAATCCTTAACCCAGACCGAAGTCTTGATATCTCAGAGCTGTGAGATTTCAGCCCCTCCATATTTTTTATAGTGAAATTAAAAGAACATAGGATTTTGTGATTAAAATTGTGTTTAAATTGAAAATTATTTTGTTGTTTTTTAAAGATTTATATTAATTAGTTATAATATTCAATTTATTATATTGTTACGTTTTTGGAAACTTCCTTCGAATTGGCTTTACTCTCAATTCGATAAACGTTATTCCCAAATCTCTTCAGAGTTCGATCACTGATTAGTAAGCACAAACACCAGGTTTTATTAAGTACTCAACTCTTAAATTGTTCCACAATAACAGGAAAACAATACAGCGAACAATATTCCTAACTAGAATATTCTTTCAATAGCTTCAGAAACTTCAACGGTTGATTGTAGAAATTTCCAGCAATACAACGTTTAAAATAATACACAAATTGTTTCTACTTAATAACACTTTAAACTTTATTTACAAAAACTAATTTAAATATCACCTTTGTAATTTTAACTTCACTATCGCAGGTTTAAAATAAAACTAACTTTGTCTTGCAAGACATCCCTCTTTTTATACGATTTTGCATTATCTAGATTATTCGAGGTCACTTTTTAGAAACCTTGAGAAAATAGTAGAATATCAGTATAACTTTACGTTATACTGATTTGATTCATAAAATCATTTAATTTTATTCATTGTCGACTCAAGTTCTAAGAAGTACAACAACTTCATTGATTTGTTGTAGTATTTTTTTGATTTGATTTTCTAGGTTTAGATTTTTCTGTTATTTCTAGATTTTTCTGTTACCGTAACAATATTATATTGAATTTTAATAAAAAACAATAAGGTTTCGCAAATTAAAATGGATATAATGGGGCACATCATACCAGTTTTGCCTGTTATTAGAAACAACAGCAATAGGTGTACAAAAAATTACAAATCTAGAACAATTGGAGACAATAACAATTTCAAACAACTGTATCGTTTTACACGAGATAATGTCAACTATTTGTCAGAGTGTTTTCTGAATGAAAATTATGAAAGACGTGGTGGGGCGCTATCCAATCTTGCAAAATTTTTGAACGATCCAGATTTTTATTTACCTGAATCGCTGACAACAAATGATGGGCATTTGGAAGTACCTGTCATGAATGAAATAAATAACTCAAACTTAAGGTGTGGAAGAAGTAGACGAAACAATATAGGAGGCAGGAGATGCCAAGTAAAAACACTTAATTTTTGTAATTTTTGATTATTTAATAAAAATAATTTTGAAAATTTTTTACTCTATTTTCTAACAATTTGTTGTTCAGCTCCACACCCACCATCTGCGCTCCATGAAGCTCTTTTTGCCTTTTTGCCTTCCACACCCACCATCTGCGCTGCATGAAGCCCTTTTTGCCTTTTTTAAAAATTATAACGAAATCAAATATTAAAACTTTTTCCAAAATTCCAAAAATATTGCTAAAAATATTACAAAATCGAAAATTCAAGCTTTTTTCAAAATTCCAAAAATATTTCAAAAACTATAACAAATTTAAAAATTTCCATGTCCAATTGAACATGAATTAAATGACATTTACGTCATAAAAACAGCTAAATTTTTTTTTAAAAAATTGGCTAAAAAAATAAATAATACCAATTTTTGACACACTTGACATTTTTTTTTTGACAAACTTATAACGCCATAATTCTCTATGATAATAATAAAATTTCATGTCATACAAATAATTAATTTTATTTTTTCCAAAAATGGGTAAAAAATAAATAAAAATCTTTCTTTGACACACTTGACAACATTGTTTTGACAAACTTATAATGCAGTAATCTAGGTTTTGGTCTCACATACCAACCCCGACCATCCAGATTTCTCCGTATTCTTTGTTCTTACTCATTATTACTTAAAATGAACGCCTTTTAAGCAAAAAATATGAATATTTCCTTGTTTTGACAAACTTGACGATTTTTGACATACTTTAGGTACAGCTATCGAACGCACCGTCTTTTCAGCTCTTACTATCGAGTGTATCTATTTTTAGAAACAAAAATTTTTAAAATCCCTTAAGCCGTTTTCTAGATCTCGTAGGTAATGCCGGCCGGCCGGCCGGCAGACAGAAATACATTTTTTTTTCTTTTTTAGAATCAGTTAGTCCTAAAACGTCGCGAAATACCAAAAAAAGTGGGGGTAAGAATTTCACTTTTGGCTCATGAATGCTTAGGTCTTTCAGACCGAAGTATCATATCCGAGGGTTGGCTAGATATAAATTTTTTAAATTAAACAGAAACATTTTTCTTAGAGTTTTTTTTCTATTGTACTTTTTTGATGTCGTTTGAACACATTTTGATGTCGTACGTATATTGTATGTGCAAACTAGATAAAACGTAAATAAAATTAATACATTTTTTTTTATTTTCTTTTATGTTTTAATTACTTTTGACAGGGTGTAACGAAATTTTTTAAGAAATTGAACCAATGAAACTTTAATGTTAAACTGTGCTCGAACGGATCAATTGAATTTTTTTTTAAATTAAAAAAAAGTATTGTATTTTTATACGATTTTTATTAATTTTAATTTTTTAAAAATGGCAATTTTGGAAAGAACCTTTAATTTATTTAAAAATTTTTTGTTTATTTATGTACTTATTTATTAATTTATTTTTATTAGAAAAAACATTTAAATATATTATGTTGGTTTGAATTATTTTTTGTGATTTTTGCCATTTACTAAACACAAGTTTACCGATTCTATTTTTTTTTAATAAAATGTGTTGTGTAGTAGGAATTACAATATGTGTCACTACAACATGCGTTCCAAGGTGTTAATGGACGAAAATCTGTTTTTATTTGTTTTTTTTTTGTATATTTTTTTTTTTATAGAAGGGATAACTAAGCAGCAAATCCTATCACATATAAAATATGGCATAGGCCCATATTTTATGATAGGATAGAAAAATTAAAAACAAAATAAAAGGTAAAAAGCAAGTTTGTATTAACGATTTGCAGAAACAAAACCAAAATGTGGTTGCCAATAATCAAGCTATTGGCATATTCCTTGACCATGCGACGAAATTCCTTCCTCAATGATTAAAGCCCATACATAGAGTTATATGAAGGCTCGATTCGCATTTCGAATATTTCGAACACATCGCATTTACGATGAAACATTTATATTTTATATATCTATGATCTGACATTATTGAGACTTAACAACACTAATTTATGTTGATTAGTTTTGATATTATTTTATTTAACATTCACGGAACCCTTGGCGAGTGAATTTGATTCCTACCTATCCGATTTTTTTTATATTAAAAAATGCAGTGCGTAATCTTTACACGCTGTTGAAGTAAAACTTCTTTGGCCACTGCAGCAGGTATTACTAAAAATTTTAAATACAAAATAAAATATGACATTGAAATTTAAAGTTTCTTTCTAATATTCTTGATAATATAATTTAAAACAATGTGAAATAAAAAGCCATATTTACATGTTTTACAAAGCCAATGAATTACTTTTTCAAGACAACGTATTACAAATTAAATTTTACGATGAATACATGTCCACTTAATTTAACAACAAGTTTTGGTACAAAAATTGATGCAGTTTTTCAAATTTGAAAATTTTTCATAAACCTCTAATTTCATATTTCAATTATATGATAATAATTGAATTGACTTTGTAATACATTATGTAAATATTGCTTTTTATTACATATGCTGTAAATTATATTATCAAGAAATGCAACTCTAAATTGCAAATATGACATATTTGTTTAAAATACATATAAATACGGATTTTTCCCATTTTCTGGAAAACGGTATTTTTCACATCATAGAAAACTATGGGACCATCATCCAAATAAAAACTAAAACAATTCAAAATATAAATTTAAAAAATTACGATACTCAAAAAAATATTACGAATATTATATTATTAGATATTTAAATCTAAAATCGACACGTCCAACTCATATAACATTTAGTACGATACTGAATAAGTTTATAAAAATACAATACACATAATCGAATTGTATCGCATACTTCCCGAATATAATATTTGTTTGCCTTTTTTACTTCTAATATCTTTTTTATTTCATTGCTTTTAATTTCTACTTTCGTTTTTTTTTTGGAATTGTGTGCATGTATATGTTTAAAATTCTGGTTATATATCTGTTCAAATGATTACTTCCGTTACCAAATTCTCATAACGCGCCTACAGAAGTTTTACTTCAAAAAATTAAGTAAGAACAAAAAATGATGATAATTTGACGGCACTGCTTTTGGTGGCAGCCTTAATATAGGAATCAAATCGCATCTGGGCCAAATATTTTTCCACCTCTTCGATATTTTTCGATTTATTTTGGTATAGATATTCACCATTGACAGCTCCAATACTGTTATTGCACAATACCTACCAACCTCCAAAATTTCTTCTAGTTCGGCAGTATTCCTTTAAAATATATCTGCTGTAGTCATAAATCGGGTCTTTTTTCAATTAGATCGAAACACTTTTTTACCCTTACTGGAAAATGCCAAACCTGTGTCACATCCGGTGAAAAAATGAGAAAAACTACTAATTTTTCGGTTTTTGGATAGCATACTTCTAAATTTTTGGAAGACTATGCCATCGACAAGACATGTTTCTCTTAAAAATATTCCTCTAGACTATATAAAGAAAGATTACTTTGTAATGTAATTCAGAATTTTGTAAACTCTCCAAAACATCCAAAGATCCAATAATGTTGGGTCGACAACACTCAAATAGTTTTTAAATTCTGATGATCGGATCACAACAGTAGCTGGTGTGAGTGATGTAAAAAAGTGAAGAGCTTATTAGAAGCTTTAAACTATCAAGCCAAGTTGTCTATTTTCTTCCCATACTCTCTATGTTGTAGCAGTGCTCTTAAAGATGGTTCCCACCGTACGCAAAAATTCAAAACAAACTCAATTATGTACATGCATCAATGCTCCAATGAACGTGTGCCGAAATGTGAAAAAGGTAGTGGTTTTTTATTGAAATCGCCTTTAATGTTTCAGCTTGTTCCCATAAGGCAGGTTCCCATAAAAATTTTGTAGAAAAGTATAAGAGTTACAAGATCATGTTAAATAAATTTATTTCAGGCCCTCATTTTTGAAGGGTGTGAGCTGCAGGTGGTCAAAAAAAGAACTATTCGCATGCACCACGTACTTTGGCCGTATTTCATTTGTTTTTGGATTATATATAAAAATAAAATGAAGTAAAATTACTTCGCTCTGAAAAACCTAAGTATTACAATCTCGAGTCAAAAGTGAAAATTTTTCCTCCACGTTTTTTGGCATTTCTCGACGTTTTGGGTCATAACGATTAAAACGCAAAAAAAATGTCGGTCTGTCTGCAGGCCCGCTGTAACAACCTACAAAAACAAAAAAAACTACTGGAGCGATTTCAAATTTTTCTCTAAAAATGGTAAGACTCGAAAGGACAATGGGTTCGATAACTCTACCGGAAGTGCGTCAAAAAACCATTGTATTTTCAAAAATAGCAAAATTACATATTTTTGGCTTAAAAAACGTTTATTTTCGGTGGTAATGAGTGGAAACTTTAAATCTAGAAATCTTGATGATCGGCATCTGTATGTGAGACCAGGACCTCAATTATTGTGCTATAAGTGTGTCAAAAGAATAATTTTCATATGTTTTGTTTCCCTATTATTTTAAGAAACATAGTATGGGAAACAATTTCGACTAGATAATATATGAGCAATTTCACGCAAGTTCAGCAAATTTTTGGGAAATTTTGACTTGGCCCCTTTTAATTTTGATTATTTTTTGTTTATGGATAGTCTTTCATAAATAAAAAATACAAGTTCTCTTAGAATTTTTTTTTTCGACCAGGTGTCTTCACAGGGTACCCCTCAATTTTTTGTTATTTTGTGATGTGAGTGCATTTTGACGAGCGATTGTAGAAAAACTACTGAATCGATTTTCATAAATGATATGTCGTTGAATAGGTATTAGAACAAAATTTTTAAAAATGTACACTGTTAATTTTTTGAAATAATTTTTAACAGTGTAACATAAGAAAAAAACGGTGTAATGGAAAAAAAGATGGCATAGCCTTTTTTTTTTAAACTAAATTGAAGCTTATTTTATATCTAACCACTTGTGAAGGTTTGGGACTTGCGTTATTTTTTGTTTTAAAGATAAATTTCGTTGTGCATATGACTGTCGGGAATCAGTTTTTTTGTTCTGAAGGAAAATTATAAAAATAGCAATTTTTAGATTCAGATTTTTTTTATGTTAAATATCAAATATTTTATTATCAAATGAACTTTTTAAAAAGCAATTTCAGTCAAGTTCAGCAAAATTTTGCTACATTTTGACTCGACCCTTTTTAATTTGGTTTATTTCTAATTTAAAGATAGCCTTTGATAAATGAAAAATACGACTTCAAGTAGAATTTTTTTAAAATATAATAATATAAATTATTATATTTTTAAATATAATAATATAATTATAATAACAATATAATTATAATAACAAACAACAGTAATGCTACGCGTCATTTGGTTGAAAAAAGTAAAATTCTACATAAAAATAATTTTCAGCATTCATCTGCGACGGATAAGAGAGGTGTATCCACAACAGATATAAATGTTGTGGAGCAGCTCTATAAAAGTGATGAAATCAGTAGATTATTGCCAAGCAAACGAGATGCAATATCTTTTAAAAAAGGAGATGAGCGCATAAAAACACAAAAGCGCTTATTGCTATGTACATTAAATGAAGCTTATGTGGAGTTTAAAAATTACTTTCCTGATGTGAAAATAGGATTGACTAAATTCACGTCCCTTCGACCACAAGAATGTATAAAATTATCCCAAGGAGTTCATAATGTGTGCGTGTGCTTTAGGGTGCCTTTTTTTTGGGCGACAATTCTTTTTTTCTGGTGCCCCACCAAAATTTTGTTGGAAATACCCAAGAAAACGTCCTCCAAAAATATGAGCCCTCAAAATTAATGTTTAGCACTCGGCATCGGCGTTTGAAGATTTTCCATACAAAATACATGTAAACTATAGTGTTTTTTAAAAAAAAATTACAGCTCAGCAGCATTTTATACTATTTCAAAAAAGAAAAAAGCCACTAACTCAGGACTAAATTATCTACATAAGTGCATAAATAGATGTAACTGTAACTTACAACGGTGACACACTACAGATCACTAAAGTCAGTTTTATGTGAATTTCTTGTTCTTTTGTTTTTATTTCATAAATGGCTAAAGCTATAGGAAAAATGTCAATAACAAAGTTATAGTTATTTAAGTTTCCTACAAAAAACTTAGAATAACCGAATTTCTATGATCGATATTTCTCGAGATAATAAGCTTTTATTAAAATGGATGTTTTAAGAGATTTTCGTCATCAATTTATGAAAGTCGCAAGTTCTAAAATAATAAAAGTTTATTATCTCGAGAAATATCAATCATAGAGATTCGGTTATTCTAAGTTTTTTGTAGGAAACTTAATTAACTACAACTTTGTTATTGACATTTTTCCTGTAGCTTTAGTCATTTATGAAATAAAAACAAAAGAACAAGAAAAACACACAAAACTGACTTTAGTGATCTGTAATGTGTCACCGGTGTAAGCTACAGTTACATCTATTTAGGCTTTTTTGGAGATAATTTAGTCCTGAGTTAGTGGCTTTTTTCTTTTTTGAAATAGTATAAAATGCCGCTGAGCTGTAATTTTTTTTTTAAAAAACACTATAGTTTACATGTATTTTGTATGGAAAATCTTCAAACGCCGAGGCCGAGTGCTAAACATTAATTTTGAGGGCTCATATTTTTGGAAGACGTTTTCTTGGGTATTTCCAACAAAATTTTGGTGGGGCACCAGAAAAAAAGAATTGTCGCCAAAAAAAGCACCCTAGTGTGTACCATACATCAAAATATGAAACTAATGATTCAACACTCTAAGATATCTTGAATTACTGACGCTGCTTTCTAGAATTATAAAACATTAATTGACTTTGTTTCATGTGGTGAATTAACAGAAGATTGTCATACTTTGAAGTGCAATGAATGTTCAAAAAAACTTCAACGACTGGAAGAAAAATTACTAAATGATTTTGACGTGAAGGAATCCTTCAAGTCAAATATCAACAATGGAATACCACTGATCGATGCAATTTGGATACTTTAATAGAAACTGTAGAAGAATTTATGAAAAAATTTATTTACCGTTTACAAATTTTGATACCACACAACTTTATAGCAAAACAGCAATCTACATTCATTGAGGAAAAAAAAATTAGAAGCAGGAAGTGCTTCGTTCAAGGTGATTTTTCTGAAAACTACGGCTTCATAATTCAGGATGCGGTTCAAGGCTATTATCATAATAATTCACAAGCTACTATTCATCCATTTGTCATTTATTTTAAAAGTGCCGCAAGTGAATATATACAGCACCGAAGTTTTATACTCATTTCGGATATAAATGATCACAACAGTACTACAGTCCATCTTTTCATTACAAAACTTATTGAATTCATCAAAACGGATAAAAATTCCAATATAACGAAAATAATTTATAACACTGACAGTGCACCTTCTCAATACAAAAATACACATAGCCTAAATAACTTATGCCACCACAAAAAAGGCTTTAAGGTTGATGCAGAATGACATTTTCATGCTACCAGCCATGGAAAGGGACCTTGTGATGGAATTGGTGGTACACTGAAGTGTGCTGCACACCATTATAGTATAAGGAGCAAAGATATTATTGATACATCAAAAAAACTTTTCGAATGGGCTTTAAAATGGGAATCTACCATGAACTTTGGATACGCCGATAAAAATGAATATCTATTAACAAAAAAAAAATACAAAATCGATATAAAAATGCGATTACTATAAGTGGAAGTCAAAAATTTCATTCTTTTGTACCATTAGATACTAAAACAATAAATGCAAAAATGTTTTCCAACTCAAAAGAAACTTTTAAATGTAAAATAAGTAAATAATTTTTAATAACTATATTTATTTTCTTTAACCTTCATATATAATTTGTATGATACTTTAAAAAGTTTATTCAATAATAAAATATTTGTAATTTAATGTTAAAATACAATCTTTTACTTTATGACCATAATAACATAATACGAACATAATACTTCTCCAGTCAAAAGTTCCTAAATAGATTTTGTTATTTATACGGTTTTTTTGATTGCAGTCGAGACTGTCAAATTATTTTTTATAAGAGTGACAAGTGATTACTAAAAGTGACAAATAAACCTTTCATTTTTTTATGCCATCTAATACAAAGAAAATGATTGCAGAAGTGTTTTCCTATTCAAAAGAAACTTCTGTTTGTAAAATAAGTAAATCATTTTTAACAATTGTATTTATTTTATTTATTGTACTACATATATAACTTTTATAATATTTTAAAAAGTTCATCTAATATTAAAATATTTGATATTTAACATAAAAAAAAATTTCTTAGTTTATAACGCCATTTTTATAACTTTCCTTCAGAACAAAAAAAAACTGATTCCCGACAGTCATATGCACAACGAATTTTATCACAAGTGGTTAGATATAAAATAAGCTTCAATTTAGTTAAAAAAAAAAGCTATGCCATCTCTTTTTCAATTACACCGTTTTTTTCTTATGTTACACCGTTAAAAATTATTTAAAAAAATTAACAGTGTACATTTTTAAAAACTTTGTTCTAATACTTATTCAACGACATATCATTTATGAAAATCGATTCAGAAAAACTACAATCGCTCGTCAAAATGCACTCACATCACAAAATAACAAAAAATTGAGGGGCACCCTGTGAAGACCTCTGGTCGAAAAAAAAAATTCTAAGAGAACTTGTATTTTTTATTTATCAAAGACTATCTATAAACAAAAAATAATCAAAATTAAAAGTCAAAACGTTGTTGAATCTTCGTGAAATTGCTCATATATAAACAAAAGTAATTATTTGGATGACATGAAATGTAACATTAAATTTTTCGTGAGATGTGTTATAAAAATCGTCAAGTTTATTAAACAAAACAAGAAAACATCATAGTTTTTGCTTAAAAAACAATCATTTTATGTGATGACGAGTAGTAACATTGAATGTGGAGAAATGTTGCTGGTCGGCATTGGTATGTGAACTAAGAGTGTCATAAGAATGATTTTTATTTATTTTTTAACCAATTTTTTGGAAAAACATAAACTTATTTTTTTATACGACATGAAATGTAATTTAATGTGAAATTGTACATGCGGTACGGTTTCATCCAGTTTCAACTCCCCCCCAACTTATAAGGACAGTTGGAAAATGTCAAGTTGTTGCAGATTAAATGAGGTTTCTTAAGTAATCACACAGATTCTAATAATTTTTTGGAATATTTTTAAACTTTTGGAAGAAGTTTCAACTTTTGAGTTTGTTATAATTTTTGCAATATTTTTGGAATTTTGAACAAAATTTCAATTTTCTGCTTTTGTAATAATATTTGGAATATTAAAAAAGGTTTAAATTTTCGTATTTTACTATAATTTTTGGAACATTTTTGGAATTTTAGAAAAAGTTTGTATTCTTGATTTTGTTATAATTTTTGCAATATTTTAAGAATTTTGGAAAAAAGTGTGAATTTTTGTTATAATTTTTGCATTATTTTTGGAATTTTAAAAATGGTTTCAGATTTTGATTTTGTTATAATTTTTGGAATATGTTTAGAATTTTGAAGAAGTTTAAATTTTTTATTTTATTAAAATTGTTAGAATGTTTTTGGAATTTCGAAAAAAATTATTATTTTCAATTTTGTTATAATTTTTGCAATAGCTTAAAAATTTTGGAAAAAGTTTCAATTCTTGATTTTATAAAATTCTCCTTAAATAACTCAAAAAATATGACTTTTTGAATAAACTTCACAGAACAAACATTAAATGCTTAAAATTTACTCTTCAATCGATTGCCGTTGTTATTTTTAGCACCAATTTACACCCCCGAGATGGGTTGTAAACCAACCATAGAGTAAAAGCACACATCGGAATAGGTAAGGTTTTGACCTTGGAGCTATTCATAATTTACTGTAAAAATTCCAAGCAAATTCATTCTGATTCATAATATTCGGAGCAGAAAACCTTCATTTACTGGACTATTAGATTGGCCCATACAATTGTTCTACTAAATGTTGAATACATATTTAACTAACAATCAATGTCTTGTATAAAGTCGTTGTTAAAACCTGTAAGTCTCGGTATTAGCTAGCACATACATTGATGTTAATTAATTCAGTAAAGGGTTCTATTATATGCCGTTGTTTGAGTTGATGAATACATATTAAAATTATTTCACTTCCTTACTCATCAACGTACATCAAATCTATTAGCTGAGCTCCCTAGATATAATAGAAAATTCAGTTTTCAAATAATTTTTTTCCATACCAAAAGAATATCATGAAGATTGTTGTTAGTGGGACGCTTTTCTTAAAGATATACATAATCTAAAGTAAGATTAAATATAAAATATGAGCTACCATTACTGATGCATAACTCCTGAGTTAATATGAAAACACATTGCAAAGCACGTTATTTCTCACCATACAGTATTGTAAGTTTTGTATAGTCATTACTCATCAAACAAAATAGTACCAGTTATCCATGTTGTCCCATTGAAATCAAGTAGATTGGTCATCTCTTATCATTAAACAAATTAGAATTACATCAACAATGACTGGATATTCCAAACTGTTTATTTACAAAAAGTGATCATCGTGTGCTTCCAACACCTTTTAAACGAAACATTTAATCCTAATATGTTAGATAGCTAGGTGGTATTAAATCGCTATCGGCTCTTAAAATATATCAAAACTTCTTAATCTGCTACATAAAAAAATTCAAAACATTCTTAGTGTCATTTAAATGCTAATAAATCTCTTAAAAGCTGTTTAAAATTAAATTATAAATAAAAAACTAAATTTCACTATATACCTTAGTGAATCATAATTAAAGGCATGTTGTGTTATTAAACCAACCAACCAATTTACAACACACATAAAGTTGAATCAAAATCGTGTAAGTAAATAATTTCGTTTTATATATTTTCTCCCTTCCTTGCTTTGGAAGGATTTTGTCTTTAAAAATAAAATAAATGTACGTTATCTTTAAACAAAGTGTAGAAGTTTGTTTTGTATTTTAATTTATTTATTCAACTTTTATTTTTAATGGAATATAAATAAATTTTCACTGTTTTTTTATGATAAAAATGTAAAAAAAAAAATTAAGTCAAGAACTGGAAGTAAAACTTTTTTAATAGATACAAATAAAAAAGGATTAAGCCTCATTCTCTCCTGTAAAAAAAGGTATACTAAAGTGGAGTTAATGCGATTGGTATGCGATACGCGAGAAATGTTATGTTATGTTAAAATTACCTACGAATATATTCTTTTTTTATTTTGCAATTCTAAATTCCATCGTAACGATTAATCTATTAATTGGATTATTATGGTGATTTATTTTTCAACACATTATAAAGTGCATCGTTTATTCTATTTTAAATTTATTTGTTCAAAATAAATTTAAATACAAAAACTGAATAGAATTTTTTTTATAATTTTAATGGGAGTTCTGAAGATTTATTAAATTAAGAAATTAAATTCACTGATAGATAGGTAGAATCTTTTGGAGTGCGGACCATTTAAATATAAACAAATTTTAGTCTTTAGATCCTTCCCAAGTAACAATTCTTAGAGCTATTAGTATCAAGATACTGTACTGAAGTTCTAAAGAATATTGTATGTTGCTAGTTGCGCGTTTTATTTGTCGGGTGATACTTGGAGCTGTAAACAAAATTATTGTTGCTTTATAAAATAGTTTTCGAAAACTCATAGCTCTAATAAAATATAGAGCAGGCAGTTATTAGAATAGCATTACAATAGCTTTATAACCTAATATAGAGCTTTTAAACTAAAGTAGTGCAGCACCACTTATTATAGACCTATGAGCTGTATTTCACCGTTACAACAGCAAAGCGAGCTATAATTGAGCTTATTTAATGCTATAAGCATTATAAAATCTTACTGTAATATAGCGTTAATGTCTATTTGTAAACTGCTTTTTTCTAATATAAAAAGACCTTAAATATAACAGAGCTTATTTTTTACGTAAATTTTGAGTTATTGCGAGTTTTTGAATCTTCAATAGTTCAAAATGGTTGCATTTTTCAGTCAAACGTTAGTTGAAATTGAAACATTGACATTTGATTATGTGTGACATTTTCCTTAAAATTTTAGAGCTTTC